>JAFJYI010000375.1:0-544634 GCA_019022655.1 Acacia acuminata | reverse complement strand
ATGTGGCTTTGAATTTAGATTTGAAATTTGGCTGCTATATTTGGATTATTGATTTCTCCACTTTCTAGCTATCTATGTTGTACTTACTCCTATCCTTAATATAAGAATATTTAAGGAGTTGATCTTGTTCCTAAATATAAAGAAATATTTTTTATATTTATTCATCTTTTTCTAATTTACGAGGATTGTTGTTCCCTCAACAATTATCAAGGAGGAGAGAGAATGAAAGAATTAAGGAGGATGACTAAGGTGTTTTCAAAATATATGTTATAGTATTAACTAACTTTCTTCATCTATAGGTAAATAAATCTAATAGTATAGACTAGAAGGATTGTATATTTTGATAGCTATCCTCATCCCCAGTTTGACTTAGCTAAATCTAGCATACTATCAGCAAGATTGGGTAAGGGGTAAGTGTTTTTGTTATGAAAAAAAAGCCCGTGAACCGAAAGCTCAGAGACCGAGTGTGTGGAAAATTCTCATTACTCCTCTTAGTGCTTCTCCTCCTAAGAAGCACATAAAGAAATATTGATATTTTTTTAATTTTTATATTTATATATTTAAAGTAAATTATATAATTATCCAATATTTTTTTGCACCCATATATCTCTAATTAATTAATTTCCAATCTTGCTTTCTAAATATTTTTTGTAACACCAAATATCCGTAAATTAATTAATTTGAGATAATGAAATTATAAAAAAATATTTTAAGATGTAAAGATATAATTTAATCTAAATATATAAAATATATAAAAAATTTAAAAAAGTATCAATATTTATGTGCTTTAGAGGAGAAGCACCTAAGAAGCACATAAAAGAGAAGCATATAATGAGGATTTGTGTTGAGGCTGCATGTTGGGTTAATTTGCACCTTTCTCTCTCTTCTTATCTCACACCACATCGTCCTCCCACTCTCATGTTAGGTCAGTTCTTCATCTCATCATCCTCTCTCTCAGGGGCGGAGCCAGGAATGAAAATTAAGGGGATGAAAATTACAGATGAAAACCCAAGTGGAGTCGTATTTAAAATTAGAGGGTGAAAATTATAGAATTAGATCCAAAGTTTTCGTAAATTATGATTTAGCCTCACAAAATTTCAATGTTTTCACTTTAATCCCTTCATGAGACTTTTTAATAGGGACTAAAATGAAAACATTGAAATTTTTCTGAGGCTGAAGCACAATTTCCAATAATTTTGGGTCTGATTGTGTAATTTTAGGGGCCACCCCTAGCCCACTGATTCTGCTCCTCTCTCTCTCAGCTTGACTTGAAAGCTTCATCACCTCTATCTCACCCCACTACAATCCATTATCGTTGTTCCTCCTTTCTGGTTCATCGCCCTTGTGTTTCGCCTCTGTTTTCAGGATGGAAAAAATCTGGCCTAAATTTTTGCCAACAACATTTATCTTAATGACGTTTCAGTTTCGCAAAACTGAAAATAAAATTAGCCTACTTTAGCTTAAGACTCAACATCAACTTTATGTTCTTAAGTAGTTCTCAATGTTCTATATTCTGAAATTGGCTTGAGTGGTTGGCGGCTCTCGCAATTATTTGCTTCCTTCGGTTAATATTAGTCTAATCTAATGAACCACAGAACACGGCTTTCTACCGTACTCTTTCTGTATTTCATAGCGTATTTTAGTATTTGTATCATTTATGGCATTTGAAACCGCAATACGCATGATATATTATACAAACTCAGATAAGATTTATGTCTAAATAAGTAATATTTTTTTGATATATGATAAATCACTATTTTACTATATTTTATCCTACATTAATCATTTATTTTGAGGATTATTTTAGGCTAATTTAGATATATTAGATAATATTTGAATTGTTAGCAAATTTTAGGAAAAAATATAAATCTGAATTAATTATGAGATATTGGGTTTAAATTATTCTGATTGGATATCTTGTTATTAAATAATATTTCTTAATATACGACAGATCAACATTTTATCATATTAAGATCTTCATTAGCTGCTAACTTTTCAGAAAGCTAAAAGCAAGGAAATCCAATGGTAGAATTTTATTGGACTTCTTATATTTTATTGGGACTGTTGATACCTTAAAAACCCTATCTTCATTCCATTAAAGAAAACCTGGTCGCTGCCTAGGGATTCTGCGCTTCATTGAGAGCCGCAGAGACACACACGCAGTAAAGGAGCGACTGAGGAAGACGCAGCTAACACGCATTGATCAGTTTTGATTCATTCACTTTCACGTACTGATTGTAGCATTCCATTGGAGAATTGGTACCATTCAATTATTCTTATTTCTCCATACGCTACGGGACCACCACGTTGAATTGATTCAATCAATTCAAACCATTTAATCAATTCCTCCATGGCGTACTGTGCTTGTGCTTGGCAACCGAATTCTTCATTTATCAAATGGCCATGAGTGCATAATATTTGGAGGAGGAAGCTGCTTTTCATGGCAGCCTTAAGTATTTTTAGAACCAACTTGGAAGAAGTACAGGAAGTTAGAGCTTAGGGCGCTTTATACTTGAAGACCATAAGGGAGCGCTTATTCTTTTTATCTTTTTAATTCAAACTTGAGATTATTTAGTTTTAAAGAATTTCGAGCTTATATTAATTGAGAACAATCTAATTTTAGATTGTAAACTTATTTCTTTTGGATTAGACTGATTTGAAGTTTTTATGCTTATTGCTAGATTCTTGTTTGCAACCTTTGATTGTCGATTAAATTACTAATTGAGTTTTCGCTATTAATTTAATTGTTAATTTGATTTATCACCTTAATTGTTTAATTGGGTTGATAAGTTATCTAGTTGTTTAATTAGATAATTGTAAACAAGATTTCTAAGATTATTTTGTGATTGGTTTTTAATGGGTTTGATTAGCCACCGCTTATTTCATTATGAGTTTTCTAATGGAATATGTTATTGAGTTAGAGGGTTTCCCATGTTCAATTGCAATTAAATTCATTAATCTCCTTTTGGTCTAATTATTTGGTTTGGGCTAAGAAAGTTAAATCCATGCAATTCCTAAGTTGTCCCCTTTATCATCATAATTGAATTAAATCTTTGTTAATTTATTTTCTTAGGATTTTAATATTCTCTCATAACAAAACTCCCAAATTTGCATCCGATCTGGATTACTTCCATTCTCATATGGTTTTTATCTTGCATTTAGTTAGTTTAGTTTCATTTCATTGCATTTTTCATTACCTAAATTCAACCTAAAGAAAAACCTACGATTGCTCCTAGAGAATGACCTAGGTTGACCCTATATTGCATAATTAATTAGAACCTAGATTAATTGACTGCTTTAACACAAAAGAAATTTTCATCAATATAATAAAGTTTTGCATGGGTTTGAGTATCGATCCCTACTACTTTAACACTATCCCCAGCCTTCAATAAGTAATATGAAGATTACAAACACTTGCAAGATGCAGCTTTCGGGCCTATTTGCCTCAAGCGAAACTTTTTTTCCTTTCCTTTTAATTACGTAACTTCTCTGTTTGAACTTGAACACAAAAACATTTTTTTTTAAAGAAAAAATTACATAGCTTCCACACGTATAATTTTCGCCACAGTCTTCCACCACAATTTATTGCGTTTAATTTTTATGAATACGGAATTTCATTTAGCTATTATTTAGGCTGGGTAAAATATATGTTTGTGTTAGTTATTGTTATGGGGTATGTTATCCAATTAGTAATGTACTATTATTTAGTGTCAACCTTTAAAAAAATATTTGTATGCATTATAATTTATATACAACTTTATCCATTAGATATATTTAATTAAGGACTTTTGTTATTTTTTAATTTTTTTAACCTTTTTTCAATTTTAAATTTAAATTTTTATCTTCAACTATCACATATATACAACTAAAATTATTGTATGTAGTATTTAATAAGATTAATACTTTTCGGGCCATTTTTCATCTCAAATGATAATTCAAACATATTTCCATTTAAACAAGTCACTTCCGCTTGTCAATGCAAACACAAATTACAATTACAATTTGACTTTTATCATATCTTACTTTTACAAAGTCATAAAAAATAAGTTACTTCTTCAATCGTTAACCTCGCCTATTATAGTACTTTGATATGTGATGTCATTGTTTGACTTGTACGCTTGTACAACAAAACCATGTAATCAAATTTACAACAAAGCCTTTAAAAATAACTTTTCAATTACGATTTACAACATATAGCGAAGCATTTGAGATGAAATTTATCTCAATTTACGTAAATAAATATTTTTGGGTGTCCAAAAGTAATCCAAACAAGCATAGTGTCTTGAGGGTTTCTTAGCAAAGTATATCCATGGGTCTGATCCTCTCTTATCGCTTCTTCTCCTCATCCCTCCCCATCAAAGACATCCTCGCAAATTCAAATTTAGATCGAAGTGGCCCGCACTTTTTTTTTTAAAACATATACTCCTAATCAGCTCTTTCGGGCCCTTGGATCACGATTTCGACGGTCGATCTCGATGATGGGGAGGGATGGGGAGAAAAGTCATTAGCAAAGTATGTTTTTTTTAAAAAATTCCTCGGGGCCCTTGATCTGGATTTGGATGGCAGTAGATGTCTTGATGGGAGGATGAGGAGAAAAGTGATAAAGAGACATACTTTATCAAGGAGCACTATCGAGTGTCGGGAAATAAATATTCTTTGTTCTTTTTCATAAAAATGATGTTAATAATGTTTTGCTACATATCCAAAAAAAAAGAAAAAGAAAAAATGACAATCTCAGTATGATTATGTACAGTAAAACTAAAAGCGACCTCAAACTATCAAATTTGCTACAGCTACAACTTTTTATCCCTTTTGTTTCAAATTTACAAGGGCAAACTAGTAATTGTCTATTTAGAAACTCTATAACTCAAGTCCCTTGGAGTTTTTAATTCGTAATTAAAAATTTCCCATGACTTTTTAATTATTATTTCAGTTGGTTGTTAGTAATGTGATTCTCTCTAGAATATACTCTTTAGGTGCAATTTGTCTGAATAATCTGAGCAAAAAAAATTTGTCTGAATAGAAAATTTTTCAACAGTGTAGAATTGCATTTTTCATTTATTATCGTATTGATTTTATTTTATAGGTATAATATATATTGAGTAGAGATAAATTAAAAGTTAAAAAATCTATTGAATTTTAAGGCATACCCAATTAATTTTGAGATTTTTCTTTGTCAGTGTAAAACATGCGAGAAAATGAATTACAAATAGGCTTAGAGGAGTAGCCTAAAAAAACATAAAATTTCATTAACTTTATCTTAAAATTTATTAACTTTTTAAGTGTCTGTTTGTTATAGTTTTTTAGAAATACTTTTACAATTTACAAGAGAAATATATGATATGAGTTTTATGTCTATTACGGAAAAGGACTTGAAACTATAGTTTCATTGTTTTCCAAACTTGCGTTAACCTTTAATGCAATTTAATACTCAATATATTATATTTTAGGTTGAGAGCACATACGGTAAACATCAAAAAATAAATGAATAGTAAAATCTAATGGGTGGGAAAAAAAACTTTTCTCCCCCTGATGCCAAAGGAGAATTGTAGTTTTCTGAGAATTTCTTTTTTGATAAAATGTATCCAAATTTTTTTTGGTTTTTTTTAAGTCATTGATTATACTACTACTTGTCAATATTTCTAAATGAGAGATTAAGGTGTGCATGGCAACCATTCTCAAGTTGCCCAAAGACTGCTTCTCGAGATGAAACAGCTTTTTTCGATTCTCGTCTTTGGAAGAGTTTTGAGAATCGAATTATGTTTGTTAACCCATTTTATTTTTACTTTGAGAATCGGAATTATGTTTGGTAACACATTTTTCCTCCCCTTGTTTGGGAGTCAAAAATAGTAAGGGAGGAAGATGAAGGATTAATGAGTTATTTTTACCATTTTGTCCTTTTCTTTAATAATTACTATAATTATTATACTTTACAAATAAACTTAAGTTTAAAATTCCTAAAAAAATTATTTATGTAATCTTTATATATTCAAAAAATTATTTATGTGGCAGCGGCAATGGTGGTGGTGGTGGTGGGGTGGTGGCGGTCGGGCGGCGGATGCAAGGGCCAAGGTGGCGAGGTAGGGGTGGGGTGGTGGTGGCGGTGGTGGTGGTGGTGGGGCGGTGAAGGTGGTGGTGGGGCGGTGGCGGTGGGGCGGCGGTGGTGTTTGGGGTGGCAACGGCGGTGGTGGTGGTAAACGAGGGTAATTTACGCCCGATTGGAGGAAAAATAAATTCTGATTTTTTGCCCCGGAATAGAGAAGCCAAAATTTTTAGTTTCTTTTTTTTACTCCCTAGTACAAAAAATAAACCGTTCATCCTCGAGCAAGAAAAAAAAAACCTGTTTACAAACACAATTTCCATCCATTTTTGTTCCCGCACGTAAATTAAGAAAAAAGTCATTCGAGTGTTACCATGCACACCAACGTATCAATTTTTTTACGTAAGAGTGTGGAAAATTAACTAACAATAATAATTATGTTACAAAATAAAGATATCTGAGATAAGAGTATCAATTTTTATATTTCTTCCAATAGATATTTCATTGAGTTGATTATACCAGATGCGTCATAATTGCTTCAAATCATACAAGGATTTATTTAACTTCATTGAGTATTATTCTCGGAATTTGCATTTGATGCTTCGCATTTTGACTCCTTCGTAGACTTGTGCTTCTAGCACCTTGAGCCCTTCAAGGGGCTTATGCTTGCAGCCTCGAGTCATTCAAAGATTACAATTCCACTTCAACGGCCTTATATTTAAGAGGGGGTGGTGGTATTTAGTATTTCGCCAAATGTTGAATTTCCCCAATTGTAAAACTTGTTAGAAGTAGTGAAAATACGACGTTATTGCCATGGTAGATATTTTTATAAATGTTGTCATTTACATTGTAAGTATATTCATTGATTTAAAGCACTACACTCTTACTTGTATTAATATATATGCTTTTGCATTATAATAACAAAATCTTTTTTTTTTTTTTTATACAAAGCGAGGGGAGGGGGAATCGAACTAAGGGACTTAAGGGAGGATACACATCCTAATACCATTACACTACAAGAAATGCTGGTAATAACAAAATCTTTTCAAAGCGAAGGTGAGGCCCAGAATAAAAAAATTATTGGCCCCAAACAACAGCCAGCTGGGCGGCGGCTTCAATGGAGGGTGGCTTTGTATTTTCGTTTAAATTAAAGGGCAATTTTGTAAAAGCACCAACATTCCCAAACAAATTTTGATAAAAAAAATTCTTATTTTGTAGATAAAAAACCACAAAAAAGTCCCAACCCCAAATTCTAAATAAGCTTAGGGAAATTAAACAAAAAAGTTACGTTGTCAAAAATGACTTTTTATATTGTCAAAATAACTTTTTATTAGTTGTTAAAAATGTCCCTATGAAAATCTTGTTGTGAAAATGGTTTATGATGTTGTCAAAGATTCTCGAATTTTCTTCTGCCATGTAGAATTTTAGAAACCTAGAATTTTTTGACAATATGAAAAGTCCTTTTGACAACATTAGAAGCCATTTTCATCACTACGAGAGATTTTCATGCGACATTTTAACAACTAATAAATCAATTTTGACAATATGAAAAGCCATTTTGATAACTAGACTTTTTTGTGAGTAAAATTCCATAACTTATTCATAATTAATCACAAAAAGTCTCTAAGATTTGAAGTTGGGACTTTTTTGTGGTTTTTTATCTACCTTTGATTTTCTAAATTTTTTTTTTTTTTAAAAAAATGAAGCCTACTTTAGCTTAAGACTCAACACCAACTTGTATGTTCTTAAGTGTGGGGTTCAATGTTTTAACTTTGAAACTGCCTTGAGTAGTTGGCAGCTCCCAGCAATTATTTACTTCCTTATATTTAATTTTAATCAATCTAATGAACCACAGAACACGGCGTTGTACTGTACTCTGCTGTATTTCATAGCATATTTTAGTATTTGTATCATTTTGGCATTTGAAACCGCAATATGCATGATATATTATACAAACTCAGATAAGATTTATGTCTAAGTAATATGAAGACTAGAAACACTTGAAAGATGCAGCTTTGGGGCCTATTTGCCTCTAGCGATTTTTTTTTTTTAATTACATATATAACTTCTCTGTTTGAATTTGTAACACAAACATTTTTTTTATTTTTTATTATTACATAACTTCCGCACTGGTATAATTTTCGCCAGTGCCTTCCACCACAATTTATTGCGTTTGATTTTTATGAATACGGCATTTTATTTAGCTATTATTTAGACTGGGTTTATATATGTTTGTGTTAGCTATTGTTAGAGATAAGTGATCCAATTAATAATGTACTATTATTTAGGGTGCAACCTATAAAAAAACATTTGTATGCGTTATAATTTAATACAATTTTATTTATTAAATATATTTAATTAAGGACTTTATTGTTTATTAATTTTTTAATAATTTTTTAACTTTTTTTTTCAAATTTAAATTTTTATCTTCAATTATCATAATATAGATAACTAATATTAATATATGTAATATTTAATAAGATTTATATTCTTTTTAAGTCATTTTCCATCTCAACTGACTTTTCAAATAATAATCCAAACACGTTTCCGTTTAAGAAAAAAATCACTTTTGTCACCGGGCCAATCCAAACACAAATCACAATTACAATTTGACTTTTATCATATCTTTTTTCCGCAAAAGTTAAATAGAAAATAAGTAATTTCTTCCACCAAGAACCAAATGGGCTCTATTATGGTAATTTGATATGTGATGTCATTGTTTGACTTATACATTGTACAACAAAAAACCATGTAATCAAATTTCATAGTGATTCGTTGGAATAACGATTTGAAGCCTTTAAAAAAATACATTTTCAATCGCTATTTATAATATATAAAATAAGTATATGAGGTAGATTTATCTCGATTTACGTAAATAAACATTTTCGGGCGTGCGAAAGTGATCCAAACAAGCATAGTGTCTTGGGAGTGTTTCTTAGCAAAGTAAATTCATGCTTTATCAAGGAACACTGTTAGGGAAATAGATATTCTTTGTTCTTTTTCATAAAAAATGATGTTAATAATGTTTTGCTTCATATCCAAAAAAGGAAAAGAATAAGAAATATGATAATCCCTGTATGATTATGTACAGTAAAACTAAAAGCGACCTCAAACTAAGTTTGCTACAGCTACTACTTTTTATCCCTTTTGTTTCAAATTTACAAGGGCAGACTAGTAATTGTATATTTAGAAACTCTATCACTCAAGTCCTTTGAGTTTTTAATTAGTAATTAAAAAATTTCCCATGACTTTTTAATTATTATTTCTGTTGGTTGTTACTTGATGTGATTCTCTTTAGAATATACTCAAAAGGTGCAATTTGTAGATGAATAGGAATTTTTTGAACAGTGTAGAATTGCATTTTTCATTTATTATTGTATTGATTTTATTTTATGGGTATAATTTATATTGGGTAGAGATAAATTAAAGTTAAAAAATTTATTGAATTTTAAGGCATACAATTAATTTTGAGATTTTTTTCATCAGTGTTAAATATGCAAGAAGTGGCTTATAACTAGGATTAGAGGAATGGCATAAAAACATTAAATTTCATTAAATTTTTCTTAAAATTTAATAACTTTCTAAGTATGTGTTTGTTATAGCTTTTTAGAAGTATTTTTACGATTTATGAGATAAATATACAAGATGAGTTTTATGTCGAAACTTTATGGAAAAGGATTTTGAAACGGGTAAAGGAGCAATTTTACACGCAAATTTGGGTCGAGAGGCGCTCGGCCCAGCCACAGTAAAATTTTACCGACCAAAATACACGTAATTTCATTTTTGAAGAAGCGCCTGAAGACGTGGATTAGTTGGATCAGATTACTTGGATGGAACGCCGAATGTAAACATTCGATTTGGGCCGGCACGTGGGCGATGGCGTGGAATAAAAAAAATTAATGAAACCATGGTTTCATTGTTTTCCAAACTTACACTAACCTTAATGCTATTTAATACTCAATATAATATATTTTAGGTTGAGATCACATATGGTAAACAACAATAAATAAATGAATAGTAAAATCTAATGGGTGAAAAAAAAACCTTTTCTCCCCCGATGTCAAAGGAGAATTGTAGTTTTTTGAGAATTTCTTTTTGAAAAATAAAAAATATATAAATTTAAATATTTTCAGAATAAATATACCAAAAATAAATATAGATGATTTATTTATATTATTTTAGATTGGTAAAAAATTTGTAAAATACAAATATGTCAATTTCCAAAACTTTGTCTTAAAAATTTTCATAATCTTCTAACTCTAATCCTATTTAATATTACCTCTAATCATTTTTATAAGTAAAAACTAGCCTGATGGTGTAAAACGAACTTGCGGTTAAAATTAATTAAAAACAATAAATGTGTCAAATATGCCCCCTAGGTATGAAAAAAGTATAGGAGAGATAATGAATAGAAAATATGAGAGATGATGAGTAACAAATGATTAAATAAAAGACAATTAGTGGTTTATTAATATAAAGATATTATTTAATAGGAAAACAATCAAACCATGGTTTCAAAAGTTATTTTTTCATAAACCAATACAAAACTCCTATTATATACTTACTTCATCTACTTAGTTAAAAACACTTTTAAAAAACTAAATAAATAAGCAAAGAACCAACAAGCCAGTATACATTTTAGGACAGCTGAAGAACCAGCCCAAAAAGAGAAAACTGCTCTTAATTTTTTTTTTTTTTTTTTTTTTTTGTTGTGGGTATAAATAGTTCACTAGGAAGTATATAAGGTCCATTTAAATAACTTAGGGAAAAATGAATCTTTTCTCGCTGGTTTTGCAGATAACCAACCGAATTTGGACGGTTGACTCATCCATGAAAAGGCAATGGAAAAGACCATTTTTGGTGAAAACAAAAATTAACACATATCATCAGGGGCCCATTCTTTCAAGGGAAAATCTATATGGGGGCCCTTTTTGGAGAAAAAATCTTAAAAAGGGCCACAAAATTCTGAAAATTCTAAAAAAGCCCAAGGGCCTTTTGCCCGATATAAATTCATTAATTTTAACAACTAAATCACCCAAATTAACAATAAAATCAATACTCGTTAACAACTAATTCAGCCAAATTAATAACAATATTTTAACAACTAAATCATCACATTAACAACAATATCAGACGGTTAACAACTATATCGGCCACATTAATAACTCACTAGATTCTGAAAAATCCTTGGGCCTTTTTTGGGATTTTCAAAATCTTGAGGCCTTTTTTTGAGATTTTTTCTCAAAAAGTGCCCTTAAATGCATTTTCCCTTCTTTCAATGAGGCAGTCTACAGTTTGGCCATTTGGTTCCTAAATTTTTTTATTTTGAGAAAACCTTATAAAATACCATTTGAAATTCTAAAAAGGGAGAGTTCAATATGAGAAATTCTAAATCTATAAGTTGGGTTGAGCAAAACCAAACCCGAAACTAAACCGAACCAAATTTATTTCAGTTTTTTCAATTTGGTTTTAAAAGTTTCATATGACGCATAGAAAAAATGTACAAAACAATTTGGTTTTTTCAATCATTGATTATACCACTACTTGTCAATATTTCTAAACGAGAGACTAAGAATATCAATTTTTATACGTAAGAGTGTGGAAAATTAACTAACAATAATAATTATGTTATAAAATTTTTTATCCTTCTTTCAATAGATAGTCGATTATATCACATGGGCATGATTGCTTCAAATCATATGAGGATTTATTTAATTTAATTGAGTATTGTTCTTGAGAACTTGCATTTAATACTTGACATCTTGACTCCTTGAGGGACTTATGCTTGACTCCTTGAGTCCTTTAGGGAGCTTATTAGCACCTCGAGTCATTCGGGATTACAATTCACTTCAACTAACTCTTATATAAGAGGGGTGGTGGTATTTATTATTTCTCCAAATGTTGAATTTCCAAAATTGTGAAACTTATTAAAAGTAGTAAAAAGTGACCTCACTGAAATGGTAGATATTTTTATAAATGCTTTGTCATTTACATTGTAAGTAAGGTTGTCAAACTTATGAGTTTAAGTGAACTCATGATAATAACGTAAACTCGTAAGAGTCTATTTTCATTATTAAATAGGTATTAATAGTGTATCATAAATAATAAAAATATAAAAAAATGACAATAATTTGATTTAAAAATATTTTAAATCCAAATAATTGAAATTAAATACATCAACATTCAAAATTTACCATATTTAACAAACAAATTTCTATAAAATTTATATATAAAGTTGTTAAACATGATCAAATAAAAAAATTAACATGAGTTTAAGTGTGAGTTAATACGGTTTTGTAAGTTAAAAACGGTAAACTTGATGTATAAACTCATGAGTTTAACTGAGTTTATAATGGTCACGAGTTTACTAGTGACTTGACTCTATTTGATAAGCTAGAATAATAAAAACAAGTAAATTCGGAGAGTCAACTCGTGAGTTTGATAACAATGATTATAAGGATATTCATTGATTTAAAACACTACACTCTTACTCGTATTAATATATATGTTTTAGCAATATAATAGCAAAAATCTTTTGAGATTGAAGGTGAGGCCTGAAGTAATAAATAAATAAATAAAAAATTCTTGGCCCCAAAAAATAGCCATCAATGCTAGAGTTCTAGTGGCTAGTCGGCCGGCGGCTCCAGTGAGGGTGGCTTTGTATTTTTGTTTGAATTGAAGGGCAATTTTGTAAAAGCACCAACATCCAAAAAAAAAAAAAAAAAATGAAAAAAAATTCCTATTTTGTATATTGAACTAAATTTTTGGAATTTCAAATGTATTATATTTGATCATTTTATATAAAAAAAAATCCCTAATTCATCAAGAGATCGATATGGATTTGCAATTTTGTATATTGGACTCGACTTTGTTTTTTAAATTTCAGATTTCAAATGATAATTTATAGGGATTGTCCTTTAATTTAGGGGAAATTACATTAATGTCCCAATTAAGAAAAATAATATTAGAAAAGTCTCATAATTTGTCAATAATAAGTAAATGAGGAATCACTAACAAATGAATGAGAAATCACTAACAAGTGAATGAGCTATCATTGATAAGTTATGTGATTTTTATGATATTATTATTTTTTAATTGGGACCTTATTGTCATTTTCCCTTTAATTTATTATATTTTATATTAAATTATTAGAGTTTAATATAATTTTTGTTAGCTTTTATTTATTATTTTTTTGGGGCAATCAACAAAGAAAATATTCATTAAAAATTTGCTATAAATTCCAACTAAAGGACTTGCTTGCAAATAAGTCATGCAAATTTGGAAGAACCTATGAAAAATTTCAGCCAGCCCCTTCTATAGCAAATAAATTTTAGTCAACCCTCAAAACTTTTTGAAACTTCACTGCCCCCTCCTCCCAAATAGTCAAAATGAAATGAAATTTTGTGGGTGAAAAGACCGTAATGTCCTTACTTTATTTGTCTTATAAATTGTTTCATTTGTTTTGTAAATACACATATTTGTCTTGAAATTTTCATATTTGTCTTTTAGGTTCTTTTGAATCCCCTTATTTATTTTGTAAATATATTTATTTGTCTTATAAATGCCTATATTTGTCTTGTAAATGATAAAAATGTTTCAAACTCCCTTGGTTCTTTCAAATTCCTTTATTTGTCTTGTAATTCTCTTTATTTATCATGTAAATGACATTCTTTGTCTTGTAAATGCTCTTCTAAAAGAATAGAAGAAGGGCATTATTTTTTTTTCCACCCACAAAATTAATTTTATTTTGACTATTATGCTGTAGTGAAGTTTCATAAAGTTTTGAAGTAGACTGAAATTAATTTGCTATAGTAGAGGCTGACTGAAATTTTTCCAACAAAATCTAATGTAGTTTATCACAAATACAGGTTTAAATTACAATATTTCTTTATAACAAAAAAATTACAATATTTCTATAGTAAATTCGTGAGGACCGGTTATAAACATATATAAGCCGCGAAAAATGTCATTATGGCCTCATATCTACAGCAAACCATCCAATATATCCAATACTATATTGGTTTCCACCGAACCTAAATTTAAATAGAGTTGGGACTTGGGAGTTGGGACACTAACATATTGATAATAAATGAATAATTAATGATAATAATTCCTGAGTGGGAACTAAAATGAAGGATCTAGTGGTGAAGTGAAGAAAAAGGATGTGGGTCCTCAGAGACTTCTAATCCTTTTTAAGCTTTACAATCTGAATTAATAATCCCAGACGTGTTCTTGAATGGCCATGTCCCTATCCAAAGTGGGCTGGTTGCAATAATGAGCTGAATAATGTTGATGAAGGGATGGAGGATATGATCGATGAGTGACCTTGGCACTATGTTGACCAAGATGGATAATGTTCAGTAGGAGGACAATAAAATAACACCATTAAACTCTATCATGAACCACACTAGGTGCAGCCAATTAAGCTACACCCTGCGACGTGCTTGGTAAACATAACAGAAATTTCTTATGGGGGTGAACAGAGGAGAGAAGGAAAACAAATGATGATGTTTGCAAGCCAAAGAAGAGGGGTAGTTTGGGTTTGAGGCATCCTAAATTACAAAACCACTCTCTCCTAATGAAGTTGGCTAAATGTAGAGATGATTTTTGGCTCTGAGTAGCGTGATATGATAATGATCTTACGCCAAAATGTGGGACCGCGAGTCAAAAGGACTGGCTTGAACGTCTGGGCAGGAATCAAGAAGATAATGGAACACATTACTAATATTGGGGCCGTGAGATGGAGATGGAACAGAATTGGCAACTTCTCATTTAAGTCAGCATATGAACTGCTTTCTGAGAATGATGATAGAACTGATAATAGATGAGATAAAATTTGGAAAATGAAGGTGTCGTATACTTGCTTGGCTTGCTGCACGTAATTCATCAAGACGGAAAAGAGGAGTGTGTGAGGATGACTCATGCTCGGCATGTAAACGATAAGCTGAAGAGACGGTGCATGTTTTTCGTGACTGTGGCTACACAACTTGTTTGGAAAAATTGGTTATCATGATCCTTTGGTGACGCCAACCTGTTTTTAAGAGTTATTTTAGAAATGAATAGAGGATGGGTGGTGCATTTAGCGTATGTTGATCGGAGTTGTAATGAAGCTGTGGACTTCCTTGCAAAGGAAAGTTTCAACCAGTGGCGAAAGGCGGTTTAGGAATTTTAATGACGGGGCTAAAATAAAAAATACTATATCATAAATAAAAGTACTTGAAATACAATATATACATAATACATACAAAAATTTGAAAGAAATCTATTACATAAATTAATATCACTTCACTTGACTCTTACTCTACGTGTTTTCATATTGTTAAATTCATCTACAATTAAATCCATACTAAAACTCAAAATAATTTCTTTTTCAATGTATGTAATCAAAGAATCATCAAGAAATTGGTCTTCTATCCTATTTCGACGCTTGTTCTTGATTATCTTCATAGTAGATAAAGATTTTTTAGTAGTTCTGTAGAAACTGGAAGAGTGAGTACAAGTTTAATTACTCTATTAATAAAAAGGTAAATAATGGACTTTCCAATTCTTGCTAGCTCTTGACGTAATTCGGATGTAGTTGATAAATTAATCAAATATGAATGTTTAGGAATGTCATGATTAAAATGTTGTAACTCCATCTTTAAATGCAATTTTTCCTATTCTATGAAATCTCTAAAATAAAATTTATCAACAAGTTTGCAAATATCATCACTATTAAATGTCTTGTACCTGTTTCTTGGATATAAAGTCATGCTCAAAGCAAGTAATTCAACAGTATTATCATTGAAAATGCTATTTAATTCTTGCAATTCTAGGAGACTTTCAAGAAACAGTATCAATATTTAACAATTCAACATTAAGAGTAGACAAGGACAAAGACTCACTATTCTTTCTCTTAAAATAAGTATCAATGATAGCACGTACTCTTCCCCATAATATTCACCTACAAAGAGTATGAATTATTTCAAGACCAATATGATTTTAAAAATATTATTAATATCAAACCACTAAAAAAAAAATATGTAGTTAATTTCTACATTCATGACAGTTAATGGATAAAGAGGGAAAAAAGGGAATACCGATATGATGATCTGAACCATATCAAAATATTTGGTCATTTATACATACGCATTAATTACCAAAATGAATTAGGGAGCCTAATTACCAAAATAAAGTGATGATTTCTATAACATATAGTATATGTAACACCCTTCTAAAATATCGACAATAATTAGAGCAACAATGCACCACATAATAGGTGAACAGAAATAGCATAACATACTGATATAATATTACATGATTACAACAAGAATTTTCGAAGGGTTATATAGATTATCTATAACTTCTAAAAGTAATACCAAGTTACAAAATTCAATCAAAGATAGCTAGTAGTTGCCCTTGCCTTATTCATAAATCTCCAGTTGTCAATATCGTCGCTTTGCCCTAGGAGTCATGTCCAATACACTCCTTGTAACACCCTAATTCAATACTACCCATTATGTACATAAATAAGCAGTATATAAGAATATCATCAGAGTGGACAAATAGAGTGTGTAAGTTTTTTTTGACAAAAAAAAAAAAAAACTGAGAGTGTGTAAGTTGGGTTAAGTGAATGAGTAACTGATACGTGGCTACAAACTTAAACTCTTTGCGGTGTATCTGGTCGGCACATTAGTGTTACAATTATCCGAGTATTCAAATATTATACATAATATAGTCCAAAATAAAAACATCGGTTGAGTCCTCATACATGTTGCTTACCCTTTTCACAGGCTCCTGATCCTCCAGATCCTGAAGCCAGGGCTAATTCTGAGATTCAATACCCACTGAATCTCAGGTAACAGTTAACCTTATGCTCAAGTATAAACAATATATGTATGATAGATATTCATTACATTTCAACATCAACCATATATAGCACATAGTAGATGTAAGGTTACAACAATACATAGCACACAACAAATGTAATGTTAACAGCACAACAATACATAGCACATATCAAATGTAATGTTCACAACGTCTGCACTCACCAGTGCCATGAATCCACGTGTCCTTAGCGCTAGGAAAACAACCATACGGCATTATCATGACTATAACCCACACAAAGCTGAATGTATATAAATATGTGACTTAAGATCGAGTCTTATCCACGGTACATGACCCAAGACCTAGTCTTTTCCAATATCCATAATTCTATAAATCATTCTATCACATGTAAGCATACAAGACACACAAGAGTTAGAGTCACAGTATGCGTTTGTCTGTTCGGTACCAATTCCCGACTTCTTAGATATCCTATAATATTATTACCAAATTATTCCCTTTATAAACAATATCCTAAGATATATTTTTGCCACTATTGACCTTTTTACCCCTAGTGGATTTGTTATTTCAATTTTACCCTTACATTTCCTTAAATTTCGAAATTCAGCATTTCAGCCTAGATTTCCCCGTAACTTTTAAAAATCATAATTAATTCCACAAAAATCAAAATGAAGTGGTGAAAAATTATACATAACCCTTGGCATGTATAATTTCAATAAAAAATAACATCTTTAACTCAAAATGCATAGATAATTCTTAGTTCTAATCTTTTCCCTTACTGTTCCAGATCCCAATTCTGAAATAGGGGCTAACTTGGAAAATTCATATCTCTTAGTGTAGAACACAAAATGTTACAAATTTTATATCAATAGAAAGCCCTACATGTCTAATTTACCTCTGTAAAATTTCATGATTTAAGGATTTCATTTGATACATAAAATAATGATCACAAGGTGACGTATTCCAAAAAACTGAAATCTGCACTATTCACCAGTGCCACGATGTACGGTCGTGTCCTCAGCGCTAGGAAAATTGTAACGGTATCATCAAAACCATAACCCGTGTAATAAGCTGAATGTATAAGTAGTGATCTAAGCCCCATAACTTAGTCACGGTGCATGACCCGAGACAGAGTCTCGTCTATGTCTTTATGAAAGTATCTATTACATATAAGCATACAATAAGCATTAGAGTTAGTGTTACAGTACGCGTCCGTACCTTCGTCTGGTGATATCGGTACGTTCGTCGGTCGGTGTATGATCACGTATATCCTATAATGGTAATATCGCATTTATTAATTCACAAATAATATTCTAGTAGATATCTTAGTCCCTAATGACCTTTTTACTCTTGGTGAGATTATTTTTCAACTTATTTCCAAAATTTCGTAGAAAAACGCTGGTACAGTATTTTTGGGCAAATTTTCATCTAACTTTGAAAAATCATAATTAATTCTAGAAAAATCGAAACAAGGATCCGTAAAATTTCTTGGAAACCTCAGCATGTCTATTTTGGAGAAAAAAATATTGGTTCACACCCAGAATTTGTGATTCATTCCCAGTTTGATGATGTTCATCCTCTGCCCATAATTTTTCCAGAAAAATGTAGCCTTATTTCCAGAATTTTTATCTCCCTCTACAGACCTCTAATTGATGCATATTTTATATCAATAGAAAGCTATACATGTCTACTACACTCATAAATTATTTCAGAATTCTTGAAGATGATTTTGCATATAAAACATTACTATCTAACTTCCTGACTCCCATTACCCAGCAACACCCCACAATTCACTACTACAAAAAGGGTCAATAACGTCCATTTTTAAGGCCTTTTAATGCCCTATTTGATGCAGACGCCTATCTGGGGGCGCAACAAAGGGAAGACCTACGGAGTCCTAATTTTTAACTTAGACGTCGTAAGCATTTTTTTTTAAAAAATAAAACGCAAAAACGTATTCCGGTATTCCGATCTGGTGCAAACGCCGGAGATAGATAGATCGAAAAATTGCAAACTCGTTGAAACAAAAAACGCAAAATCTCATAAGAAGAAACCCAGAAATAAAACATATCATTCTCTTGATTGAGTAGCTCAGACATGTCCACTGGTCTTCTTCCAAGCAATAGCAGGAATCAAAACATATCGCAAAATCAAAACAAAAACACAAAATCTCAGAAGCAAAATGCAGAAACAAAACAGATCGAGAACCAAAATAAATAGCAAAATCACAACATAAATGCAAAATCTCAGAAACAAAACAGATCAAGAACCAAAACAAATTGCAAAATCGCAACAAGAACGCAAAATCTCAAGTACCACAAAACAGATCGAGCTGTCAGAGTTGAAATTGAAGGAGCCGACGATGCCGTCCTTGCCGTCTTTCGTAGATCTGAGGAGATGGGAGTGGAAGAGTGGCCACGCAAAGGATATGGCAGATCCACCTCCTTTTTTCACAGATCTGAGGAGATGGAAGCGGAGGACGCCATTAGAGATGAGAGTGGAGGACGGAGGTGGCCGGATCTGCGACTCCACAAGTTTGACGAGGAGGAGCGGCGGCGAAGACTGAGAGGATGAAATTAGAACACGAAGGCGGAAAAGGATGAGAGAATGGAAAGATCAATGAGAGAGGATGAGCAAAAAAAAAAAGGAAAAAGACAAGGCGGAGAACACGAAGGTGGCAAAGGTCAAGAATGAAAAGATGAAAGAGAGAGGATGAGAAAAAAAAAGAAGTACAAATTTGAAATGTTTTTGGAGTCTAAGTTTCAATATTAGACTCCAAAAGTGATGTTTGGAGTCTAATTTTGAAATTTAGACTCCAAAAGTGTTGTTTTCGGTGCCAGGACAAATTTTTGGTATTAATTTTTAGCGCTAGGATCTACTTTTGGAGTCTAACTTTTGTACTTAGACGCCAAAATCAACACTTTTGGAGTCTAAGTTCCAAAGTTAGACTCCAAAAGTCAACTTTTCTTCTATATAATTACAAAAATGCCACCGCCCTTTTTTTTTTCACTTCCGTTTTTTAAAATAGGACGCGAATTGGGGAAGTAAAAGCTATTTTTTGTAGTAGTGATTCCCATCTTACTCTAACTTGTTTTATTAATCCTAGAAGTCACTTCCCAACATGTTCCCACCTTGTCAGGCATCTTTTGATGCAATAAGGCCTGAGAACAATTATGGAAAATTATTTTACCTATTTCCTAGATTAAAACTAACAATTCTACTAAAAGCTACTAAGAACTAAAGAACTAAAGACTAGAAACTAAAAACTAAAGACAAGCTTACCTCTTGAAGACTCTTGCTTCTCCTTCTTGCTTCTTAGAAATCAACTCTTGGAGTTAGATTTGGTGTGAAGAATGAGGAGAGGCAAGGCCTCTATTTATAGGGAAAATCTCAAGGTTAAAATGGTAATCTCAAGCCCAATGTGGGCCCCACCATTTGCCTCTTCCTTAATCTCAACCATTAGATCTAAACTTAATCAAGAAGTTTTAATCTACACCCTTCACTAATAAGCATGTGCTCTTGTGATGTCATCTTGATGAGATCATCAAAGCTTAAGTGTCATTAGCAAAGTTTAATTAACTCTTAATTGCATTTGCTAGCTAACCATGGAAACTAGTGCTTAATTAAATCAAGCTTTATGCACCTTAATCTTTACTTATTTCCATTTGTATTTTAATTGATCCTTGATTTTTAATTAAGACATTCATTAATTGTTGCTTCTTAATTTGCCCCTTGATTAATTATGAAGATTTACACAATCATTTAATTAGTGAAAACTTAATTGTTCATTTATCTTTATTAATTTTTCTTAATTCGTTTAAGCATTTTTATAACATTATCTTGCTTCTTTTAAGAACCATGGTTTAATATGATGATTATTGTGTATTTTATGATCCTTAAATGAAGATTATAAAATTTAGGTCTTTGGTTATTTAATTCTAAGAGAAAATTCCCTAAATTAAATTAAATAAGCTACTAAATTTTGAGACCACATATTCACCTTTTTTCAATAGGTATTTTTCACCAAAGTATAATGTTTATAATGAACATGAATTTTAGAATGTAACACCCCATTTTTGTAAAGTGTTTTCAAAATAATTTGATTAAAGTGGCGCATCGGAGCAATTCAAAAGAGCAAGTACTGATGAGTAAATTACAAAATATCGTCCATGGTTTGTTATAGTAGTAGTACATTCATCCCAATAATTCCAAAATATTTTATAGTCCAAAAACAGAAAGAAACTTCAGCCGGGTCCTCAAGTGGGCTGCTTACCCTTGTCAATGACCTTTAGTCCTCCAGACCCTGATGCTACAGTAAGAGCTGAGGTCCAATGCACATCGGACCTCAGGTAACGGTTAACCTCATACTTAAGTAATACAGTATATGTATGACAGATATTCATGACATTACAACAAAGAATCAATACATAAACACACAAAGAGATGCAAGATTAACATATCAACAATACATAGCACACAACACATGTAAAGTTACCCACGTTTGCACTAACCAAAGTGCCACGATGTACACTCGTGTCCTCAGCGCTAGGAAACAATCCTACGGCGTTATCAAGACTATAACCCGTGTAAAGCTGAATGTATAAATAGTGATCTAAGACCGAGTCTTATTCTATGAAATCATCCATCACATATAAGCATACAATAAGCATCAGAGTCAGTGTTACAGTACGCGTCCGTACCTTCGTTGGTGATACCGGTACGTTCGTCTGTCGGTGTATGATCACGTATAGCCTATAATGGTAATATCACATTTATTAATTCACAAATAATATTAGTCCATAATGACCTTTTTACTCTTGGTGGGATTATTTTTCAACTTATTTCCAAAATTTCGTAGAAAAACGCTGGTACAGTATTTCTGGGCAGATTTTTCGTCTAACTTTGAAAAATCATAATTAATTCTAGAAATATTGAAACAAGGATCTGTAAAATTTCCTGGAAATCTCAGCACGTCTATTTTGGAGAAAAAATATTGGTTTACACCCAGAAGTTTTGATTCACTCCCAGTTTGATGATGTTCATCCTCTGTCCAGAATTTTCTAGAAAACGTAGCCTTATTTCCAGAATTTTTATCTCCCTCTACAGACCTCTAATTGATGCATATTTTATATCAATGGAAAGCTATACATGTCTACTACACTCATGAATTATTTCAGAATTTATGAAGATGATTTTACATATATAATATCACTATCTAACTGCCTGACTCCCATTGCCCAGCAACACCCCACAATTCCCATCTTACTCTAACTTGTTTTATTAATCCTAGAAGTCACTCCCCAACATGTTTCCACCTTGTCGGCATCTTTCGATGCAATAAGGCTTGAAAACAATTATGGGAAATTACTTTACCTATTTCCTAGATTAAAACTAACAATTCTACTAAAGCTACTAAGAACTACTAAGAACTATAAGAACTAAAAGACTATAAATTAAAAACTAAAGACAAGCTTACCTCTTGAAGCTCTTAAACTCCTTCCTCCTTCTTAGAAATCACCACTTGGTGGTTTATTTGATGTGAAGAATGAGGAGAGGCAAGGGCTCTATTTATAGCAAAAGCTTATGAATTTTATCCCTTGGATCAACTTTTCTTATCAAGGGCTAATATTAATTTGTGTTTCTATGGTGATTCAATTTGTGAGCAAATGCTTCCCATTGGTTAAAAACAATTACATTGGATTTAGCTAATTATCTTAATTTCCAAAATTAAATTCAACATGTGTGGAAAAAAATATTATATTTTAATTACTCTCTCTCTCTCTCTCTCTCTTCCTTTCCCTTTCTCTCTCTTTTTTCTTCCTCTCCTTTTCCTCTCTTTTCTCTCAAAAGTGTCGACCTCTCCTTCTCTCTTTCCTCTCTTCTTGCATTTTGTTGCCCATGTGGTCCCATACACAAGTGTTTTTATCCTATTTTTAGTTTTATACTAAATTCTCCTATTTATCCTCCTCCATTTTTGCATTTATGAGCCCATGTGCTATATTTAATTATGCAATTATTTAATTTTGTTAAATAATATATTATCCTCTTATCTTGAACCCTATCCATTAGATTGGATTTTGTGTTGATTACATTAAATCTTGGCCCTACACCATTAAGCATGAGCTCTTGTGATGTCATCCTTGTGATGTCACTTTGATGACATCATAAAGACTTAAGTGTCATTAGAAAAGCTTAATTAACTCATCAATAAAATTAAGTACCAACTGGTACGAAAAACTCATTCTGAATGAGGACTTAAACAGAATGAGAAACAAGCGTGGACACACAGTCCACGAGGGTAAATAACCAATCAAGCGTAGCACAAAGCCACGAAACAAGTGCAGCACGAAGCTACGAAACAAGCGTAGGTACAAGGACCCATCCAAAAGAGGTTTATGTGGTATGTGAAATTGAGCTTTGATTTTCCTTGTGTGATTAATCACGTCTCTAAATGTTCTGGATAAGCTGGTCTTAACTATTGCAATAACACACGGTTGAATTTTAAGGCGTGCATTTCATTGGAACCCTGTTTTGAAATACATTGTACTTTTGGTCCATTGAAATTAAGATGTCTTGTCACTTTTTCATAGTGAAATAACCTTGCATTATATATCCTTGTTTCATATTGAAATTGTGATGAATGCCTTCAAGATAACATGAACTATTTGACTCGGCAATTTTGAATTTATCTGTTACACTTGTAAAAAAAAAAAAAAAAAAAAAAAAAAAAAACTAAAACCATGAGGATTAGCTTCCGGATTTTTACCCAAAGAAATGAAGTTCTAAATATGAAATTTTGAGTGTGCACTTTAGTAAATCTTGATCATCCATTTAAGTTAAAAGTTAGTGTTTTGATACTTCGAAACCTTACTTTAGTGCACTACTATACAAATACTTTTGAGCCAAATATTTGCCCACACCAATAGAGTCCAGATATATAAAATATGCATTGGAATTTGTTTGTTACGATAGTAGTTGAAGATTGAATTTTGCCTTCTTATAACATTTACATCTATTGTGCTCTTGTAGTGAGTATTGGACATGAAATTTATAGTACCATGTGAATTTCATAGAAACAATGATAGGAGTGGTAATGTAGTAAATATAGTACCCGTAAGAAGTTTGAAAACGTAACAAATACAGACGACTTTACATGTGAAATGTATTGTCATTGATTGGGGTACAGACGACTTTACATGTGAAATGTATTGTCATTGTTTATGTGCTACTTCTCTTTGATGTTTACATCTGTTAAATAAAGGAATTAGGAATGACAAATTTACGAGGAACAGGAGCTCCCAGAGATAGATGTAGTGGTAGACAACCACGAATAATACCAATTCTAATACTTAGAGCAATGTTTTCATTGGGGTCTTGATTATCATTATGAACCCGGGCATAATCATAATCAAGGCATCATTAAGGGGGTTGTATAGGTGGTCCATTTTGCTCTACCCCTCTAGGCCAGTTTGTCTTCGTAAATAGTACAAGATATCTTAATGGTGAGGGACATATTCACTAGTATTAAAAGACTCTTTATGGAGTATGTACTCAAGGAAGAAGAAGTACTAGTAAACTAATGCCTAAGTATGTGTTAGGAAACAAGTCTAGAAAACAGTTAGTTTCTGTTAACTCGTCGGCATCCATACTGATGTTTAAATAAAACTTGAAAGAGAAAATATTCTTTTAGGAAACACATAAGAAGTGAAGTGAGGGTTATGTGGAATATGATTTTTGATCTTCCTAATATGATTGATCACGTTTCTAAAGGTTTTAGATATGTCTAAGCAAATCCCTTTCTTTATGTGGTTATGAAAATATATGCCTTATTCAATAGAGTTTTAACATCATTATGTATCGTTGAAATTTATGATAAATCAAACAATGCCTTGTATGAACTCTCTTCTATCATTTAGACCATTTGTTTGTCATAATTGTAAATAGTACATTTCATTTCTCAATTTTCACTCAAAGCATGAAAAAGTTTCTAGATTATAGCATGTTTGGTTGAGATTTCTTGATTAAAAACCGTTGTTATTAGAGGAAAGTTGAAGAACTTGGCACAAAAGAAGGATATAAGTAGATCTTTCTCTCGATATTCTCCAATTTGACATTGAAAATCTTTTGTGATAATCTTTTCATTGTATGTTCTTTTAAGTTTGTTTTAAATGGTGGAGAAAGAAAATTTTTATAGTTTACGTCATACATCTTGTGCTATTTATCTTTTTGAATAGCTATAATTTTAAAGATTGTTTCACCTTTTGAGTGAAATTATTTATTTTTCCTGCTTTAAAACTAAATTTCAGTACAATCATCCCTCAATTTCTTTATTCTACTGCATTCTACTTAGGGTTAACAAAATTGTTGGCTTTGGACAGTTTTGGTAGATTACTATCATTTTATAAGTAATAGGAATTCTTTGTTTTACTCTACTAAGAGTGTGAAGGGCTTACTATTGGGCTTTCCCTGGTTTTTGAAATCCGTATTACAAAAAAAAAGGGGTAACTTAAGATATAAGAGAAAAATTTCCTTTGTTCTATTTGTTTGTCTTAAAAGTGATCAATTGCTTGTTGCTAGACATGTTTTATGAGATTGCAATGGATATTTGTGTTTCGAGCTTATTGTCGAAATTTTAAATTTGTGTGAATTATTGCTTCTAGTGTTATCTAAATTTCTGTACACGTGTGTTTTGAGCATTTATTTTTATTCTGAAAATTCCCAACCAAATATAACTCATAGATAGCATGTCGTCCGAATAGCTGTTCACTTAAAAATCTAACTTGAATATTTCATTTGAATTTTCTAAACTAAGTTGGTATGAAACTATGTTTTCGAAAGTAATTTTCCTATTGATTTTGTTAAAAACTAAAAAAAAAATCTGTTAAGTGTGCATTATTGTGGGGTTTCATTAAATCTTGAGCATATAATTATTTCAATTCCAATCAGCTAGTTGTAAAAACTCTAAATTATGACATCTGCATAGGATTTTTGTGAGAACTAGTCATATGTTGGAAATAGCACTTAATTCTTCCACGTCACTGTTATAGGTAGTTGGAAATCTAAGTGTTTTGTGTTAACCTATTCAAAGAGTTTGCATATCCAATGATGCTATGACATGAACATCCTTGTTATATTACTTCCCTCATTAATTATATTGGGGAGTGACTTCTAGAATTAATAAAACAAGTTAGAGTAAGAAGGGAATTGTGGGGTGTTGCTGGGCAATGGGAGTCAGGCAGTTAGATAGTGATATTTTAAATGCAATATCATCTTCATAAATTCTGAAATAATTCATGTGTGTAGTAGACATGTATAGCTTTCCATTGATATAAAATATGCATCAATTAGAGGTCTGTAGATGGAGATAAAAATTCTGGAGATAAAGCTACGTTTTTCTGGAAAATTCTGGGCAGAGGATGAACATCATCAAACTGGGAGTGAATCACAAATTCTGGGTGTAAAAAAATATTTTTTCTCAAACATAGACATGCTGAGGTTTCCAGGAAATTTTACGGATCCTCGTTTCGATTTTTCTAGAATTAATTATGGTTTTTCAAAGTTAGACGAAAATCTGCCCAGAAATACTGTACCAGCTTTTTTCTACGAAATTTTGGAAATAAGTTGAAAAATAATCCTACCAAGAGTAAAAAGGTCATTAAGGACTAAGATATCTACTAGAATATTATTTGTGAATTAATAAATGCGATATTACCATTATAGGATATACATGATCATACACCGACCGACCTATGTACCGATATCACCAAACGAAGGTACGGACGCGTACTGTAACACTAACTCTGATGCTTATTGTATGCTTATATGTGATAGATACTTTCATAAAGACATGGACGAGACTCTGTCTCTGGTCATGCACCGTGACTAAGTTTATGAGGCTTAGATCACTACTTATACATTTAGCTTTATACACGGGTTATGGTTTTGATAATGCCGTTGAGTTTTCCTAACACTGAGGACACGACCGTACATCGTGACACTGGTGAATAGTGCATACTAGAGATAACGGACATATGCGGTGGGCGTAATACCGTTATCCGGACAAATCTGTTATGAGTTTTTATGTTGATTATTGCTGTAATGTCATGAATATCTATCATACATAACTGTTACATAAGCATGAGGTTAACCGTTACCTAAGGTTCAATGGTAATTGAACCTCAGCCCTCACTATAGCTTCAGGGTCCGGAGGAATCAGGACCAAGGACAAGGGTAAACAACACGCGTAAGGACACGGGCGGAGAAGACTGTTATGAATTATTGTATCATCGTATTATTAAATATTCGGATAATTGTACCACTGTAATAGCAACCAGACACACCAGCAGTGAAGGTTTATCAGATACTCATTTTTTTAAATTATTCCGATGCTCTACTCTGATCAAACTATTTTGAAAACACTTCAGAAAATTGGGATGTTACATTTTTGTTGGGATCAGTCAGATAGAGGGTACTGTTTTATATGCAAAATCATCTTCAAGAATTCTGAAATAATTCATGAGTGTAGTAGACATGTATATCTTTCTATTGATATAAAATATGCATCAATTAGAGGTCTGTAGAGGGAGATAAAAATTCTGGAAATAAGGCTACGTTTTTCTGGAAAAATTATGGGCAGAGGATGAACATCATCAAACTGGGAATGAATCACAAATTCTGGGTGTGAACCAATATTTTTTCTCAAAAATAGACATGCTGAGGTTTCCAGGAAATTTTACGGATCCTAGTTTCAATTTTTCTAGAATTAATTATGATTTTTCAAAGTTAGATGAAAATCTGCCCAGAAATACTGTAACAGCGTTTTTGAGAAAATAAAGGGATATAATTGGATTAATAAATCCACCAGGGGTAAAAAGGGCCGGTAGTGGCTGAAATGTTCCCTAAGATATTATTTACGAGGTAATAATGTGATAATACTACTATAGGATATCCGGAGAAAAATCGGGAGACGTCGACCGTGCAAGCGTACCGCCATCCAAACGGACTAAGGTACGGACGCGTCTTCGTAACACTAACTCTGATGCTTATTGTATGCTTATATGTGATAGATTATTTCATAGAGTCATGGACAAGACTTGGTCTTGGGTCATGCACTGTGGTTAAGGCTCTATCTTAAATCACTGTTTACACATTCAGCTATATACGGGTTATAGTCTTGATAATGCCGTAAGATTGTTTTCCTAGCGCTGAGGACACGATGGGCCGTCGTTGCACTGGTGAGTGCAAACGTGGGTAACTTTGCATGTGCTGTTTGCTATATACTGTTGATATGTTAATCTTGCATCTGCTATGTGCTTATGTATTGATTACTGCTGTAACGTCATGAATATCTGTCATCCATATACTGTATTACTTGAGCATGAGGTTAACCGTTACCTGAGGTCCAATGGGCATTGGACCTTAGCTCTTACTATAGCTTCAGGGTCCAGGGAACCGAGGACCAAAGACAAGAGTAAGCAGAGTAAACAGCACGCGTAAGGATATGGGCGGAGAAGACTATTATGAATTATTGTATCACTGTATTATTAAATATTCGGATAATTGTACCACTGTAATAGCAACCTGCACACACCAAAGGTGAAGGTTTATCGATACTCATTTTTTTAAATTATTCCGATGCTCTACTCTGATCAAACTATTTTGAAAACACTTCAGAAAATTGGGATGTTAAACTAGATTAAACTACAATTTTACTAAAAAGGAAAAAAGCTAAAGACTAGAAAACTTACCCTTGAAGAAAACTTACCCTTGAAATAATCAGCCCTTCTTTGATGCTTTTTAATTGATTCTAATTAATTTGAAGAATTATGCAATTGATCTTAATTAGTGTAAGTTTAATTGCCCATTAGTTTCTACTAATTTCCTTTAACTTGCTTAATGTTTTCATAACATTTCTTGCCTATTTTGTTCATAAAATAACCATCATTTTATGTGTTAATTATGTCACATTTTATGAACCCTAATCTTAGTCTTATATCTTGTCTTTTGTTAATTTAACTTAAAGTGAAATTTACCTAAAATTATAATTAACAAATTACAATAATTTGAGACACATATTCACCTTCATTATATACTAATTATTCATCAAAGTATAAGATTTTTATTATGAATGTGAATTTTAAGATATTACATTTCTCCCCCTGTTAAATAAAATTTCACCCTGGAAATTTACTAATCACTAACTAAACTCTAAGCCATAAACTCCGGATATTTCTTCTCCATATCTTCTTTTGTTTCCCAAGTTGCCTCCCTAGGAGATGACCTCTTCCAGACTACCTTCATGAACAAAATACTTCTATATCTGAGTTGCTTTTCTTGATAATCAAGGATTCACTCCGGCTCGACTACGAAGGTATTGTCATGTCGCACTTCGACTTCTTCATACTCAGTGACATGTTTGGCATCTGGTTGGTATTTCTTCAACTGAGAAACATCGAAAACGTCATGGAGTTTGCTCAGGTTTGGGGGTAAGACCATCTGGTAAGCGACTTGTCCACGCTTTGCCAGAATTTTGAACGGCCCTATGTAACGAGGACTTAGGTTTCGCCTCTTAAGTGTTCTACCAACACCGGTTATTGGGGATATCTTTAGGAACACATGATCTCCAACTTCAAACTCTAGAGGTCTTTTACTTTTATCAGCATAGCTCTTCTGCCTGCTTTGTGTTGCTAGGAGTCTCCTCTTGATCAAAGTGATTTGTTCAGAGGTTTGATCGATTATCTCTTGTCCAAGAAATTGTCTCTCAGACAATTCTATCCAACATATAGGTGACTGACACTTTCGCCCATACAATGCCTCAAATGGAGCCATTTGCATGCTCGCAAGATAGCTGTTGTTGTACGCGAACTCTGCCAATAGAAGATATCAATCCCAATTCCCTTTAAAGTCCATTACACACACTCTCAGCATATATTCTAACGTCTGTATGGTCCTTTCAAATTGACCATCGGTCTGAGGGTGATAAGCCGTATTGAATTTCAGCTTTGTACCCAGCGCTTCATGCAATACTTTCCAAAATCGGGATGTGAATCGTGGATCTAGGTCAGAGACGATGCTTTTAGGTGCACCATGGAGTCTCACGATTTCTTTGATATAAATCTCCACGAACCGTTCTAGATAATAGTTGACACTGATGTGGATAAAATGTGACGACTTAGTTAATCAGTCAACAATTACCTAGATCGCATTGTGATTCCTGATCTTGGGTAAACCCACCACCAGAACCATGGTAACACTCTCCCACTTCCATTCCGGAATTTCTAGCCCTTGAAGAGGACCAGCGGGTCACTGATGTTCAATCTTCACTTTTTGGCAAGTCAAGCATTTGGCCACATATTGGGTTACATCTTTTTTCAACTCGGGCTACCAAAGTTTTGATTTTAAATTCTGGTACTTCCTGGATGTAGAGTATACTCACTCTTGTGAGCCTCGTCCAATACCTTCCACCTTAATTCATCGACCAGTGGTATGTAAATCCGCTTCTTGTACCTAACAAATCCACTAAGTGATAGGTCATGGTCTTGAGTCTCGCCTCGAGAGATCATCTCCCATATTGCAATAACATGTTCATCTTGCCTCTGAGCTTCCTTGATTTCATCTCTCAGATCATATTCCCCTTGACTAACAAGAAGACTTGCAAGATAGGTTTCACTGGATGCATTAAGACTCCTGTAAACTTGATTTGACAGGTTTAGATCTCTGAAGTTCTCAAGTAATCTTTGCTCTTGAACAATCATGCATGCTACCTGCACCACCTTTCTGCTTAGAGCATCTACAACAACATTCGCTTTACCCGGATGGCACTTGATCTCCAGGTCGTAATCTTTTAGCAACTACATCCAGCGTACCATATATTTCATCTAAGCCGTATTGAATTTCATCTCTAATCAAACATATATTTCAAACTCTTGTGGTCACAGTACAATTCTACAGTCGTACCATATAGGTAGTGCCTCCATATCTTCAAAGAAAACACGATAGCCGCAAGCTCTAAATCATGCGTAGGATAGTTTGACTCGTGAGGCTTCAACTGATGAGAGGCGTAAGCCACCACTCTGCCCTGTTACATCAAGACACATCCCAATCCATGTCCACTGGCATCACTACAGACTACATAAATTTCACTCGGATCTGGGATAATCAACACTGGTGCTTTAGTCAACCTCTCCCTCAGTTCCTGGAAGCTCTTCTCACAATCATCATCCCATGCAAACGATTGATTTTTCCTCGTAAGCTTTGTTAATGGTAAGGCAAGACATGATAAACATGGCCCAGAAAGCTACGTGTCTCCGTCATTGTCTCTGGCCTCTTCTAGTCTAGAATTACTTCCACCTTGTTGGGATCAATAGCAACTCTGTCGCGTGATATAACATGACCCAGAAATCTCACTTCTAATAGCCAAAACTCACATTTGCTTAACTTAGCAAAGAGTTGTTTTTCCCTTGATACACCCAGTACTAGTCACAGATGTTCCTTGCGTTTCTCTCTACTCTTCGAATAGATAAGGATATCGTCAATAAACACCACTACTAACTTATCTAGGTGTTGACGAAAGATTCAGTTCATATAATCCATAAATACGGCTGGTGCATTTTTCAAACCAAAAGTCATCACCATGAATTCATAATGCCCATATTTGGTCCTAAAGACCGTCTTTGGAACATCCATAGCTTTGACTAGCAGCTGATGGTATCTTGAGCGCAAATCGATCTTTGAAAAGACACAAGAACCAGATAATTGGTCAAGTAGATCGTCAATCCTAGGGAGTGGATACTTGTTCTTGAAGGTCACCTTGTTCAACTCTCGGTAGTCGATACAAAGTCGTAAGCTCCTATCTTTCTTCTTTACGAACAATACTGGAGCTCCCCATGGTGATATGTTAGGTCGGATAAACCCTTTCTCCAGCAATTCTTCAATCTGCTTCTTCAGCTCTTGCATCTTGTTAGGTGCCATACAATACGGCCCTTTTGATATTGATCCTGTACCAGGAATCAATTCAATGGTGAACTCGACTTCCCTTTCTGGAGGCAATTCGTTGAGATCTTCTGGAAACACATCAGGAAATTCACTCACAACTGAGATGTCTTTGAGCGAAGGTTCGGCTTCCACCTTGATTGAAAAGAAAACCATATACCATTGGCATCCATGCTTCATGCATCTCTTAGCTCCGCAGCCGTGAGAAAATTTAGACTCACATCAATCTTGCCAATTCTCTGTGAGTGTGGAAAAATATCTTCTTATTTATTATTGCAGTCGATCATTGCATTGTTTGCCATTAGCCAATTAAGACCGAGAATGACATCAATGTCATATAGCGATAATTGAATAAGATCCATAGTGGACTCTTGCCCATCAACACTCACAATACAATTTAAGCATGCATCAGAAGCTAAAGATTTCACGCCAAGTGGGTAGCTCCTATCAAGTCATAGGGTAATCTATCTGCATGCTTTCCTAGATGTTTTGCACAATCATATGAAATAAACGAATGATTAGCACCCGAGTCATACAATGCATGAAGTAGATTCCCATTGAGAGAAGTAGTACCTTGAACCATTTCTGGAAATTTTCTGGCCTCTTCATTTGTCAACATAAAAACCCAGCCTAGGTTCTGTGGCCTTCTCTCCCTAGTCTTTTGAGGACAATCTCGGCTATTGTGCCTTGGCTTTTGACAATGAAAGCATATTTGTTTCCCATCACAGTTAGTACCGTAATGGTACTTCCCGTATTTCGTACATAGTTGAGATTCCGACACTCTAGCATAGTCTCACTGCCCAGACTGGAATGGTCTCTTGCTTCCACCTCAGGGATTATTGCAAGGTGCCTTCCTCTTCTGTGAGGAATTTCCGTGGCTAAACCCGCCACGATTTGCACTACTGTTATTATAATTTTTGGAGACGTGTAGTTCCCTCAAGTTACGTTCAATCAATCGGCATGATTCCACCGCTTGATTTAACTCTTGAAACTGTTGAGAATAAGCCTCTCCCTTATCTCGTACTTTGGCCCTTGTATCATCCTATTAGCCTTCCAACTCTCATCGTCATTACGCTTTAAATAGGATGAATACCATGATAGACTAGTAAATTGGGAGAAGTAGCCGTCGAATGACTCCTCATGACCTTGTCAAATTTGAAGAAATCCTAACTCCTTGGCTACCTGTAATGAGGGAGGAAAGTATTGCTAGTTGAATTTCTCCAAAAAAATTTCCCAAGTAATGGGAACATAACGTAAATGTAACGTTACTGCAATGCTTCCCCACCATCTATCTGCATCTCCTTCCAGCTTATAGATTACTAGTTGAGCTTTTCGATTCTCTGGACATTCCATGACTTCAAAGATCTTGTCCAGTCTCATTAGCCAATCCTTAGCTGAATCTAGCTTGACATGGAAGGCTGGTGACTTTAGTTTGCAAAATTGGGTAACCCAATATTGTGTTGTCTCAACCACTCTATTGGGTTGAGGTAGCACTGCAACTGCTCTGTCATTTGGAGGAGGTGACTCAGATCTATCTGACTCCTCAACTTGTTCTCTTTGTTCATCCTCTTGATCATCTTGTTCTTGTTTGTCTTCTTCCTTAGCATTTATTTGCTCAGCGTTACCTGGTTGATTAGCTTCAGCTTGTTGCCCTTCTACCTGCTACCTTTCAACTCTTCTCTCCTGCATGTCTGCATGGAGTTCTTTAATAAATACTCTATGCTCTTACAGTATTGTCATGACTTGCTGCAAAACATTCTGGTCAGGTTGATGCAGTTCTTGGCCTAGCTGATTGGGTTCTTGTACTGGTATTTGTACCATTTGAGGTTGTCTGTCTCTTCCTCTTCCTCTACCTCTACCTTTGCCTCTGGGAGTTCCCGCTCCTCTTAGATTTTCCATTCTTAATTTTTTTTCTATTATCTATTAAGAACAACAAACATAGATATCAAGGAGAAATAGCCGTTAAGAATATTTTGAAAACAAATTTATATTTATCATATTCTCAACATGTTATAGTACTTAGTGCATAATTGTCAAACTAGTCTATATATTACAGACCCTTCTTGGTCATAATAGTTATTTCACAATTCCTCAGGGGTTTTAGAGAAGTGATTCATACACACCAACTACAAGAGTCATTATACTACAATATAGCTTCTACCACTATTCTCCACGCTTTCTTTCATTGACGCCGATCTCGCTTCCCGTCTACATATGGTTGTCCACCAGCAATTTAAGATATCGCAGAAAAGGGTGGAAATGGGCTATCGGTTCGCCATCCAATAGCTTGTTTGTCTTCTCTATTCAGAAGTGATTGTGGGGGAAATAGTATAGGGTGGCTTTAACCCAGTCCTCATGAGGGCAGGGAAATTGATAGTGTGCTTTCATCTTATAGGTTGCTTTGACATGATCCAGGTAGAGAAGATACTTACTCTGACTAGTCCTCATGTGAAGTCCAGCCAGTGTCAAGTCCATCTTTAATGCGTTAATTAGTTTGCTGTTCTCATTCAAGATGTGTTGCACGTACACAGGTTCAACATAGTCTTCGTTCTCAGGGTTTTCTAGGTTGATTATCTATGGGTAGTCAAAATTATCTCTTATAGACAAATGGTCCAATTCATCAGGCTCTTCTGGCTTGGGCGAAGGTGGTACCAAGTTCAGGGGTTCAACATTTAAGGGCTCGGGGTTATAGTTGGGCTCAAAGGGGTACTACGGTCCAGGATGATACATGGTTCAAGGTTTTTTATAAGTGCAGGTGGTTTTTCTAGGTTATGGTGAGCACCGACTTAGGGCAGTACACTGGTTCAGGATGGTATACCAGTTCAGAATGGTATACCAAGCGAGGGTGGTGCACTGGTATAGGGTTGTCTTCAGGTGCAGAATGGTATTCGGGTTTGGAAGGGTAGACTGGTTCAGGGTGGAACGCAAACCTCACGTTTCCAGGGATTACTGTCCTTTGTGCAGTATGCCTCATTCGTCTATGGTAGTTTATGTATGAGGGTCCATCTTCATCTATTCTTTACTGCATCATACCACCAGGGTTATATTAGTACTCATGTTCTATAACTACCTAGCCCATGCTCTAGGCTTATGGCTTGGGGGCCCTACTTAGTTAATCAAACATATTGGCTAGGTCAAAGTTTTTATCTAGTGGAAGTCTCCTCATCTTTCACTGCAACTTATAACTGAACCACATAGACCAACCTTTCCTTAGACACCAAAACGGTTTGAAATAACTTTGTCAGATTCATGCCAACATCTGTGTTCTGATACCAAAAATGTAAAATTCAATACTACTCATTATGTATATTAATAAGTGCTATATGAGAATATCATCAGAGTGGAGCAATTGAGCGTATAAGTTGGGTCGAGCGGATGAGTAACTGATACGTGGCTATAACTTAAACTATTTGCGGTGTATCCGATCGAGGAAATATCAATACACTTATCTAAATATACAGACACAAAATATCTAATAGTATAAATACGGGATAAGGGTCTTAAATGCCATGGAAGTTTTCACTCAGGAACACTGGTAAGACGGAAGTTTTTTTTGGACCAAAAATGCCACAGAAGTTTTCGTTGAGGAGCAATTTTGCCCTGGAAGTTTTCACTAAGGAGCAATTTTGCCCCGGAAGTTTTCACTAAGGAGCAATTTTACCTTTATGTCCCCAAATATTAAATTTGACTATAAATCAGTCAAAGACCATACATGTTATGCCTTGAAAAGGTCAAACTTGGAGCCAGAGAAGAGATCCTTGAGATGTTGAGCTCAAAGCGGCTAGAATTTGTGAAGCCGAACTGGTTAAAGGGACTGAAAGTTCGACTGTCACAAAACCCAAAGGAAGCATCACTTATGATCTAAGCAAATGATCGTCTATACAAACGTAAATATTATCACTATTGATTTGTTTTACTGATCCAATTTTTGGAACAATTCATTTCTCGTTTTGCGTTTCATTTGCATTTTGTACAGACCTTTCAGTCCCTTTGACCAATTCGGCTTCACAAAGTCTGGCGTCTTGATTTCAACATTTGAAGGATCTCCTTCTCTGACTCCAAGTTTGACCTTTTCAAGGCATGACATGTGTGGTCTTTGACTGATTTAATAGTCAAATGTAATATTTGGGGACAGAAGGGAAAAATTGCTACGTTTTGTAAACTTCCAAGGCAAAATTGCTCCTCAGCGAAAACTTCCGTGGCAAAAATGATACTTCCAAGGCAAAATTGCTACGTCTTGTGAACTTTCGTGGCATTTTTGGTCCAAAAAAAACTTCCGTCTTACCAGTGCTCCTAAGAAAAAACTTCCATGGCATTTAAGACCCTTATCCCGTATAAATACAGCCCAAAATATCAAAACTCCGGCTGAGTCCTTACACGTGTTGCTTACCCTTTTCACCAGCTCCTGATCCTCTAGATCTTGAAGCTAGGGTCAATTCTGAGATTCAATACCCATTGAATCTCAGGTAATAGTTAACCTCATGCTCAAGTAATAATCGTATATATGACAGACATTCATTACATTTCAGCATCAACCATACATAACACACAACAGATGTAAGGTTACAACAATACATAACACACAACAGATGTAATGTTAACAACACAATAATACATAGCACACAACACATGTACTGTTAACAACGTTTGCACTCACCAGTGCCACGATTCCTTGTGTCTTCAGTGCTAGGAAAACAACCCTACGGTATTATCATGACTATAACCCGCATAAAGTTGAATGTATATAAATAGGTGACCTAAGACTGAGTCTTAGCCACGGTACATGACCCAAGGCCTAGTCTTATCTATGACTTTAAGAATCATTTTATCACATATAAGTATACAAGACAGACAAGAGTTAGAGTTACAGTACGCGTCTATACCTTGGTCTACGTAGCTAGCGGTACAATCTCCTTTCGGTACTGATTCCTGATTTCCCCATATATCCTATAATAGTATCACCGTAGTATTTCCTTTACAAATAATATCCTAAGAGATATATTTTCCACTATTGACCTTTTTACCCTTGGTGGATGTGTTATTTTGATTATACTCTTACATTTCCTTAAAAACGGAATTTCAACATTTTTGCCCAGATTTTTCGGTAACTTTGAAAATCATAACTAATTCTACAAAAATCAAAATGAATTTCTCCAAGATTCTAAATAATCCTTGACTTGTCTATTTTTGAGGAAAAATAACTACTTTCACTCGAAATCCACAAATCATGCCCATTTTTAAAGTTTTCCAATCAGTGTTCAGATTATAAAAAAAACGTGACCCAAATTCAAGAATTTTTATCTCCTTATACAGAACTCAAAACGTTACAAATTTTATATAAATGGAAAGCTCTACATGTCTACTTTACCCCTGTAAAATTGCATGATTTTAGGACTTCATTTGATACATAAAAGAATGACCACAAGGTGACTGATTCTAGAAAAACTGAAATGTGAGATTTTTCCCAACTTCCACCATTTAGGTCTTTTGATTCCAAAAATTATTCCCAACATGTTTTTACCTCATTCAGCATTTTTCAATGCAATGGAGGCCTCAAAACATGTAAAGGAATTTCCTTCCTCATTTTCTTTATTAAAATACATTTATACTAAAACTCAAGAACTCACCCTTGAAGTTCTTTCTCCTTCTCCTTGCTCCAAGAACTCTCACTCTCATTTATAAATTTGATGTTTTAAGCTGATTTGGTGTGAAGAATGAAGAGAGCAAGAACCTCTATTTATAGAGAAAAATCAAGCTTATGTGATTTTTGATTTCATGTGATAATTTCCCACATAATTCACCTCAACCCTTGGATCAATTCTACTTTATCAATTGCTTCGTCCTCACCCCTCATTGTTGTGCCGACACCACTCCCCTCAATAAGCCATTTAATGTGCTTTTTATTAACTAAATATTTTGATTATTTCATGAAAGAGAAACAATATCCTATCCAAATTCCTCCATGTGATTGGCGCCACTTTTGTTGACTTTGGGGGGTTTGATTTATTAATTTAATTATCATGCTAATCAAGAACTTAAGTGACATTCCATTTACATGTTCCATTATTTAACCTTTCAAAGCTGATTTAATAAAGTTTAATTGACTCCCTAATCAAGTGTTTATATTCCCTTTAATTACAATTACCATTGTAGGTTTGGTTCATTAGTTAAATCATGGTCATTAGTACTTTTATTAATCAAGCTTTATGCACTTTAATCTTTACTTATTTCCATTGTCTTTTATCAAGTTGAAGGCATTTGCAAATAATCCTAATTAGCACAAGCTAATTTTTCAATTAGAATTTGCTAATTCACTTTAATTTACTTAAGTGTTTTCATAATATTTTCTTGCCTCTATTGGTTATTAAATAACCATTATTTTACGTGTTATTTTTATCACATTATATGATCCCTAATCTTAGTCTTACATTTTGCATTTTGTTAATTTAATTCCAAGTGAATTTGCCTAAAATTAAAATTAATAGATTATAATAAATTTGAGACACATGCATATCCACCTTTATTTTATTCTTAATTATTCATCAAAATATAAGATTTATGATGATTATGAATTTCAAAGTATTACATATTGTATATTAAATAGGGATAAAACTGAAAAGTTGTAAATTTTAAGACAAAGCTAATGAGTTTTAGGGTTTTTCATGGCATATATGAAATATGTTAGAAATAATTTATAGATAGAATCATCATTAAAAAATTGTAAGAGTTTTTAGTGTTATCTTTATTAATTATAATAAATTGTTCATCATATTATTTTTTAAAATTTCAAACTAATGGTATATATCGTAAAAATACTTAATATAATAAATATCTTCCAACTTGTATTTATTTTAATTGTTTTTTGGAAATTTTTAATATATATAAACAACTTATAAGGATAAGAGGGAGTAGGTGATAGCAAAGAAGCAAACCAAATCACTCTGGAGTGATGATAATTTATTTTTTAGAAAAAAAAAAATAGACATTTTTCAATTTTTTAATATAAAAGCATCTTAACTCAATACAATATTTGGAGTTTTTTTTAGCAGTGAATATTTGGAGTTTTAAATCATCAACCATATTATTAAAATATAACATTAACACATAGATAAATGGAACCCAAAACTGTTGGTTGAGGTGGTAAGGAGCCTTATACTGGTAAGGATGAGAACATAAGTTTGAATCCCGGGAAGCTACTTGTTAAGAGGGTTGAGAACCTTTGCCTATAAACCTCGAGATCCTAAGTCAAATTAAAAAAAAAACACACACACAAAGATAAATGGAGCACTTACCACAAATCAAGCCTTCTAATAATGATAAGAGGGAGTAGGTGATATCAATGAAGCAAATCAAATCACTCCGAAGTGATGATAATTTATTTTTTAGAAAAAAAATTAGACACTTTTCAAATTTTTTTTTAATAAAAAAGGATCTTAATTCAATAAATATGTTTTTTTTAATAGTGCATATTTGGAGTTTTAAAACATCAACCATATATTATCAAAATAAAACATTAACACATAGATAATTGGAGCACTTACCACAAATCATGCCTTCCATACTCCACAATAATCTCTAATATTTTGAAATTTAAACACAGTTAGTAATATTGAATTACTATTATTTTATATTCTCTTGCAACTTTTCTTGAGTAAATAATTTTTGTTGACACATCTATCCTAGCCTTCACCATAGGAGGGACCACTCACAGACAACCCTAGTTTCAAGTCTTCTTTTCCCATATTTGTTTGTTTGATTTCTACTTTTGACTTATTAAGTAGAAGACTACCTCAGGTCTACCGCAATAAATGCCACCAGGATTACACCCACTAGCTAGTACCCCTGGCATTGTGTAATGCCATTATCAATATTGAAGGTATTATTGTGGTCCGTATACCAATATGTTATCATTATTGTCACCAATACCACTGCGATAATATCAACCATGATGGCTTCAACACTAAATTCTCCTGCAATCTAGTACATCTTTCAACTCCTCTATAATGCTATTTAGATTTTGTTGGTCACAACACCTGTAAAAAACTGGTTAACTCGAGTTATGTCTAAGAACATTATTCTTAAACCAACAAGAGAGGTGCTCGACAACCCAAAAGTGAGCAAAATAACGAATATAATAGAAGATAGCGTGTAGAGAAAACTTTAAAGGAACAAGAGAGGTGCTCGACAACCCAAAAGTGAGGTATTAAACCTCTGACTGAAACACTGTATATAGGCCTTAAATTCTAAAGGGTTAAGTAGCAAATTCGTCTTGGAAGTATATGCCAAAGAGTAATGTTGCCATGGAAGTTTTTTCAGGTTTAATGTCTTCCCGAAAGTTTTAAAACGTAACAATGTTACCCGGGACAGTTAAAAAACTCACATTGATTGTTAAAATATTGACATTTACCATTAACTTTTTAACGGAAAAGGGTAATATTGCTACGCTTTAAAACTTTTGAAGTGACATTGAACTTGACAAAATTCCAATGCAGCATTATTGCTTCTAGATGTATACTTTCGGGGCGAATTAGGTCCCTTATAATTACAACATTTATCAGAGTATTACAACGAAGTTTATTGAGCGACACAGGTATAGAATAGTATGTTGATAATAAGTTATACTTGGTTACAAACAGGATTAAACTGTAGAGTTTACAATACATTGATCCCAAAAAAACGTAATATTACCTTAACTAAATACTCCAAAATTACTTTAACACTTTATACTCTATAGTTCTATCTAAAATCTCAATCTACAACCATCACATTTCTACGTCTGTTGCCTCTCCTTTGGAGCTTTGCCCGCCACTTTGACTATGTCCAACCTCTCTAGGTATGTCTGAGAGTTCATAGGTAGTAACAGGGGTTGGAATACCGAAGGATCCCAGAGTAACAAATTAATCTCACAAACAAAGTATAAACCGTATATGACAATTAATCATAAACATAAACAGTCCACAACAACATGTATAACATTTAGAAATCTTATCATATGTAGCCAAACCAGCATATACATATCACATAACCATAATGCTAGGTATAACCAACAGGCATACACCAAGAGTCCTCCTGTATGTCGGAGTTCTCAATTGGATATAAAAAATTTGCATGTATCGAGAGTCCTCATGTATGTCGGAGTTCTCAATCAGGTATAACGAATTGGCATGTACCGAGAGTCCTCCTGTACGTCGAAGTTCTCAATCGGGACACCTAACTAAGAATAATCAACTAGGAATTACCGAGAGTCCTCCTGTACATCGTAGATCTCAATTAGAAGTATCCTAAGTCGCTTGAATGCAACTAAGTTAGCCACCTAATTAAGGACTTTCGTCTAATAGGTCCTACATCTAGTTTTACCACTGGACATTCACATATTTGATTCAAACAGACAAATAGAATCATACAAAGTATATGAGATTAGAGTTACTCCATGCTTGTCTTATAGCTATCTGATTTGGTTCTAACTACCTTGTTTGTTTCAGGTGGTTACAAGCTCTTATGAGAATACATTACGAACAATGGTTATTATTTGCTTGAACTCTTTATATTCTTAAATGTCATCTAACATATTATGCTCAATCACTAAGCAAGTATTTCTAATAATCCATTTTATACTTAATCATTAAGCTGGTCACTTTGTACCATCATATGACTCATTTTCGTCCATTTTGACCAAAATTCCAAAATTTGACTACAAATGTTGAAAAATCATATCTCATAGCACAAATGTTTAAATGAGATGATTCCAAAGCTTATGGACTAATGATTTCAACAGCTGTTCAAACGCATATCATTCCCAGATTGCTAAAAATAGTAGCTATTGTACAGATTCATTCCAAAATTGCAGGCCATTTTTCAAAAATTCATAACTCGGTGTATACAAATCCAAATTCGACCAATTACCTATCAAATTAAAGCTTGTTATGTCTAATTTAATCATGTAAAATTTCATGGCAATTGGACACAATTTACACTATCAAATCCACATTACAAACCGACTGCCCTGCAAAGACTAATACCGACAATAATGTAGAGTTTTGACTACATTTCTGATGTTCCCAAAGCTACTTTCTTCTCACTACCCTACACAAAAACACCTTCTAAACACATTGGAGGCATTAAATCAAACAAAAACCAACTCCTCCATATAGAGCAGGGCTGGCAGAAACAGAACATAAAGGAAGCTCAATGAATTTCAACTCTTTTGTCACCAAACACATCACTAGACCTTCTAATCTATGATTCCTTTTTAATTTCTGACATTTCTCTATCTAAAACCAATTCTCCACAACATCACATGCCTCTCCAAAACGCCATATTTGAAGGAAATAGGATTAGGAGAGGTTCTAGTAACTTACCTCAAGAGTTTTAATCGGTGAATTCTTCTGGTCCTCTTCTTCCTTCCACTCCTTCTTGGTCTCTCTTGTCCTCACACTCTCTTTCGGTATGCTCTACGGGTGTCCAGCCGAAATGGATGAATGAGATAGAGAATTGTTGATTATAACTGAGGGTTAAGTCGGTTGGAGAAGGAAGATTACTATTAGGCTAACCACTTTGACTAATTACCATCATACCACTGATTTCATTTCCAATTGCTTTGCTGACCGTAAATTTTTAGGGAGGGGCTGATGTGGCATAAATTCCATGAAACATGTGAAGCATATTTATGTCTCGGCTAATTTAATGAATTGGTGGAGTGAGGTGCTATGGAAGTTTGTTCCAATATGATCACATTTAATTATCTGCAGAACTTTTATTTATAACTTAGTCCATTACTTATTTAGTTGAAAATATTGGGTAAGTGTTAGGAATTAATCCATAATTCCATATAGAAATTTCTCTTCCCCAATTAGCTTCTCTAAACCATAAAATATTGCCTTTTAAATTTCTACGCCAAAAATTATCCTCTTACTATTATTTCTATTTTTTTTTCCACAATCACTAATAAAATTCATGCAACATTCTTCTCATCCCTTTGGTCGAATTGAATGAGCCAAAATGGAACAAATAAGTGTTAATTCCATATGTCCCATTGGTGCCAACATATATATCAAAATTTTCGGTTTCAACAAAATCGGGTAAAATTGAGCTCTTGTCAAAATTTCACTACTTCATTTCTCCAAATGCATATACATCATACATAGAATTTATCAAAGCAAATTTAGTATATTACAATTCTAAATGTTGGCAGCCACTTAATTGTAATGAATTGGAGGTTTCTGAGCGTTAAAAGCTATTTAAAAGGATTAAAGAAATCATTTTAAAACATGAGATATGTTATTCTGCCTACCTTTATTTTACCTACCTTTTCCTACCCCTTTCACTACCGTTAGATTATAATCTCATCCAACGGTGAAGATTTGAGGGATAAAATAAACCTTTTTACCCCTTCCTCTCTCCCACTGCCTCCCACCTCTCTCTTTCTCCTCTGCTGGCATGTATGAACTTGTTTAAACATCTGTACCACCAACTGGTATGTTTCGAAGAGCACCCCACCTTTGGTTAAATACCTTCTACAATTCTTACAAAAATGGTGTGGCTGGGAGAGATTATAGTTGTTATAGTAGCCGAATTTGGTGTTGGCAGAATCACAACGCGGACATTTAAGCTGTTCTTGTTTAGGAAATTGGGGTTTTCATCGGCTGAAATGTCACCGGGTCTTGCATTTCTTATATACCTGAACAGAGATTCAGTCCTAGAACTAAAACCCCTCCCCTGGTTTGGCGTCAAAGAATCAAAGAAATAAACAAAAGACGAAGCAAGCTATAGTAAGCGATGAATAGTTAAGAGACCAAAGAGTGAGGAAGAAGACAAAAAGGGAAGGATATTTTGTTCAGAGTATATGATACAAGTCTTAATTTAATAGAAGAAACAAAATATATTAAAGATTAAAAAACTGAAAATAGTGTAGAGAAAAAGAAGGCAAAGAGACAGAGAGAGCTTCACATACAAGTAGGGTTTTTTGTTGATGATTTTCATGAGGGGGAAAGGAGATAGATCTGCTGACGGGTTTGTGTGATGGTGATGGTGAATTGGAGGCTCGAGAGAGAGAGTTGGGAAGTAGTGAGAAAGAGAAAAGGGTAAAAGGGTTTATTTTATCCCTCAAATCTTCACCGTTAAATGATATTATAATCTAACGGTATTGAAAGGGGTAAAAAAAGGTAGGCAAAATAAGGGTAGGCAGAATAACCTCTCCCCTAAAACATTTGGGAATAAAGGCATTCAAAACCATTAATATCCTTTTAGCATAGAACATGATTTAGGAAGTCGGTTTTTTACTTTTAAAATACACCAACGTTCAGTTTTGCTATTAAGACTGCAAAGTGAAAATGCCATTTTTAGTAAGCTCATTTATTCTAAAAATTTAATTTCGCATTCCACAAAAGTAGTCTAGTAAAATCCGCATTTTTAATTAGGGGTCGCCTGATCGATTCCAATTGTGTTTGCCTCCAGTGCCAATTGTTGTACGAGTCCATTCCTCCTCTAGGTCCATTTAGTAGCTCAACATCACTTGTTAGTTAGACCCCCGCAATCCCAAACAAAGTGGGACTTGATCCTTGTGACTCACCCACTCATTATTTCCAACAAACCATTTCACCAAAGCTATAAACACTTCCTCCAATTCTATTTATAAGTTTCAAATAACTTTACTTTACCACTTTGGTCCTTTCTATAAGTTCATTTTGAAAAAATATTTTTGATCATATTATAAATCCATTTAAAGAGTAATTAATAATAATGGTACAATTTTGCCCTCTGTCATATGTAATGAGAAAATGAATTAATTCATATTGGAAAGAGAGAAAGATGAGAAAGAGAGGGTTGAGAATACCTTTCATAAATGAGGATTAAATTTAAAAAATGCATCAATTTAGGATATATTTAATGAGTTAACTAACTTTTATCATAACGTGAAAATTAGGTAAAATTGACTTATAAAAATACAGGCGTTATACAATTTAAAGAGCTAGTTAAAATTGGTTAAAATAATAAATATACAAAAAATATAAAATGACGAGTGGAAACAATGAAATCATCACAACATAGCCACAACATCATATTTTATCCAAAACTCTAACTTCCCTAAAAGAACTACATATTGTACACTTAGACGCAAAGACGTACAAATGCAAAATTTAATTAACAGAGGCCACATCTAATGCTAATGGGCAGCACACATGGAGAGAACAGTCATTACCATCTGGGTGCACATCATTTGCAATGAATTCCATAGTCTGTTTGAGGAGTAAAATCACATTAATAAGTAGCACCATATTGGAAGAACAATCTACCAAGATGCCACATCATTTGCAATGAATTAAGTAGTCCTCTCTTTTATTCTTTTTTTGGGGTAGAGGGATTAAGTAGTCTTTAAATGTATCGCTCAGAAATAATAATAATGAATGAGATCTAGATTTGATACTATACAATCACTATATAATCAGGAAAGAATCTGAAATAATAATCCTAATTATCCGCTATAATCTTGGATTTAATCAATCCCTATAATCATGGGATTCCTGCTTAATCTGGGATTTAATCAATCCTTATAATCATGGGATTCAGCAAGCTAGATGACAGCTGAAGAAAACACATGAATACTTATCTGCCACTTCAAAGTTTAAATTTTGTACCATTGGAGGATTTAGAATACTTATCATAGATTTGTGCAACAATCTAAACAAGGTACATGCAAAATTATTGTCCCTTAAAATGTTAACTAGAATTAAACAAAGAACCTCCATTTTACTAGGAAATCATTTCTAATATGTACAAACAAGAAACCAAACATGACTCGGTTAAAGCAATGCAGGATGCCCAAAAGAAAATGATGAGAAGAAAGAAAAATGCAAAGCAACCACCTGAACTGCTGCCTGTATATCCGATGATTGATGAAGACCTTTTGTCATTAGCCTCGGGGTCCACAATCAACAATTAACCAAGGATTGCGTATAGGCAAACCTAGGATCGTTCTCTCTTTTTCGAGGAGCCTTTTATTGAATCCTAAGTAATCTAAATGTCATGCAAATGCAATGAAAACAAGGGGGATTGGTTTTGGATTTTTAAATTAATAAACTAAAATAGAAATGCAATTTAAATGAAGCAAAGAAAAGAAAATGAGAAGAAGAAGATTAAAATTGATCAACCCAACATTCGGATTCCGAGACTTCCATCATTGAACAAAATATAAATAACCCACGTTTGGCTCGACGAACCGAGATCTCGCATTCGCCCGTAAAATCCCTCGACTAGACGATCGCCTAGAATATGTCCGAACAACGGCGTCCCACCGTGCGATCGCACAAAAACTTAAAACCTAGTTCGAATTCAGTCCTTGGGATAAACCAAACCGAATATTAAATCTAATATTCGAACTATTTCCAAAATCGGATCCGATAAGATGAAAATAGAAACGAGTTAAATCACCGATAAAGCACAAGTTCTCTGGATGAATCATGGAATCCTCACATTGGGTTAACCACGAAGCTTAGCCAAGCATGGCTAAGCAAAACACGAAGAAAAGATGAAGAAGAAAACCAAAAAGAAATCCTATTCAACGTAATTGAGAATCTGTTTTTAGCCATCTAATATAACCTATAAATAGGAAACACTAGGGCTAAAAGATTGGCCCAAAAATAGGAAACCTCTAATAATAGGAAACCTCTAATAAATGGTCTTTTATTACAAAATTCGAGCAGAATAAAAATCCAGAAAAATGGGTCTGCCTTTAGCTCCAATTTCGTCCATCTTCTTGTCCGAATCAGCCTTCTGAGTCTTCATAACAATTGTAGCTCTCTGAATCATCTAAAAAAGGAAAGAAGAATCAGGCTAATCGGATATCTAGATCAAAAGTTATGGCGAAAATACTAAATCACTGTAAATCTGGAATTTAATCATAAAGAATGAATCAAATCCAATTAAAAGCTCAAAGCCCAATTAAGTAATAAAATCCATTATTTATTAACTAAACAATCCTAAATTTATTCACCAAGAGATACAAATAAGTGTAATAATATTCAATCATCAATGATCTAAGCTTAGCTTCGCATATAGCTGCCACAGCTTCACTGACAAATTTGCTTAAGTTGACACTTCGTAACTCATCCATCAGTGCTTCTCGCTGCTCTTCATTGATCTGCTTCACTTTCTTAATAACTGCAGTGTTGCGCTTGATGCTAGAATCCAGTGTCCTAAGAAATCCTGAGTCTATACATAAACAAAGACTTAATTACTATGCATGAAACAAAAATTGTTGAAAATTTAACATGCATACAAGGTAATGAACCAGACATGGATTCCTATGTTGCAAAAAGCTGTTTGAATTTGAATAAAAGGAAGAAAGGATCAATTTCATATTTTAATTACCAACTTTCCACTCATAAAAAGAAAATTTGATACATTAAAGCACAGGTAGTTCTATTCCCCAAGGCAACAAACGTCATAATAATCCATGCTTTCCATCATCATACTAAAAGAAGGCAATTCTATTCCCCAAGGAAAAGCTTTGTTTTCTAGAAGGGGGAGGAGTCTAAAGGTCACTTCTTGTACTAGAGGTAAACTCAGTTTTGAAGAATTTAAATTTAATTACTGCCAATTGCAGCATAAAATAGAATAGTGTGTAAATATTTTCAATACGAGTGGGGGCAAAACTAACCAGACCTTTCAGGATTCAAATTGTCAATGTTAGGCGCTTATCCCACACAAAAATCTCTTCTAAACACATTGAAAGCATTAGATTAAGCAAAATCCAACTCCTACATATCAGAACAGTGACTAACCGAACAGGGAAAAGGGAAAATTCATGAAATTTAATACTATTTCCCTTGAGCACATCTCAAACATCTCAAATAGTGGTATTTGTCTTAAATTTCTGCCTTAAATTTCAGATTCAACTATCATTCATCTTCATACAATATATATATATATATATATCAAGCTCATACCCATTGATTCAGAACTGAAACCCAACGGCACAAGAGCACCAAATCAGTAAACCAGATCAGAAAAGAATCCCTGGGCTTCAAAGTTATTCATAAACTAACATCTATACCCCCAGAAAAATGAACCCCGATTCGGCAATCACGGAAAGTGACACGCAGAGAAAGGGAAAATTGGAATCCAAAATCACCTAACAGAAAAACCAAATCGCGTGCAACACAATCTACTTAATTGGTTTCCCATCTCATTTAATCAATTTTTTGCTATTTCCTTTAACCCAAACAGTAGCAACGACCGAAAATCAGAGATGGGAAGGGAATGAAGAAGCTTACCTAACCCAAATCCAAGCTTTTAATCGGTGTTCTCCTTCTTCCCTTCTTGATCGCCGACTCCCACCCTCGGACTCAACTCTCACTTTCGCCTTCTATGATTTTGTGAAAGACCGAACTGAATGAGAAGTGTGGGAGAAGGGGTTGTTATTCGAAATGAGTGTGAAATTCAACACCTCTGGCTCCTCTCGCGCTCTCTTCGTCTCTCCATCTTTCAATCTTGTCTCTGCCTTTGCTTCTAGAGGTGTTTAGGCGAAATGAATTTGGGAGAGAGGGAGTGTTTGATGGAAATGAATGAATGAAAATGGGAATAAGAGCCACTGGCCGACATAGTGCCCGAAAAATTTACAAATAAGGCTTTCCCCGGCGATATTAAGTCGCCACTAAAAGACATTTTTAGTGACGACATATAAAAGTCGCCACGAAAACTAAGTTTCAAATGGCGACAAAATTGTCGCCGCGAAAGTCATACAAAATAAAGTCGCCACTGAAAGTTAGACTTTCAAGGGCAACAAAAAGTGTCGCCGCTGAAAGTCAATACTTTCAAATGGCGACATTTAAGGTCGCCGCCAAAAGTCACCACCAAAAGTTATTTTTTTGTAGTGAATATCATTTATGGACGCTAAAAATTTAATACACACATATTCAGCATGTTACAAGTATGATATTTTTTTTTCCTGCATTTACTTTTTCCCAACATCACCCAAATTAATTTCATTAGTTTTATCAACTATCTTTTCTTTAACCTTTATACAAATAATAAATAACTAATTTAACTAATTTTTTAATATTTGTAAATTATTTAAGTATATACTCTGTCCAATTTTTAATTTAGGACTTAATTAGGAAGCAAATATTAGTTCTAAATGTAAGACCTATTTCACATTTGAACCCATTTTTCTAAAATTAATTCTATTGATATTCCCTAAACAATAGTTAAGTATGAGGGGAGGGAGGGGATTATGGAAGAAGATTACGATGTTCTGTAAAAATAATAATAATAATATTAACTAACTTAACTAACACTCATAATATACTCAAATTAGTTAATTATTTCTTACATTAAAGACTAGAGGAGTATTATATTTAGGATGAGGTAGAGTGAAATAATCGAGGGAATGAAATTTGAGAACAATAACAACAAAGCCTTATCTCACTATATGGGTCGGTTACATATATCGCATGACGTCATTCTGCTCTATAAAAAACCAAATCTTTAAATATATTATTAAATAAAAGATTCCGTTCTATATCCCCATTGAGTGTTTGCTTCGGGGTCCCTCTTCCTCTTTTCAAATGACTCTCTACTACTTGGTCAACCTTCTTTATCGGCGCATCCAATGGCCTTATCTCAACATGTCTTAATTACCTCAAATGATTTTCTACAATTTTCTCCTCAAAAGATGCCACTCAAACTCGTTCACATATATGATCATTACGAATTTTATTTTATTTTCTTGTGTAGCCACACGTCCTTTTTCAATATCATCATCTCAACTACCCCTATTTTATGTTCATGTGTCCATTTTAAGCCTAGCACTCACTACCATATAAGCATTGTTAGTCTTGTAGCATTGCGATATAAATTCACTTTTACCTTATTAGGTACTTTTCAAAATAACTTCGATAGGCTTTCTCCATTTATAACACCGAGCTTGAATTTTATGATTAACATTTCTATCAATTTCATGATCTTGCTTTATAATTGATTCCAAATATCTAAATTTTGCCACTTGCGGAATGACTTGATCTCCCAATTTGACCTCCACATCACTTCTAATTTGTCTCTTACTAAAATTGCAATGCATATATTCTGTTTTGCTCATACTTAGACAAAAACCCTTCGACTCCAAAGTCCTTCTCCATATCTCAAGTTTTGAGTAATCTCCTCCCTTGATTAAGACAATAGAACTATATTATCAGCAAAAAGCATGCATATCATACGCTTTGATAAGCTTAATTAGAATGACTACCATTAGGTTAAATAAATAGGGGTTCAAAAATGATCCTTGTTGTAGGCCAATCCTTATTGGAAAGTCCTTTGTCTCACCTATAAACATTTTAACACTAATTATGACCTCATCATACATGTCATGAATGACTCTGATATGCAACACAGACCCCTTTATTTTCAAAGGATTTCCAAAGTACGTCTCTTAGCACATTGTCATACGCTTTATTCTTCTAGTTAGTGAAAACCACATGCAAGTCTTTTCCTTTAATTTGTTACTTTTCTATTATTTCCTTAGTAATTAAAATGCTTCTGTTGTGGGGTAGAGTGAAATAATTGAGGGAATGACATTTGAGAAGTAGAGGAGAATTATATTTAGGATGGGATAGAGTGATTGGGGGGAAGACATTTAAGATCAAAAGGAAACATAAATTTGAGATATAAAATATAACCTAATCAACCGATTCAAAAATCTTAATTGGATTTATTAAAAGACTAATTAGGGATGGAAATAAACTAGTCTAGGTTAGGCTTTACCTAAATAAGCTTGAGTCTGCAATAGAGATTTAAAGCCTGAGCGGGACTGCGTATGTATGCATACTTCTTTGTAGGCCTGAGTCTAAGCCTTCAAAAGACATGACAAGGCTTGAAGCTTGTTTAAAGGCCTATTTAATATGTAGGCCTTTAAAGCCTAAATTTCCAAATTCATATATAGCCCTTCAAGCCTAATTACAATATTATATTATGTATATAAAGCCTAACATCCATTATTGTCGTAATATAATGGCCTACTAAGGAAAGGAAAAGAATGCCTAGTGACAATAATTGTTTGAGTAAGTAGAAATAAGAAAAACTAATTGTTTGTTAACTAATGAGGTGAATGTTCTAAAGTTGACCAAGTATAATAAGCAGCATGTAAAATCAGATTTTACCTCTTTTACTTTTCCTATGTAAGTTGGGACAAACTCCTCCTATTGAGATTATAATATTTAATTTGACACAAAAATAAACTCGTAGCAATTATGTTTTAGTGAACGACACAAATTAGGGGAGAGTGAGTGAGTTAGTGTTACCATCTCGAGCAATCCAAGAGCAAAAGTAGGGGTGAATGATTGATGGAGAGTTGATTGTGTGTGCGAATAACGATAAGATGTAAAACTTAGGATTAAGGCTAAGTTGGTAAATTTATAAATGATATATAAAATTATTTAGGTGATATTGTATACATACTTATATTATAGTATAAATTAAAAAAAAAAGTTAAATAGATTAGGCTTGTAGGCGTGGACTTATGAAAATAGGCATGACCTATTTATTTAAATAGGTCTGACAATAGGCTTGAGTCTAGGTCTGACATATTTATCGAATAGGCTAAATTAGATTTTATGTAGGTTAAGCCATAGGCACTTATTAGGGGCATAACCTATTTCCACCCTTAAAACTGATTCATCCGTTTATTAACATGACCAGCCAATTTAAAATAAATTATAACACCATCATTATTATGTGAATTCTGAAGGAAACATTTAGAAGTTGTTTTTGTTAAACTGATTTAGACTTTCAGGTCCGCTCACACATGACAAGGAATCCTCCTTCGCTGACAATTCAAATATGTTATCTTTGAATACAAACAAGTGAATGAATTGCTTTTGTCATTATCGAAGTTCTTTGGAAGCACTCCAAGCCACCATACTTGACCCACAGATCAAATAATATAATGGAGTCTATAATTATGGCCATCCTTTGAATTTCTCTTCTTGAGAGTGGAATTATTGTCATCATCCACTGAATTGCGCTTATTGGGAAATTGAAATAGATAGGATTGATATTTTTAACTTCAGTATTTATTATTTAGTATATTAGATTATTCAGTCTAAACAGGGAGCCAGTCTCGGAGCAGCGCCTGCTCATGCCGACATCCTATTGGCTTATTTGATTTCTTTAAAAAGATTTTTTATATACAACTTGAAAGGATATGAACTGTTACTTTCACAGCTCCCACTTATCAATTGATGAATCATGCACGTGAGTACTGACTTTTTGTCCCCTCCACATGTAAGATTGCCGAACTCACTCCTAACTCAGTACAATATAATATATTTTCTCGCAGTGCTTGCTCGCTTATGGCTAGGCTTGATTTATATTTGGAGAAATATAAAATGATATGTGTATGTGTGTGTGGGGATGCTCAATAGTTGCAGCTTTTATTAGTTTGATATATGCTAAACATGAGAAAACCTTCTTCCTTTGTTTTCATCTTCTACATGCTAAACATGAGAAAACCTTCTTCTTCCTTTATTTCCGTCTTCTTACTTCATTGCCTCATGACCTCTGTAGTTTGGAGTGAGAATGATATCACCACGGACAAATCTGCACTTCTTACTTTTAAATCTTTGGTCTCTTTGGATCCATACAATTTCTTAGCAAATTGGTCGTTCTCTTCTTCCCCATGCAATTGGATTGGTGTCACCTGCAATGCTCGTCATGTTCGGGTCCGTTCCTTACATCTTAGTGGTATGAATCTCATTGGCATTATATCTCCGCAACTAGGAAATCTGTCATTTCTTGTTGAACTTGATCTTAGTAGCAACAATTTTCATGGTCAAATACCGAAAGAATTGGTTCAACTACATAGATTAAAGCTGTTTAACTTGAGCTACAATGACTTTCGTGGACAAGTTCCAACGTGGATAGGAGCTTTATCTACACTTGAACATCTGGATCTTTGCAATAACAGTTTTAATGGATTTATTCCACCATCTTTCTCCAATTTATCGAGGTTGGAGACTTTGGATTGGAATTATAATTTCATTGAAGGGACCATTCCACATGAGATAGGAAATCTAAAGCACTTGAAGATCCTACGACTTTCATATAACAAGCTTTCTGGAGCAATTCCCCAAACGATTTCCAACTTATCTTTACTTGAAAGATTAAGTTTGTCTTATAACACTTTATCAGGTATTTGCTCTTTTTCTTTTTCTTGTTTCACTGGGACAAACCAACTCATGATGCATAAAAATAAATTATATATGCATGTTATAAAGTCAATACTGACTCTCTTTTTCCTCTATTTTTGAAGGTGGCTTTCCAAGGGAAATTGGCAATCTTCCACAACTACGGTTAATATATCTTTCAAATAATCAACTTTCTAGCTCTATACCGACTTCTATATTTAATAGTTCAATGTTACAGTACATTGAACTTAACAACAATAACTTCTCTGGTAGCCTCCCAGTAAATGTATGTTTGGGGCTCCCAAAACTTACAAGACTTTATGTAAGCAAAAATAATTTGTCTGGTCAAATACCCTCAACTTGGCATCAATGCAAAGAATTATCAGATTTAGATCTAAGAAATAACAGATTCAATGAAGGAATTATTCCAAGTGATATTGGAAATTTGACCAACCTCCAATTCTTATATCTCAACAACAATAGCTTGCAAGGTCAGAGGTTTAATTTTATCCATGGTTAATTATTCATATCTAAAGTTTTTGTCCAGATGTGTTTATAGTAAGTCATTAATTTGCATATTACAAATTTAGTGGAAAATTGTATGAAGTGAATAATATCTAGTTGGATTTCATTTAGAGACATGGAACATGTGGCTTCAGAAACAAGTTGAGTAATATCTAATTATTTATCTGCTCATTTTAAATTTTAAACAGGTGAAATTCCATTGTCTCTTTTCAATATTTCTTCATTGAGAGAAATAAATCTAGGTCAAAACAATCTACAAGGAAATATCCCAATATCAATTGGCAATTGGGCGTTACTCGAAATTTAGATCTAAGTAACAATTCCTTTACAGGTATGCTCTATCCATATGATACTGAACCTTGACTTGACAAGAATGGCTTGGGTTATTGTCATCGTAATAATGATTATAATTTTGTTCGATTTTAATTTTCCACAGGTAAAATTCCATCATCTCTCTTCAACATTTCTTCTTTAGTAGTAGTGTCTTTAACAAGCAACAAATTAAAAGGTAGACTACCATCATCAATCGGCAATTGCACGTTCCTGGAATATTTATATCTAGAAGAAAAATCATTAACAGGTATATGCTCAATCTACTCAGTCGTTAATTTTAGAGAAAATCCCAAGAAAGTACCATTTGAACTTCAAAATCTCAAATAGGTTATTTCCCAACAAAACGAGTTGTCAATTGCTTTACTGTTCTTATTAATCTCATTACTATTGTTGTCAACAGGATTTTGATGTTTAAATGGTATTTTTTTTTGTCATTTTACCTTAATTTTACTCTTTCAAAATTTGATTTTTCATATATAATATTTGTGGGTACGGGCCAAACCAAAGCTTGTTCAATATTATCTTGTAGCAGATTCAGTTATGGTCAACAATAATTTAGAACGATTAATATAACTTATACTAAATTATAGGCCGAAAACTGGGTATGCATATCGATTATTAATAGTATAATATCAATGATCTCTTTGCTCACACTAAATTTTAAACAGGGGAAATTCCATCGTCTTTCTTCAGCATTTCTTCTTTAAGAGAAATATTTTTAACAAGTAACAGATTTAATGGTAGTCTACCTACGTCAATTGGCAATCTAACCATGCTGGAATATTTAGATCTAGGTGACAACTCCTTTACAGGTATGGTCAATCTCTCATCCATCAATTTTATGCTTTAACAAAATTCCATTTATTATTTGCTAAACTTTTTCTAGGTCAAATTCATAAATTGTGTATTTTTCCAAGTGAAATTCCAGAAGAGATGTGCCATCGACTCCCTCTACTTGAAGTTGTTCAGGATTTTAATAATCAATTAGATGGAAACATTCCAAAATCAATAAGTAACTGTACATCTTTGCTAGCCTTACTTTTCGGCATGAATTCATTTTCAGGTATGCTCAAACTAACACACCCTTCTCTCTCCCTCCCTCCTCCCTCTCTCTCTATATAATACGAGTTGTGTGCCTATAACTCTATCACATGTTTAGTATTTCATTAAAACATACTAATATATATGAAAAGAAATTATTGTAAGCTTTATGCTTTAATGATATTTTAAAACACGCACCCACACGCACTTAATGTTTCCTTGCTATCCTACTTTTAATAAATTAAAAAACCAGGACATGCTTTTCTAGTAGTGTACTATATATATTATAACATTAAAATTTCAGACATATATGGTACAACATCTATTTGTAGTTTTATTCAATGTTGTCTAAAGATCACATGCTACGGAATCAATGCCACAAAAAAGTTGTTATACTTTCATTTATATGTGAAACATAAGGAGTGATAAACAGATTTATGCTGACCACCCACATATAATTACTTCGTGGTAGCTAGATTCACACATGTTTGAAATTTGTTTTCCCCACTTTCCTATATTTAAATATGGAGACTTATTAGTTTAGCAAACATTTGAAACGACTCAAAATTAATAGTATATTTGGAGTTTTCTTGTATTTATATGGAGAAGTGAATTCAAATTTTTGAAACACATGTAAGTCACACACACACACACAAAACATATTACTCCTGTTTTGTCAGTCTTCACTATATTTGATCATCCATTAGAATTTTTTGAGTTAATTATCCAACAACTTTTTGTTTCCAGGTTTTATAACCAAAGAGATAGGCAATCTTGATAAGCTTGAAGAGTTGGATTTCTCGGAGAATAATTTTAATGGACCCTTTCCTTCACATATCTTCAACATTTTGGCATTGACCTGGGTCTCCCTCACACATAATTCATTCTCTAGCTTTCTCTCCCATCAAATTTGGGAATTGGCCTTCCCAACCTAAGGGTATTGAAGTTGGGACAGAATCAACTAATTGGACAAATTTCAAACAGCATTTCAAATGCTTCCGAACTCACAGTTTTAGATTTATCAGGGAATAAATTTAGTGGTGGTATACCCAATGTACTTGGGAATCTAACAAACATGATGGCATTATGTTTTGATGGGAATGCTTTGAATGAGTTGATTCCAAATACAATCAATGGACTGCAAAGCCTTCAACATTTAAGTCTTAGCAACAACAGATTGCAAGGGCCGATCATAAATGAATTGTGCCAAATAAAAAGTTTGAGTGAGTTGTATCTAGCCAACAACATGTTTTCATGAATGATTCCAAGCGGCCTCACAAATATTTCTCTGCGGAAGTTGGATTTAAGCTCTAACAAATTGATTTCTCAGATACCCTCTTCTCTTTGGAGTCTCCAAGATATATTAGTCTTAGATTTATCCTCCAATGCATTGAGTGGAAGAATTCCTCCTAAGGTATCAACCTTGAAAGCAATTATACTCTTGAACTTGTCAAGAAATCAAATTGTGAAACATCCCTACAACCTTGGGTGGCTTGCAAACTTTGTTAAACCTATCTTTGGCTCATAACAAATTACAAGGGCCTATACCTAAATCACTTGGTGGCATGGTAAGCTTGGAGTCCTTGGATCTGTCTGAAAATTACTTGTCTGGTGTGATTCCGAAATCATTGGAGTCACTTGTCTATCTGAAATACATAAACCTTTCGTACAATTTGTTGCAAGGAGAAATTCCAAATGGTGGTTCTTTTGAAAATTTTTCAGCTGATTCTTTTGTGATGAATAAAGGTCTTTGTGGGAAGCCTCAACTACTTGTTCAACCTTGTAGGATAGGAAACAAGTATAACTCAAGAAAAGTTATGTTGTTGATAGAATGCTCATTGCCTATCTTGGCTGTCCTTTTGGTTACTGTTCTATGCATAGTCTTTCTAAAGCAGAAGAAAGGTCATGTTAATGATTCAACTAATATGGATTTAATAAATTTTGAGACAACCCCAAGGATATCTTATTATGAGCTTTTATGTGGAACAAATGAATTTGATGAAAGTAATCTTCTTAGAAGGGGAAGTTTTGAATCAGTCTACAGAGCAGTTCTTCCAAATGGAAAAATTGTTGCAGTTAAGGTATTTAATTCAAGCGTGGAAAGATCCTTGAATAGTTTTGAAACTGAATGTGCTGCTTTGTACATTTTACGTCATCACAATCTTACTAAGATGATTAGTGATTGCTCACATGGTGAATTTAAATCCATAATAATGGAATTCATGTCAAATGGGAGTCTTGACAAATGGTTGCCCTCTAATAACTATTTTTTGTATATCTTGCAAAGGTTGAATATAATGATTGATGTGGCTGCTGCTTTGGAGTATCTTCATCATGGTTCTCCTACACCAATTGTTCATTCTGACTTAAAACCGAGTAACATATTGTTGGATGAAGATATGGTGGCTCACCTCAGTGATTTTGGTATCGCCAAATTGTTGGGTGAAAATTATATGGAAATTTATACCAAGACTTTGGCTACAATAGGCTATATGGCACCAGGTATAATTATTTTATAACATAATATTAATTCTTTAATTTCTATTTTTAAATCCATGTTTTATGAAACCTTATTTCTATATATTATTAACAAATATCTGCCCTTTTTTACAAGTGATTATCTGCACTTCTGAAATAAAATAAAAAAGCCACACAAATATATCCTTTGTTTTTTGTCATGATGGTTTTTTATTAATGGTCGAACTTGACATACAAAGTATGGATCATAAGGAATTGTTTCATTTAAAGGAGATGTATATAGTTATGGCATTTGTTTGATGGAAATTCTTACAAGAAAGAAACCAACAGATGAGATGTTTGTTCCAGGTCTGAGTTTGAAAGATTGGGTTAGCAAATCAACACCTCATTCCATCATTAATATTCTAGATGCCAATTTGTTTCCAAGAGATGATCAAAATATTGACATCATATTGTCACATATATCACCACTTCTTGAGTTGGCCTTAGATTGCTGTATTGATCTACCTAGAGCGTGAATTAATATGAAGGATGTGGTGGTAAAACTTGAAGATGGAATATCACCTAGAGGGGGGGTGAATAGGTGATCTCAAATTCTTTTCGCAAAACTCACACGAAGAAGAGTAAAGCAGAAACTGAGAAAGGAGATAGAGAAGTGAAATAGACACGAGACAGTTTATACTGGTTCGGTCCAAATTCGCCGACCTACGTCCAGTCCCCAGAACACCTAGGATTCCACTATCTTTCAAGAACAATTACACACTCTGTAAACGAAGGATGGTCTTCTCACTCTCAGACTCCATTCCCCTTACAAGTGGTAATTGATACACCCTCTCTTAATGTTCCTCAACCTTAAGATTCACCTGATAATGAAATAAATGTTTATGAACTCCTCACGAGTAGATAAAGTATTAAACACTGAAGTACAAATTAATGGGACAGTTGAAACAACGAATGATCTTAAACTCAAATTGATTGCATAGCGTTTTAGTAGTTGGTGAATTTAATGCTTCGGCTATTTATAGATATTGTAATTAATGAACGTGGATGAAGCTTGTGAAATAGCCGTTGAGAGACTTGAATGTGTCCGTTAGACAGATGAAGCTTTCGTCAAGAATTTTGCCGTTTGAATATTGGAATTTGCAGTGACGACATTCCATTTTATTCTTTTTGTTTTGCCCGTTGTGGAATGGCATTCAATGCGCAATCGGAATATCAGAGGTAGCTTTACTTTGATCAGAGTATTGGTTTTCGAGATTATCACCGGTTTAGGTAGCTACATTTAATGCTTCTGACACGCTATTTGCTTTTTTCAAATCTGCTGTTAATCCATGTCTAAACTATCTCATGAATAAACTCGTTAATAGCATTTGGCAATAGCAATGTGTAATATTCTGAAGTAATGAAATGATATGACAAGATTTATGATTTCTGGAGTCGGACATTTGAAGAACATAGATGACTTTGCTCGAGCAACAATCCAGGCTTGCTCGAGCAAGCTTCTAATAATCACAAAGGAAGTTGTACTCATCGCTAATGCTTGAGCAAGTCATTTTCTGTGCTCGAGCATGCTGCTTGAGCATGAATAAATTCATGCTCAGGCAAGTCCTAAATAGAGGCAGAAGAAATGTCAGAGGGTCGCTCATGCTTGAGCAGGCCATAACGTATGCTCGAGCAAAGGCTTAGCTAGAGGAGCGAAGGCAAAGATGATGAAGTGCTCGAGCAGGCCAATTTCTTCTGCTCGAGCATAGTGCTCGAGCATGTTAATATCATGCTCGGGCAAGGCTCATTTTGTGCTTATGAGATAAGGAATAGACAATGATGCTTGAGCAGGCTTACTCTTCTGCTCGAGCAGGGTGCTCGAGCAAGCTTTCTTGCCATGCTCAAGTATGACAATTTTTAACATGGCAGGCCAATGTTGCTCGAGCATACTCATCCTTCTGCTCGAGCAAGTCTCCAGAACCTTTTCAACGCTATTACTTAAGATGCTCAGGCAGACTTATGTATTGTACTCGAGTAGGCCATTAGAGAGTTTTCTTCTGAACCCGACGTTGCTCGAGCATGACTATACCCTTTGCTCGAGCAAGACTTCTTTGTAACACTTGGTTTTGCCTTACATTCGATATTGCTCGAGCATGAAAAAGCTTTACTCAAGCAACCTACCCTAAAACTCTTTTAGTAGTTTATCAGATGAACTTAGCACAGGTATGAGTTTCTTTAATTCAATAACTTAGAAATTGTGATCATCAAAATACGAGAACTAACATTCTCCCCCTTTTTGATGATGACAATTCGAACGTATTGAATTAAGTAACGTAATATTAATTTTGCATAATTAATATAAATCAAATGATAATGTCAACTGATACAGATTTAACATTGAAACATAACATCTTTGATTACAAAAAAATTGATAACACAACGCTATAAACTAAGTTCATATATAAAATAAGTTCATAAATACTATTCTCCTAACTACTATCCCCCTTTGTCATCGGCAAAATGGGGACCCTGGACAAATGGAGATGGAGGTGAACTGTCAGGGAAATCAGAGGAAGAGGAAGATGGAAGAGGAACAGTGGAAGGGTTGATGGTAGGCGAAGGTTGAACCACTGTGGCTGGGGTAGACTCAGGGACAGTAGAGGTAGCCATGAGAGGAGTGGGTTCAGGTGGAGGAGCCATCTCAGGAGAAGGACTAGGAGGCTTGGCAGACTGACCAGAAGCACCAAAACTTCCCATAAAAGCATCCAGAGTTGTATCAAAATTCTTATGTTGCTGGACGAGGTTCTGGACTTCCACCTTGATTTCTTGTTGTTGATCATAGATAACTGAGAAGTGGTTGTCCAACTTTGACTTGAAGTCTTGCAAGTATGGGTCCATTTGCATACCAAGATTAGACTTGAAGTTCACCATTTCTTCAGAGAATGCTTTGATCATCTCCCTCGTCAACTGTTGATAGACATCCAAGGATTTCAACACCGGAGCCATGGCTTTTTGGATGGATGAATCAACAATCGTTTGGATGGCTACCTGGGTAAAGGATGGTGCTGATGAAGAAGGTCCAGCCTTGGAAGATTCAGCCTTATCAGGAGGCTGTGAAGCAGATGGCTTGGAGATAGGGGCTGAAAGGATGAGAGAGGGGCCTTACCCTTTTGTTTCTTGGATGAGACTTCAATGAAGGAGATCCTCGTATTTTTCATGTGTTCCTTCCCAAATAGTGGAGGATACACTTCCTTGTCGTCTGAGAGGTACCAAATGTTGTTCACTTCCAATATTCTAGAAACCAACGAAGGATACAGAATGGTGGCACGAAGCCTAACCTGAGCCTCAGAAATAAATGATATCATCTCCTCCATAATCCACTTGCCCAGATTCCGTGGCTCCATGGCAATAAGTGAAGCAAAGCGTTCGAAGTCTTTTCGTACGAAATGAGTGAAACTCTGGCCTTTCTAAACAAGGCTTTGACTGTACACATACTAGAGAACTCTGTATTCGTCCTTCATCATGGCCAGAGTCACATTGACTTTCTTTCCTTCAATTGGCACATCGGGGAGAAGAATTTGATGACCGTTGGTCAATTTCCTTGATGGCAAGTGAACCAGTCGAACAAGTAATAAAGTGTAAGTAGAGTATCATCCCACAGAGACTGAGATACCAAGAAGTGACGTTCGATTACTATGATAGTTGTGCGAATAGAAAGTAAATATAATTGGTTGAGAGGTTTTTGTGGTTTATGCTAATAACAGAAATAAACAAAGTGATTTAATTTTGAGAAGATATCAGTGAGAAGTTAGACTGAACTCAGAATTATCCTTAAGCATTTCAATCCCCCAGTTACTCTACCCATTGCTATAACATCTATACTGCACAGCTTCCGTAATGCTATAGCATAGCCACTAACTACAATGCTATCTGGTTAACCCACCACTATAGTCTACCAAAGCTTCTGCATCCAATACATATGATGCTAACTATACTCCTTCCATATTCCTATGGCAACTTTCTAGTTAGATCTGCTTTACACACAGGGTGTCATAGTTATGAGAGGTAGATCCATTCCTGAAGCCTACAATAATAGGTCAAGCCGTGCACGGGCTTCCTAGCAAACACTGTTTCTCAGAGGTCTAACCTCAACTCTTGCCAGTAAGCCGAGACCACAAATCTATCCCTTAGCTTCCGGTAATTGACTATAATTAATGCACTGATAAGCAAACCAAATCTATTAAATTAAGAACTTGTAATTGGGTTCATTTAACACTTAAGAAATCATCCTCGTTCATTCTTATGCAATTAGTTCATGACTGACGAGGGAAACACAAAACAGATAGTAACAAAATGACCCATGATCTAAATACTAAAATAAAAGAGAAAACAGAAAGCTTGACAAAGTTCCGACGGCGTGGACGAAGCCTTGTCACGTCACCACTCCACGTCTTCTTCTCTCTATCGTGCTGTAAGGAAGGATGCTAGGTTGTCCTGGAAATCTCATGCCTTGTGAAATCTCTCACTCTTCTCTTGAGTCTGCCGAATATGGAATCTTGTTCTAGGCTCTCACCGACTCTCCTAGGGTTGGCTCTGCTGTCTCTTTATATAATCAGGCTTTCTTGCAGCGTAAGTTACAGTGAGTTGGGCCTTTCTTAATCTGTCGAGATCTATCGTATCTTTTGATCCGAGTAGATTGATTCTGCTGATCCTGCAGGATTCTTCAAATCTTTTAGTTTTGATCCTCCACATCTTCTATTCCGTTATGTCAGCAATCTACCTGTCATTATCGCCCTTCTCTTTTATTCCTGAAATCACCTAGAAAAAAAGTCAGAAAACATGCCGCATAGCATTGCGTCCTCTACTTTGCTATAGCTTTCGTGATGCCTTGTATTGCATTTCGAGTTGCTGTCAGCATGCTATAGCATGGTATCAGGTTTGCTATACATTCTTTCTTAAAAACCATGTAAATTTCTCCGTTCTTAGCACATGTTTAGGATGTAAATGGTTTCTGTCCTTCAGTTCCCTATATCATGAATATATACCTTTTTGCTTAGATTGTCTGCAGTTAAGCTCGTATTTACCATTCAGTTCAGTCATAAAATATAGGGAAACATGGTATGATTTGTGCTCATCAATGACACTCAACTGGAGATAGCTTAGGAGGACCCTCAGGAACATCGACAATACCTAAAAGCACATTGAGATAATCAGCCGTGAGTTTGATTTCTTGGTCATGAACCTTTGTGATCAAAACATCCTCATCAGATTTGTGAATATTTTCCTACATATGCATGTTGTGATAAAACACTCGCACGACTTCATGAGAAAATGGCTTGCTAATACTGAGAAGTGACATGAACTGAAGTAGCCAATCTGTCAAATGCAAGTTGCATTTGTCTTTGAAATGAACCAAATCAACATACATTATCAGACAGAAGGGCCTCATATTATAGTAATGCTCATAAAGGAGATGATTATCAACTGCAATATCACCAACAGTCATACCCGGTGAAGGTTCAGGCAATTGGCCATCTGGAGGGCGACTTGTCGATGCACCCTCCTTTTTGCTTTTGCAGCCCTCGAATTTTAGTGAGAATGAGACCCTCTACTTTTTTCTTCCAAAGGCTTGTGATATCTGACTAAGGGATGGTTTGAGAGACGGAGGTCGATCCTCTTTTGCCTCACCCTGTATCTCATTGATCGTCTTCTTGGTATCGTCGAGTTTAAAGAAGGTGGCGACGCTGAAATTTTTGCATTTACCCTTTCCGGTAGGAAGAGAGCTAGCCTTGAGCCTAGTCATCGACTTTGGCGGTTCCTGAATCACCACATTTGTCTTCGGGCTTCTCTACCGTCTTTGGCTTGGTGGTCGACTTCAACGTTTTTTATGACAATTTGGGTTTGGTGGATTTTGTGGATTTTTCGAAGGTGTCAACTTTGGGCTTGAAATATCTTGATTCTTCGAGGGAGATTGAGTAGAAGAGGGTTTATCACTTGACCCAGCCATTGATTGGATCAAAAGAGAAGAAGCTTGAGAAGGGTAAAAGTTGATGGGTCGAGTGGTGAGATTGGAGGAAAATGAGGGAATCTAAAGAATCCAATCGGTTAGAACGGTTACTCTCGCTGAATCGAACAGTCATAACGGTGGAATTTGGAGTAATGATTCTCAAACGGACGTAACGATTGAGGGAATTTGAGAGGTGAAGACTTAGGGTTTCGACGGTTTTGAATAGGGGTTTTAACGAAATGAAACGACACTTGTCCTTTTTAAAAAACACTGACACTGATGTTCCTCGAGCAGGAATTTTTGAATGCTCGAGCATGGGTCGTGCTCAAGCAGACTTCTTGTCTTGCTCGAGCATGGCCAAGCACATGCAATTTTAATTTCTATTGAAATGTAAATCATATGATTAGATCTAACCTCCCATCAAGTGTGTACTGTGAGCACTTGATTTATAGATAAATTTGGAATATTGGAACAATGAGACTGATCATTTACTTAGATGTAAGAGTTTATCAGCATGGGGTGCTCGGGCAGACTCAAGAAGGTTGCTCGAGCATTGTTCTTCATTTCTTATGCTACTTCCATAATTCCCATTGTTGCTTGGGCAGGCGCCTGGGCTTGCTCGAGCATTCCCCCTTTTGACTTAACTTCCTTACTGCTTATTCTTCGTTATTGCCCGGGCATGCTCTTTGGTTTGCTTGAGCATGATACTTTCCTTTCGAATTTTCTTTTCTTCTCATTGTTGCTCAAGCAAGGGTGAAGAGTATACTCGAGCATGGACATTTTAACTCAGGTTTTTTATTTTGCTTTCATATAGATGCTTGAGTAAGGATTGCTGGCATGCTCGAGCAGGAGTGTCTCTGTTACTCTCTGTTTTAGCTCTTATGAACAAAGTGTCCTGCATAAACACAAACTAGAAACTCCGATGCTAAAGTCAGTAATCTTTTATTGAAATGAGTTCATTAAAAGAAAAATACTTACAATTCATTAGGATTAGCCATTCCCAATTCTCTCCAAATGAACAAGAATTGTTCTTTAGCCAGTGGTTTGGTGAAGATGTCAACCAACTGAAGGTGTGTTAGAATGAACATCACTTTGACATCCTTCTTTTGCACATTGTCTCTGATGAAGTGATGTCTTACATCAATGTGCTTGGTCCTTGTATGTTGAACTGGATTTTTCGCCAAGCTTATTGTACTTGTATTGTCGCAGAGAATTGGTATTTCCTTCAAATGAATCCCCAAGTCTTGAAGTTGTTGTTTGAGCCACAAGACTTGAGCACAACAACTTGAAGCAGTAACATACTCAGCCTCAGCAACATCCATTTGATAAAGTTTGAATCCTTTGATACCCGCAAAGGCTAAGAGTAGATGTATAGCTTCCAATCTAGCCACTGGAGCAAACGTTTCCTCATAATCAATACCTTCTTCTTGATTATAGCCTTTGGCGACCAATCTAGCCTTGTTACGGACTATCATTGTAGATTCATCACGTTTATTTTTGAATACTCATTTGTGCCAACGACTGGATGATGTTTAGGCCTAGGTACCATGTCCCAAACTTGATTTCTATCAAATTGATGTAACTCCTCTTGCATTGCTATCACCTAATCATTGTCTGATAGGGCTTCATCAATCTTAGAGGGTTCAATATGTGATATGAAAGCAGAAAAAGTTACTTCATTTAAAGTGCTATTCCTAGTCCTTACTCCTTGATTAATGTCACCTATTACTTGGTCCAAAGTATGATTCCTAATGAAATTCCAAGCTCTAGGTTGAGATTGATCAGGGTTTTCTAAATTGTTTTGAGAATTAGCTTCAAAAACGTCCTCTGGATTTTCAATAGAAGCAGGAGTAGTTTTTGAAAAGAATTGGTTTTGAAAACATTTTCCTCATCATCAGGATCATCAATTTTAGATTCACAGAATACGACATGTATTGATTCTTCAACTACATGAGTACGCTTATTGAAGACTCTATATGCTCTACTTCTATTAGAATAACCAAGGAATATACCTTTATCGGATTTGGGATCAAATTTTCCCAAATTGTCCTTACCATTGTTGTGAATGAAGCACTTATAGCCAAAGATGTGAAGATGAGCCAGGTTCGGTTTCCTCCCTTTATAAAGCTCATATGGAGTCTTGTTAAGTTTCTTTCGGAGATAGGTTCGGTTTGATATATAGCTAGCCGTGCTCATAGCATCTGCCTAGAAGACTTGTGATGTCTGATTTTCATTTAACATTGCACAAACCATCTCAGTCAGTACACGGTTCTTCCTTTTGACCACACCATTCTGTTGTGGTGTCCTTGGAGCCGAGAAATTGTGATCGATCCCGTGAGCATCACAGAATTCTCTGAACGCTTGATTCTCAACTTCACCTCCATGATCTGTTTGAATGGTTGTAATGCAAACACCTTTCTTGTTTTGCACCTTATTGGCAAACACAACAAATAGATCAAATGTTTCATCCTTAGAAGATAAAAAGATAGTCCAGGTGAAATACAAGAAATCATCGACAATGACTGGTGTATATAAGTTTCCGCCAAGACTCTTTACCCTTGCAGGTCCAACTAAGTCCATATGGAGCAATTGAAGAGGTCGATTAGTCGAGATTTCAGGTTCTTTTTTTTAAAAGATGATTTGGTTTGTTTACCCTATTGACAAGAGTCACAAATCATGTCATTTTTAAAATGAAGTTTGGGTAACCCAATCACTAAATCTTTTCTTAACAACTTATCCAATTGAAACATGTTCACATGAGCTAAACACTTATGCCACAGCCAACTCTCGTCTAAGTTGCTAACAAAACATTTTTCGGAATTACCTTTTGGTAAATCCAAGGTGTAACAGTTTCCTTCACGCGGAGCTTTGAATAATACCTTAAGTTTACCTTTATCGATTGGGAGATCATCTTTGTTGACAATGAGACATTCTTCTAAGTTCAAAGATAATCCAATTGTTCTTGTCAGCACTTTGGCTCACACTCAGAAGGTTATGGTAGAGACCTTCCACAAGATAGACGTCTTTAATTTGAGGTCCATCCTTTGCACCAATTTCACCATTGGTTTCCTCCAAAGGTGACTTTACTGCCATCTTTAGACCTCATTGCAACAAATTTTTCTGCATCTCCCGTCATGTGTCTAGAGCATCCGCTGTTAATATACCACTTGTTGATTCTTGATGCTCTCAAGCACACCTACAAAATCAAAGGAGATTAAGTTTTAGGTACCCATCTTTTTCTTGGTTCCTTTGGGGTTAGTTTGGGCCTTGCGAACATAGGTTCCCTTAGGCACCCACTGGTAGTTGCCAACAGATTTATCTCTTCTTTCCTTTTTATGAAAACATGAGGAGGTACTGTGTCCCTTTCGGTTACAGTAGTTGCAATGTGCAAAAGGATTTGATAAATGAACAGTTTTCTGAAAGTAATTTAAATAGGATTTTCCACCGGTTTTCTTCTTTCCTTTCTTTTTGTCAAAAATAGGATTATATCCTATGCCTGATCGATCGTTTGTAAATCTCTGAGCTTTCAAAATTACATTGAGCATTTCACTTCCTTTAATGAATTTCTCAAGTGTTTTTGTAAGATACAAATTTCTTTTCTCCAAATCTAAACAGTCGTCACAAATAAGATTTTCACAAGTGAGGTTTTCAACTTGTAATTTAAGAGTCATGTTTTCCCTTTTCAAGGATATACATTCCTCCACAACTTTTTCAAATTCAAATTGTATCTCATTATATTCATCAAACAACTCATCATATGTAGGTTGTAGGTCACATACCTTGGTATCTTTCTCAAATTGCTCTTCTTCAGCAACCAAACAAACGTTGGCGGTTTCTTTTTCTTCTTCGCTTTCTTCATCTGAGGACCCATTTCCATAAGCCTTCTTTTTGAATTGGTAGGATTTCTTCTTCTTTTCCTTATCACTATCTTTTAGTTGGGGACATTCTGATTTATAATGACCCGGATTTTCACATTCGTAACAGATGAGTTGATCTTTGTCTCTGAATTCACGTCTGTTGCTTGAGCTCCCTTTCTGAAATCTATTTCTGAAGTCTCGGTCTTTTTCTGTAGAACTTCTTGAATCTTTGTACAAACATGGCCATCTCGTCATCATCCTCATCATCCTCGTCTTTATCTTCTTTTTCTTTTACAACATTATGTGCAATGCCTTTGTTTCGACTACCGTTGACATCGTCCAAGTCCTTTTTAAATTTCAGTTTACTTTCATATTCAGACAAACTTCCAAATAAGGCAGCAACTGAAGCCATTGATTCTCCACGGGCCTCCTCTATTGCTATAACTTTAGCTTCCCAGTCTTTAGTCAGAACGTTGAGAATCTTCCTGACCTAAGGACCTTGATCATAGATCTTGCCCAAAGCCGCCAGTTGATTTGTCAAATGAGTATATCTGAGTTGGAATTCGGCAATGGTTTCTCCTGATTTCATCCGTAGTAAATCATACTCAGTGGTCAGAGTATTAATGCAGTTCTCCTTGATGTCGGAAGTTCCTTCATATGCAATCTCCAAAGCCTTCCACATTTCTTTCGCGGTTAACAATTGCATATTCGAAAATACTCTTTTTGACTAAAAGCACTTTGGAGCATCAGAATAGCTTTACTGTTGAGAGTGATGTTCTTTTTATCATTCTCATCAAATTCCGCTTCTGTCTTGGGAACAGAAATTCCTCCTTCAATCTTTATAGGTACGTAATCTCCAGTTTCTATCACTCGCCAGAGACCATATTCGGTAGCGATCACGAACACTCTGAATTTTGCTTTCCAGAAGGAGTAGTGTTCGCCATTGAATCCTGGGTGTCGATTAATTGAAGCACCGTCAGGCAATATTCCTTCCATGATCTTTCTTGGGATGTTAAGCGCAACTAAGAAACCTAGCTTTGATACCAAATGAAGATGGAATATCACCTAGAGGGGGTGAATAGGTGATCTTAAATTCTTTTCGCAAAACTCACACGAAGACCAGTAAAGCAGAAACTGATAAATGAGACAGAGAAGTGGAATAAACACGAGACAGTTTATACTGGTTTGGTCCAAATTCGCTGACCTACGTCCAGTGTAACATCCCAAAATTTTGGGATTTGAAATTGAATATTACATGGAAAATTAATTCTTGAAATTTGGCTTAAAATAGTTACGAGAATAATTATTGGAAATTTTAGCCTTATTTTCCCTAATTTATTTTGGGAAAAAGAATAAATTCCAGCAAGGAATGATTTAGGCTTAAAAAAATTATGAAATTAATATATTAAGGCCTGGGAAAAATTAATTATGGAAAGATATGGCCTTAATCATTATAAAATTTATATTTAAAGGCATATTTCCCATTGATTTCCTCATAATGTTTGGGAAATGAAATATATATAATAATGATAATCAATTATCAATTAGAAAGGGGAAAAAAACACACATGGATACACCAACGTCATTCACATGATCAACAATGAGGAGAGAATTAAACATCAACAATAAATTGATCCAAGCCCATCGTGTTCAACCCAGGTAACACATATGTGCATATTCAACATCAATATGATACCCATTATACCCATCTCTCAATTCATTGACTCCTTTTAGATGAAGCCCGTCCAGGGCACACAGAATGATGGCAAAACTAAGCATATATTTTACCCATCTGATCTACCCATAATACCTGGACCCTCGTGCCATATATTGCAAAATCAGAATCATCCAAGATCCACTTACTTCATTGCTTCTTTCTTTTCTGTCGGCCCAACAAATAAGAATTTCCTCCTTTATTCATTGTTGATCTCAGCCCATATGCTTATCAGGACCATTCCATCCCTCATATTTATATCATAATATTTATCAATTGCCCATCTTCTTTTTCATTCAACCAGAACACGTGGAAGAGCAGAAACGTAGTTAGCAAAAAGAGGTCACAACAGCGTCTTTTACGCAAGTCACAGAGATCACACAAGATCCTACTCCATTGTTTCTCCCATTCGGCGAAATGACAACCTAGTTCCAGGCTTCTCGAGTACCACACCACTGTGTATTCCTTTTCAGTCCGTTTTTGCTCGCGTCGGACTGGACCCTTAAATCACTATATATATATCCATTGCTATTTGTTCTCAGCATTTGGGGTGCTTCAAACAACCGAGAGTGAGAGAGGGTCCGAGAAAGAGTAGGACTATGAGAGGAGAGAACTCAGCTGAGTTGGATGCTCTGCACCTTGTATCAAAAACAGAGGGTGATCGGTTGTCATAAGATCACATTCCACAAGCCAAAAACTGAAAGTAAGTATCAAGCTTCTCTTCTTTCAGTTTTCACCCTTTACCAACGCAAATCTCTGAGATTTAAAAACGTTAGGAGCATAGCTAGAATCTATATGAGTTGCTGTTAAAATATCGCTGTCATAAAAGAAAACGTTGCTGCCTTGGGTTAATATTTATATAAAACAAAGCACATGGGAAAACATATAAACTTTGCTGTCATGAACCTCTAGGAAATGTCGCTATCATGTGGTTGCAACCGTTGGGAAAGAATGATAAAAACACAAACTTGTTGTCTTGCATTTAGGTGTGTGTACGTGGCTGCATATATTTATTCATCAAAGAAATAAGTGCTGTGTAAGTGTATGAACTACAAGAGTAGCTATGAGTGTCGTGGTGTGTGTGGATAAGTGTGTAATAGTGTTTACAAAAGTGTAAATACTATTGTAAGTGTGTATACATATCAGGAAAATGAGAACTTTTTTTTTTTTTTTTGCTGATATATATGATTAGTTGCACACACATATATATATATATAACCTACTGTATGGTACATATATATACGTCACTGAACACAAACACATATATACTGTATCAATTGCAAGAGGAAAGAAAGGAAAAGCTAAAACCAAGTTGCTACACGTTGGAATACATATGTACATTGTGAAAACAAGAAGGAAAACTTTGTTGATACATGCATGTTTTCACACAAGATTTTAATGATTATGTGCATGTGTGTGTACGGTGTTAGTTTTGGTGTGTGTGTGTGTTGTAATGAATAATAATAATGATAATAAATATTAAAGAGGGAAGGAGAAATCTTAATGAGTATGCGTGCATGATTTTGCTGTGTGTGTGTGTTGAGTATAGGTGTCTTAGACTCAAAGCCTCCTTGTCCATGTGTCTGTATGCGCTGATGCACTAGGAGAAATTTTTTTGGGTGTTGTTATATTATATAAATACATATAAGTTGAAAACAATATTTAAGCTTTTATAACCTTGTGATTACTGTTGTGAGGTGAATCATATGCAAAATGCATTTCTATTTATGTTAAACTCAAACTCCATGAAGCATATTTTATGAAGAATTAGTATTTATCAAAGGTTTTGAAGGAAATCATGAGAAACATTAAATTTATGCATTAAATCATTTTTGTTTATGATGATTGGCATTTATTAAACTCCTAGATTAAAGTGTTAGCATAGCCTTTGAGAGTTCAAAATAGTTGTAGATAAATGATAAAAATAATGCATTAGTTAAAATAATAATAATAATAATCAATAATCAATAAAATTTTAAAAAAATAAAATAATTAGTATCATTATTATTTCTAGTAGAAAGGGAATAAATAATAAAGGAATGAATAATTGATAGAATTATTAATTAATAAAGGAGATTACTAATAAATAAATAAATAGAGGTTTTATTTTTAAGGGAATTTTAGGGATTAATAACCATATTTAATCCTCTACAATTAATTCGCGTAGTTAGTTACTTTGCGACGCAAGAAGTGACTAATGACAATGATAAACATTTATAGGCATATCTTGACACATCTACCAATCCCAACACCTACCGGACCAGTTAAGGATTCAAGTTTGAGGTGGGTAACTATTATCTTATTAGCTTGTATGTATGTATTCCATGTATGACCGATCATGGTTGCTAGATAATTTGCATATGTGTATCCTAGCTATGGATTGAGGTTGTGTGTCTCATAGGGCTGGGTGTCCTAAAATAGGGCTGCGTGTCCTAAAGGGCTATGGTCCTTGGCCGTTAATTGGGGTTACGGTGCGACTTGTTTACTGTAAATTATTCTATGCTTATACATGTGTTATACTGTCATTTACATTTCATACTTGCATATGAGATTAACTATTACCCCTGGGATTCATTCATTTGAACTCCAGACCGTATAAGAGAAACAGGCAGTGGATCGGGATCGAAAAGGAAGATGCAGGTGTAAGAATTACAGCTAAAGTAGCTTTTTGGGGAATTATGAACAGTTGAACTATATCAATTCGTTTATCATTTGTCAATTATTTTGGATTACTGTATTAACATCCCACTATGGGATCGATATCGCTCGCGAAAAATTTACCCTCGCGTTTTCAATGTTTTAAACTAAGATATTTTATGAAAGTTTTATTCTCGCAAATTAAGTCGTCTAAACCATTTCGATGCCTGTGCGCTATAACTCTGATAACTAAAGGCACATTTAGGATGGGCGTTACATCCAGTCCCCAGAACACCTGGGATTCCACTATCTTTCAAGAACAATTACACACTCTATAAACGAAGGATGGTCTTTTTACTCTCAGACTCCACTCCCCCTTACAAGTTGTAATTGATACACCCTCTCTTAAGGTTCCTCAACCTTAAGATTCAACTGATAATGAAATAAATGTTTATGAACTCCTCACGAGTAGATAAAGTATTAAACAATGAAGCACAAATCAATGAGACAGTTGAAATAGCGAATGATCTTAAACTCGAATTGATTGAACAACGTTTCAGTAGTTGGCGAATTTAATGCTTCGGCTATTTATAGATATTGTAATTAATGACCGTTGATGAAGCTTGTGAAATAACCATTGAGAGACTTGAATGTGTCTGTTAGACAGATGAAGCTTTCATCAAGAATTTTTTCGTTTGAATATTGGAATTTGCAGTGACGACATTCCATTTTATTTGTTTTGTTTTGCCCGTTGTGGAATGACATTTAATGCACAGTCGGAATATCAGAGGTAGCTTTACTTTGATCAGAGTATTGGTTTCCGAGATTATCACTGGTTTAGGTAGCTGCATTTAATGCTTCTGATACGCTATTTGCTTTATTCAAATCTGCTGTTAATCTATGTTTAAACTATCTGAAACTCATGAATAAACTCGTTAATAGCATTTGGTAATAACAATGTGTAATATTCTGAAGTAATGAAATGATATGACAATATTTATGATTTCTGGAGTCGACATTTGAAGAACAGAGATGACTTTGCTCGAGTAACAATCCAGGCTTGCTCGAGCAAGCTTTTGATAATCACAAAGGAAGTTGTACTCCATCGCTGATAATCGAGCAACTCATTTTCTGTGCTCGAGCAGCATAAATTCATGCTTGGGCAAGTCCTAAACAGAGGCAGAAGAAATATCAGAGGGTCGCTCATGCTCGAGCAGGCCAATTTCTTTTGCTCGAGCACTAGTTAATATCATGCTCAGGCAAGGCTCATTTTGTGCCTATGAGATGAGGAAGAGACAATGATGCTCGAGCAGGCTTACTCTTTTGCTCGAGCACCCGCTTTCTTGCCATGCTCGAGTATGACAATTTTTAACATGACAGACCAATATTGCTTGAGCATACTCATCCTTCTGCTCGAGCAAGTCTCCAGAACCTTTTCAATGTTATTACTTAAGATGCTCGGGCAGACTTATGAATTGTACTCGAGTAGGCCATTAGAGAGTTTTCTTCTGAACCCGACGTTGCTCGAGCATGACTATACCTCTTGCTTGAGCAAGACTTCTTTGTAACACTTGGTTTTGCCTTGCATTCGATATTGCTCGAGCATGAAAAAGTTTTACTCGAGCAACCTACCTTGAAACTCTTTTAGCAGTTTATTAGATGATCTGAGCACAGGTATGAGTTTCTTTAATTCAATAACTTAGAAATTGTGATCATCAAAATACGAGAACTAACTAAACTTAACAAAATCAAGACCTCTTTTATCAAAAATGTTAGTGACACCACTAACTACTTGAATAATTGTTAAATCAGTTGTAATAACTGTTTCTTTTACTCCTTTTTTTCCCTTTTATTTTTCTGTGGAACTTGTAACCTTGAAATATAGAATGACGATGCTTTCTGAATATTGGCATATTGCAAAAATAGTAATTTTTGCATTTGAATAACGAGAACTGTTTGGGGAAAGTTGAGGAAAAGCAACCTATTGAAGAAGTTATTGATGATAAGGACCTAAATTAGAGTGTTGGTACTATATGAATACAAAATTTGCAGAATTTTTTATATGTATAAAAATTTATCATGTTCTTCTTACCAATAAAATTTTCAACGGTGAACTTTTCCCCTTTTTTTCTAAATCTCTTTATCTGTAGTAAATTGGCTATCATTATTATGTACAATAGATCTGAAGTACCGATGATACCCAATTTTTACATTTAAAAATGTTGGTATTGAAATTTTAAGTTGTTTTTTATTTGGTGGGCAAAATTTTAAGTGTTGATAAAACACAAATGTCAACATATTAAGTTTAATTTTTTATATAAGAAAAATTGTTAAAAATGATCATTTAAGACTAATAATATCAGAGTTAAAAAATTAAAAAGATATATTTTATAATTAAGAGATGAAAAAAAAATATTATAAAGTTGTTCGAGTACCAAATATGCACTTTTACCCAAAAAAAAAAAAAAAAAGAAGGTATATATTAAGAGAAATAACCATCACTCTCTCTATTGGGGTGAAATTAAATACTGCATAAGGCCCAAGTTTGGAAGGGAAAAAGATAGAAAAATGTCATCAAAATTGGTAAAAGATAAACAAGTATATTGAATTTTAATAACTTCAAACTGACTAATTTAAAATTTTAAAATGTTGCAAAATTTGAGAAATTACCTAACTATTCCTAATTTTTTTAATTAAAAAAACCCTCAACCTCCTTGTCAGATAAATTTTTAGGCAAAAGTCATCAATATTGTATACTTGGAATTTTTGGCCTGCACTTTTGTAATGATAGCCAATTTACTACAGATAAAGAGGTTTAGAAAAAAAAAAAGGGGGAAAATTCCCCGTTCAAAATTTTATATTCATATAGTATGAAATATCAAACCATTATAATAATCAAACCTAAATTCAATCATTAAAATGGAAAGAGTAAGAAATTAGATAAATAATGCTCCCTTAAAAGGTCCAAGCTCAAAGAATCAACTAATTGCTTTAGGAGAAAAGAGATTTAGTCACTGCAATTAATAGAAATCTCATCAAAGAGCAAATCCTCCTTCTTCGACAAAATTACAGCCATAGAAAATACCACCGAAAAACAAGGTTGAAACAGAGGAAGCAAAGCTAACCAAAACAGAGGTGCCTTCAGGTCTGGGTTCGAAGTTGTGGACTCTCTGACGGCACTGACGTTGGACGGCAAAGAGAGGAATGAAAGCGGAGGTGTGCAGGACGACGAAGGTCGCCAATGGCAGAGGAGGAGAACGTTCGCCGGTGAAGAGGAAGGGAAGGTGGTGGCGGTGATGGTGGTTCCACGGCTCTTTGAATCTCCGGTTCTCGATCTCCAAATCGTGCTCAAGCTTCAGGTCTCTCGCTGATATTGCTTGCAGCGCCGCTTCTGTAGTCTCTGATTTGGGACCTTATCGGCAACGGAATAAGACGGTGAAGATAAATCTAACACCTTATATTCCAAGAGATCAATGAATTAAGATGAATCATAAAATATTTGACATTTTTGCCCTTTTTCAACTTTAGTTTGATACAAACCTTTTTAACTACAATGAATTGCAAAAGAGACATTTTAAACTCAACTATTATGAGAAAAGCGTTAAATAAAATATGAAAAGATATAATAAAAGTAGGGATTTATCATAGACATTGTATTCTTTTTATAGAAAATCATTCTTTTACCATCCATTTAACCATTTTAGATATGCTTTTCAAAATAATGATTCACACAATTTTTTAATTTGTAATTTTCAATTTTTTTTAAAAAAAATTATTCCTACAGAATTATACTAAGAACATAAAAATAAACAATATCGTAAACAACTGTGTGTCTACTGTTTCATATAATTTCTAGTCATCTCGTTAATGCCCTATATGTACAAGTCTTGTGACTATAGAAACAATGAAGTTAATTTTTCCTTCAAATATTTTTCATATTTACTCCTCTGCATAGCGAATTATGAGTCCCAGTTGAAGGGAAAATTGAAAATAAGGGTTAATTTTTCATGGAATTTAGGGGAAAAATAATTTTCTTAATATGCATAATAAATGTTAGAAGTGTCTTGTGTTTTGGACCGAAAAGATAATTGCATAATTTGCTTTAAACGTATACAATTATATCTTATTTATTTACTACTAATATATATATATATATATATATATATGTGTGGGTAGCCATTGTAGAACTCTAACAACTTGATATTAGTAAACTATAAATTTTTGAAAGTGGAGAAATATGTTGTTGATTGAATTGACCATATACACCCTCCATTCCAAAATACTCTCCCACTCATTTTTATAAGATCTCAAATTTTGAATTGCTTTGATCCTTTTTATAAAAGTTCGACAAAAATCGTTTGAAAATTTACTAAGTTTTTTCTATTCCCCCTTCCCAATTATATATGTTGCATTAATTAAAGTGAAAATGACAAAAGCGTGTCCCAAGGACCATAAAAAATTTCAAAAAAAGTCCTAACAGAAATTCACATATCAAAAAAGTCCCTAGAGACTTTTTTTGATATTATTTGTATTGAAACAAAATCCATATTTTAAAATTTTGTTATAAATATAGCACATTTTGTTGTGAATATGATTTTTCTGTTGTGAATGGTCAAATTTAAAATTTTGTTATGAATATAGTACTTCCTATTATGAATCTAGCTTTTTTCTGTTGTAGATGATCTCTGTACTTCTAGGGACTTGTGTTTTAAACAAAATCCAGGTATTTAAATTTTGTTGTGAATATGACATTTCCTGTTGTGAATATAGTTTTTTTTTCTGTTATGAATGACCAGGTTTTTAAAATTTTTTGTAAATAAAGTATCTTCTATTATAAATATAGCACTTCTTCTTGTTAGTGGAAATAATAGAGACTTTTTTTATATGTAAGTTTCTGTTGGGATTTTTTTGTAATTTTTTATAGTCCTTGGGAACTGGCTGTCATTTTCGCTTAATTAAAAGGTAAATGTTACTTATATTTGTTCTATTTCTCTCTCTCACTTGCCCCCTAAAAACTAGGGGCATACATGGAAAAAAAAAAAGTTTATTTTAAGACATACTTATTATTTTAACTAATTTTAATTGCTTTCTTAAACCACATAATTCAGTTATTGAGTTCTTATAAATAGGACCGTACATGAGAGAGATATCTCAACTAACCATTCTCTCCACTTAATGTCTCAACTATTGGACCATGTTTTAATGGGTGAGATTTAATGCTAAGTATTAAATAATATTATAATATTAAATACAATAAAAATCTACAATTATTTTTTAATGAACCTCTGTAAAATATTGAGCACTATATTTTATGGTTGATAACCTAAAATACTAATGTTTAATGCTGATATATTTTACGGTACAAAATCATTAAATATTGTTAAAAATAACTGTAAAATATAGACAATATTTTAGTAGTGTTGTGCCCCCATTGCCAAGGATATGTAACAATTAACGAGACAAGTTGGTAATATTATGTTTTAATTTGTTTTGATTATTACCTTTTCTTAATTAATTGTTATTTGCTTTTAATTTTGTGATTGTAAAATGTTCTGTCATTAATTGCTCAGGTAAGTCTGGGTCTTATACCTTATCACATGGGCTTTCTGCGTCTTTTAATGAATTGAAATATTGGGTATTAAGTTTCATCTATTCAGCCTCTATTCATTTGATTGTCCCTCTCATTCTTGTTGTCCTCACTCTTATCAAGTCTATATCTTTCATTCTCTCTTTTTCCCGTTTCCCTTTGCCCATATTCATATGATCGTGAAATATACACTACTAGAAAATACTGAAATAGCAACGGAATTTGTGAGAGAATAAAGTCCGTTGCAATTTACAACAGAATTTGTAACGGAAAATGAAATTTGTCGCAATTTGCAACGGAAAAAAAAATCCCGTCGCAATTTGCAACTAAAAAACAAATCCATTGCACAAGTTTGCAATGGAAAACAAATTCTATTGCAAGCAATGGAAAAGCAAATCCATTAAAGAAGTTTGCAACGGAAAACAAATTTCGTCGCAATTTGCAATGGAAAAACGAATCCGTTGTAGTATTTTGAAACAGAAGAAAAATTTCGTCTCAATTTGCAATGGAAAAACAAATCCGTTGCAAATTTTTGCAAAGGAAAACAAATTCCGTTGCAATTTGCAATGAAAAAACAAATATGTTGCAAACTTTTGCAACAGAAAACAAATTCTGTCGCAATTTGCAATGGAATTTTTATTCTGTTACAATTTTTTTTAACAAATGTAACTAACATAAGTGCAAAAAAGGGCTTTAAGACCGCCTCATCCCCAGTCTTAAAGGAATGACCGGTGGCAGTTCCATAAATATAAAGAACTTCTTGCACCGGACCAATTTTTCACCGCTCTTAAAAACATTATTGAGACCGACTAAAGAACAACCGGTCTTAAAAATTGAATTGAAATTTCAATTACTTTATAAATATATCTCATATAGCCGTACTTATATTTTCTGCGGTAAAACATAATAAGAAAAAATTTAAATATAAAAAGTCTAAAGTTTTAAGACCGAACTTATTAAAAAGACGGTCTTAAAAGTTTTCTTTTAAGACCGGACATATGATACTTCCGGTACGAAAAAGTTCATTAATATTAAGACCGACGTTTTACAAGGAACGGTCTTAAAGGTTAAACTTTTAAGATCGGACTTTTAATATGACCGGGATTAATGTAAATATTAAGACCGTCTCTTTTGCATCCGGTCTTAAAAATCCACGCAAGTTATACATTTCTTCGCGTGAAAGCTTTTGTTACTCGTGGAGAACCTCTATTCACGTTCCGAAACCCTTCCCCGTTGCATTACCTCTCTTCCTCGCCCACGTACCATCAGCCCCCGTTACTCTCTCATTTGCTCGGCATTCCTCTCTTCCCCGTCTCGAAAATGGACGGTGAAAACGATTCTATTCGTGTTCCGGCAACGCCGATTCGGTGTGGCGGTGTGAGTGAGAACCCTCTTCATCTCACAATGAGGCTCGTAATCGCCCGCACGCCGTGGTAGAAGAGGCACACGAATGATGGATGTGACCCTAAGTCGGACTTCTAGGTCAAAGCTCGAGATTAAGTTTGATGGAAGGTTGGAACCTGTCGGTCCTAATAAAAGCAAATATAATAGTTTTGTCGGCTGTCTAGCACGCAGCAAAGTTAGCATCTTGACAGATGAGTGGAAAAGTATGGACTCTAAGAAAGTAAAGGATCCCATTTGGGAGACTATCCGGGTTACATACACTATCCCTGACTGTCAGAAGTTGAAAGACAAGACATTGTCTTATTGTGCTGATCGGTGGAGGAAGTTTAAGACCTTTCTCGCTAAACACGTATATTTTCTCCGAGGTTCCGACTGCCAAACATCCTTGGGAAGTTTACACATTTATTGATGAACAAATTTGGCGACAATTTGTTCTTCTGCGGACCACTCCTGAAGCTCTGGTGAGTTTATATTTAGTTTTGTTTTCCCTTTTGTTTGCTTATTAACCTGTGCGGATATGTGAATGTTATTGTGTTCATCTAATCCTGTTAGTTATATAATGGTTCGGTGTGTGAATAGAAGTATACATTTCCTACCTTTGTCTATGCAAGTCTGATATGTAAACCCTGAAAAGGTAAAATACGATGAGAAGGTATTAATTGTGTAATGGTTTGTCTTGCAAAGGAGGAAATGAATAGTCTTAAAAGGGGGGAAACTTTATATACCCAATTGTTACTATCTAATGGGGACTGCTGATCCCACTGGATGCCTTAAAAAGGATCAAGTTTGTATTATTCTGTAAGCATAATTCTCTTTTGTTTCTTAACCTATCTATCTAGCTAGCACTACAAAACATAGCTCCAATTTCTTCTAAAATCTACATCTTCCTTAAATAAAATGTTGAAACTTGATGAAGTGAAGAATTTGACTACTTGTTTGATTGACGTTCATATGAAGCGAAGTTCTCTAATTTATGTTAGTGACATGCATGGCGGAATTCATAATTAATAGATGTTTTCAATTCGATTCACGAAAAGAAGGGAACAAGCACGGAGATAGGTAGAAAGAATGATTGCCCTCATGGGGCTTCTCGCGGATATCAAAAGGCCGAAAAAGATTTGATGGCGGCCAAGCGGAAGAGATTGGATGATGAAGCGAATCCAATCCTTCTGTGATACATGCTCCTCCATCTTCAATACGTCACGAGGAGTTGTGGTTGCATATTCGGCAAAAGCCAAGCGGCGCCTACACGAGTGAACAAACTCGTCTAGTTGCTGAAAGAATGGTAAGTATCGTTATTGTTATTTTTTAGTTACTAAACATGTTTCATTACTAAGCTTCTTGTTATCGTATCTTACGGGAAGATCTTAAAAAGAAAGAAGCGAGAGGGATCTTTTGTGTCGGACGGGAGGAATGATGTTCGACCGTTGCAACCGGAAAACCGGATCACCGGGCGTGTAAGGGGGATTGGAGGACGGGTAGGCATAAAGCAAGTCTTTGGTACATCCAAACGCCATAGACAAAGTATGGTTACCCGGGAGGAGATGGACCAGATGCTGGCTGCTAAAGAAGCTTTAATGACTGCAATGTTTCAATCCCAGATGAGCCAGATGAGGGAGGAACTGAATCAGATGAGGCTGCTTTTGAGCAATCGTCCAGAGACCAGTGTTCCCTTCACACACTCACTGCGCAACGTGCAGAAGCACTAGAGGGAGCTGCATTGTTGGACATCGAGTAAACCTTGTGACCTTTATGTGGAGGATCCCGATCATCATGATGGACAATTATTGGTTGCAAAAGGGACTGTTCACAACTTGGGATCAACTGTACACCACCAACAAATGCCTGATGATGAAGTCAGAGTGTCAGTTGAAAAGGTGATCATTGATGCACCGCTCCCTCTCCAAACTGATGAGCTGAAGCTTGTGAGTGATGTCAAGGGAACCTTCATCCGTTGGTCAGTGTAGCTTGTACATGTCTCTACTGCTCCTGAAGCTTCAACCCCTCCTCCTTAAGTTCCATCCCCTCGTCAAGCTCCATCCCCTCCTCAAGCTCTATCCCCTATCGCTAAGTTGGTCACCCGGGGAAAAAATATCGATATGATGAAGAGTTGATATTTTAAGGATAAATCGTGGCCTCGCCAATGAAGTAGTAGGCGTCCCTCATCCTCGGCCGTTCAAGTTGACACCGTCGATGTTGAGTCCCCGCGCTTCCTCGACAAGAGCTTATTGATGCGGTTGTTCAAATTTTTATGAAGTAAGTATCTTAAATACTATGAGTACATAATTTAAATGCATCATTTAGACATACATACATATATACTAATTCCCTGATCAATGTCATTATTGTAGGTGCTTGCATCAAGAATTGGTTCAAAAGGGCAGGATCAACGATTTTGGATTCTTGTGCCCTGTCTATTCAAGTCAAACATCCATGCAGGAGAGACAGACGTACATATATCAAAGAGGTTATGTGAAGTGAGAAGAAAGTTGTACTTTTTGCCATTCTTCCACAGGTACATATCAAAAATCTTGTCCGCAATTCACTTAATTCTGCTACATATATCACGAGTATAGTTTACTCATTGTGAATTTTCAGCCGCCACCGCGGTTGGTCCTCATGTGCATGGAGGAGCATAAAGTTATCTTCTTATGCTCCACTCACGGTGAGCCATTGCCTACGTTGGTGCGAGACCATCAACGAGTAAGCATGTCATTTTGATTCTCTTATTTGAAATCTCTCTTGTGAATTTTCGGTGAATCATTGATAAATTTGTGATTTTGATGATAGTGCCATGAGGACCTTCCAAAGAGTAGAAAAGAAAAGGCGTGGTACTCGGGACAAAGACCCCATATGGCACGGACCGGAGGTTGGTACAATATTTGTAGCATACTGCCTTGTGAACTTGGTCATTAAGCTATATATATGCTCTTATATATATTTCTTGTTCTTTTTAGACCCGTCGGCAACCACCGGCATCCAACTTATGTGGCCAGTACATCATGAAACACATGTATGATATTACCACGCGAGGGGATACTAAATTAACTGCAAAGGTAAATGTATTTGATGTTACATATTATGCAAGTTAATTCAGTTTAAAACTTCTTGTTACAAATGAAATATGCACGCAAGTTAATTCATTCTTTGTCTTTGATGTTACGAGATGTTTGAATGCACTTTGCTCCCTTTTCTCATGATGAACTGGAGCACTTACGCAATGTGTTTTGTGAATATCTCGTATGGTCTGATCTTAGAGTCACAAAAAGGACAATAATTAATGTCCTAAATTCATTTGTAAGTATATTCGTAGCAACAAAAATTGATCTTCTCGTAAATTTGTTTATTTTTTTGAACAATTCATTTGTAAATATACATAGGCAATGTAAAATTCAATAAATAAATTTAGTTAATTTTTCAAACAATTTTCTTGTGTCCATTTTGGGTTTCGAATGTATTATTGGATGGTGGATATAGCTATTTAATTTAGTGTTTGAAATTTGAGACTTTTTTAGGACCGTGCATTAACTGCATGTCCGGTCTAAAGGTCCACAAAGTGTTCGGTGTAAAAAGTATGAGACTTTTAGAACCATATATTGCTTTAGTGTCCGCTCCTAAAAGCCCCGTAGAACTTTTAGGACTGGATGTATTATAAAAGGTCGGTCTTAAAAGTCACTCTTAAAAGCTCGCTTAACTTTTAGGACCGTATTATTATAAATAATCGGTCTTAAAAGTCCTTTGCTTATAAGTCTGCTTAACTTTTAGGACCTATATTTTTATTTGTGCGATCTTAAAAGTCAGTCACCTTTAAATACCTCTTTTCAGACAAATTAAATGGATAGGGTTGAAGACAACCGAGGTTCTGGCGTTCTGCTCAAGCTAGGTCCTTCATTATCGTTGTTTTTACCTCTCCATGTGTGGAGCAGCATTATCGGTGTCCCTTTTATTTTGTCTTTTTTCTTTTTGTCGGAAAAAGATGAAAGATAATGAAAAGGACACTTTGTTTCAAACATGGGGAGGTAAAACCGACGATAACGAAGGTCCAACCTTGAGAAGAATAATCACTTTGTTTGTTCTTATTCGAATAAGGTAAATGATCCTTTTTTTTTGTATGTTCTTAACTGTATTCTGTGAATTTCTATTGTTGATTTACACGAGGACAATGTTTTGTTTGTTTCCTTTTTGTCGGAAAAAGAAAGACGATAATGAAAAGGACAAGAAGCAATCGGATTTGGAAACCAAAGCTGACAAAAAATGGTAGTGTTTTTAGACCGTCGATTTACTAACTAAAAGTCTTCATTCTTTTATTTTAGGTTTTTTAGTCTGCCATTATCCATCCTTCATAGTTGCCTTGTTTATTGCTTTCCAGTTCGATAATGGATAAAGTACTAAACTCGCACGAGAACAAAATTTAAAAATATTTTATTTACTAATTTTTTTACGCTGCCCTATAGGGGCGATCACAAAAAAAAAAAAAAAAAAAAAGCAACAAAATAAAAAAGTAACAAAAAAAAAAACTAATCCCTCTCGTAGTCGGAGAGGGAGGGGGCGTCGGAGACGTCGTAGCCGTCGAGTCGTCGGAGTCGTCTTCAGCGGGATCGTACTCCACGTCATTGGCGTGGAGTACCATGTTCAGCTTGTTGTTCATGGTATGAGCAAGCTGAACCAATTGGCCCAAGTGTCGATCGATTTGATCGATGCGGGCCACCAGTGACTGCACCAACTGCTTCACATTCGGATTTGGAGGAGGCGGTGGCAGAGGGGGCTAAGGTTGAAGAGGAAGAGGAGGAAACGGAGGACCTGGGGGAGTAGCCATTACAGTGGAGGCTAGGCGGTGGAGGAGGCCGCGTAGAAGTGATGGAGAAGAATGTGAAGAAAGTACAGTAACAACGAGTTAAAATAGAGAACCCATCCTGAACAATGTGAAACGCCGGAAACTTTAATGAGGAGATGCATTATTCATCGAATACGAGGAGACGCCTAGTTGGGAAGTTTATCTCGGAAGCCGAAGAGACTCGCATCATTCATTTGAACAAAGGTGTGTAAGTACCGGGTAAATTATAAAAGGTTGGTCTTAAAAGTAAGACTTTTAGGACCGGACGTATTATAAAAAGTCGGTCTTAAAACAAAAAAATTAAATAATATAATTTTATAACGCATACCTATAAGTATCGGGTACATTATAAAAGGTCGGTCTTAAAATTAATTGAATTGGGAAAAAAATAAATAATAGAATTTTATACCGCATACCTATAAGTACCGGGTTAATGATAAAAGGTCGGTCTTAAAAGTAATTTAGACTTTTAGGACCGGATATTTTATAAAAAGTCGGTCTTAAAATAAATTGAATTGCAAAAATATTAAATAATGGAATTTTATACCGCGTACCTATAACTCCTTATTAATTCCTCACTAGCTCGTAACTCCAAACTAGGTACGTGGCTATCTGAGAATAGCTCTCTGCCTTTATTAAGTAACTACTCATACCTCTCTGCCCCACCCAACTGCTCAAACCATGGTTAGATACAAGATCACCGCTCGTAGGGGTACTCTTACTCGTGATGCTCGTGCCTTCCATCGATTGTTATAAGGTGCGCCTCCTCCATCGGGAGTGCGTTCCATTGTGACAGAGGAGTCTCGGGTCGTTGGACCCATTGTTATTTCTTCGGATGATGAAGAGATTGCCACACCCCCTCCATCCTGCTCCCCCTCTCCAACCAGTTGGCCCCAGCGTGCCTCCCGCTGACCCCTCTCGTCTTTCATCTAGTGATGCATTATGGCTGATGCAACGAAGACAGGAACTTGCTGATCCCCGGCGGGAAATTAATGCTGTTCACGCCGAAATCACCAAGGCTTTGGAGGATAATAAGCTTTAGGAGATGTTTAGCGATTCTTGTTTTTGATAATTTTCTTCTTGTTTTTCTTTTGTATTTTTTCTTGTGTACGTGCATATGCAAGTAATATATGTAATTAAAGAAACTCTAGTTTTCCTTTAATTTTTATTCATTCGATTCTTTGCGCTCGCCAAATCCTTTTTTTAAAAACACAAAAACGAGGAATTTTAGGACCGGAGTATTATAAAACTTCGGTCTTAAAAATTTTATATGTAGAACCGTCTACTTTTTAATGAACCGGTCTTAATTGTCTCAATTTAGGTCCGGAGTATTATAAAACTCCGGTCTTAATAAAATCCAAAATATAAAACATGTCTCGCTCTATCGCGTGGAATATTAAATTTCCCTCTCTGAACTTCTCTTGTCGCGCCTAAAGTCTTACTCGGGTTCTTGCACTCACTTCGTCGGTTCGCGTTGCTCTCTCGACAATCACTTTCTGGTTCCTTAGCTAAACGTCTATAGACCAAGCTGTAAGAGGTGTTTCGGTTATATAACTTTATGATTTTCCTACTCATCGTTCTGGGTTTTTCCTGGGTTGAGCGAAATCGATCAAATGTTCTTGTGGTTTCTGTGTTGTTAATGGATATTGTATTTTGAAGATTATAATTGCACTTTAGACCTACCCAACTGACCAATAAATGCTTTTAGGTTACTCTTGCTGTTTGCAACATCAACGTTCGTGGTGGGAGAAGAAAGACTCAGCAAACGCATTTGAATTTATATGTTACAGGTGAGTCCACAAGACCTTCATGCGATGCATTTAATTTCCTCGTCATGCATTTATTTTGGTTCTTGGATTCACTGCGATACATTTATGACCAAAAGTGATTCTTCGTTCTGCATTTAATGAGCAAGTTTATCCCCAAAAAAAAGGAAAAAAAAAAAGACATAACTGACATTTGAGCATATATATGTATGTTAAATCTTTCCGTCTCTATATATAGGAATTCTACTATGGATCACGTTGGATAAATGCTAAACGGACGAGTGTTGAATATCAGAATGGGGTGAGGGACTTTATAAAATTTGCTAAACAAAATGCCTATGATGAGGGTGGGAAGTTTTATTGCCCTTGTGTAAAATGTTTGAATGAGAGGCGACTAAATCCTGAAGTTATACACACACATTTAATTTGTGAAGGAATTTGTAAGACTTATACAAGTATGGGTATGGCATGGTGAAAAAATACCAAGTGGGTCTCAACATAGGGAAGTGGCCTTTGATGATAATGACACGGATATGGATGATCACATAGAGGACATTATCCGTGATGTAGGAAAAGAGGCTTTTCATCTATCACATGCATATGGTAATATGTGCAGTGATGCAGAGACCCCTCTATACCATGGGTGTAAAAAATACCAATTGTTGAATGCTTTGTATTGAAATTGGTAAGCTTGAAGGCACGTCATGGATGGAGCGACAAGAGTTTTTCAAAATGCTTGAGGCTTTTAAGGACATGCTTCCGGATGATAATGTGTTGCCGCATCGATACTATAATGCTAAGAAAATACTTTGTCCACTCGGGATGGAGTACAAAAAGATCCATGCATGCCCGAATAATTGCGTATTGTATAGAAAAGAGTTTGAAGAGGAGCAAAATTGTCCGCTATGTGAAACCCCAAGGTACAAGTCAAATAAGGGGCCTGCAAAAGTGTTGTGGTATCTTCCAATCATACCAAGGTTCAAGCGGTTGTTTGCGAATGAAAATGATGCAAAAAATTTGAGGTGGCATGCGAGATGAGAGGATTTCGATGGAAAGCTTCGACATCCGGCCGATTCTTCTCAATGGAAGAAAATCGATCAATTATTTCTGAACTTCGACGAAGAACCTAGGAACCTTAGGCTTGCCCTTAGCACGGATGACATGAATCCATATGGAAGCCTTAGCAAAAGATACATAGTTCATGGCCTGTACTACGATTATTTACAACTTATCTCCAATGTTATGCATGAAACGAAAGTACATCATGCTGTCTATGTTGATTTCGGGACCGAAACAACCTGAAAATGACATTGATGTTTACCTTTAGCCCTTGATCGAAGACTTGAAGGAGTTGTGGGCAGAAGGTGTTGATGTTTTTGACTCTTTCAAGAAGGAGGTGTTTAAAATGCGAACCATGATATTTTGTACTATAAACGACTTCCCAGCATATGGGAACTTGTCAGGGTATAGTGTAAAAGGCCATAAAGCATGTCCGGTTTGTGAAGAAAGACGCTACCATCAACTTCAACATGGAAGAAAGACGGTTTATCTTGGACATAGGAGATTTCTTAGACGGGGCCACCCATATCGTCGATTAAAGAAAGCCTTTTTTGGTGGCCAAGAGTATGAAGATGCTCCGGTGGCATTGACTGGGGAGCAAGTTTATGAAAAGGTGAAAAATATCAATTTCGTCTTCGGTAAGACTGCAAAGAGTAGAAAAGAAACAAATATATGGAAAAAGAGATCTGTATTCTTCGATATTCCATATTGGCGCAATCTTGATGTGAGACACAGTTTTGATGTCATGCATGTGGAGAAAAACGTATGTGATAGTATTGTCGGCACGCTTCTCAACATACAAGGTAGTTCCAAGGATGGTGTGAAGGCAAGATTGGATCTGATAGCAATGGGAATACGCGAAGAGTTACATCCAAGGCCGATGGGAAGAGAACTTATTGTCCCCGGCTTCATACTTTGTCTAAGGATGACTTTGTCTAAAAGTTCCCATGGGGTATTCTTCAAATTTGAAGAGGCTTGTATCGATGAAGGACTTGAAATTAGTAGGCCAAAAGTCTCATGATTGTCATGTCTTGATGTAACAAACCTACTCCCAATAGCTATTCGAGGCATCGCCGAATATGATCTTCGGTCGTTTTGACTAGACTTTGTGTCTTCTTCAATGCGCTTTGTAGTAAAGTTTTCAAGATTGAAAAGTTGGATGAATTGGAGAATGAAGGATATCTTATCTTGTGCCACCTTGAGAAGCTTTTTGTTCCTACATTTTTTGACATCATGGTTCATCTAATTGTTCATCTAGTGAGGGAGATAAAGATGTGCGGCCCTATCCATTTACGGTGGATGTACCCAATTGAAAGATCTATGAAATTCCTAAAAGGGTATGTGAAGAACGCATACCGCCGAAGCATCGATTGTTCAAGTAATATGTTTCGAAGAAGCCATGGAATTTTGTCAAAATTATTTGGCCAAAGTAAGACATATTGGGCTTCCAAAATGTCAACATGCAGATGGGGGTAGACGAGGGGCTTCCGTAAAGAGTGTGGATCTTGATGAATTGTCACAAGTCCACTTATACATCTTGAATAATGTTGATGAAGTTCAAGCCGACATAGCTGAACATAAAGCAAATTGTAAGGAAAGAAAATCATCGAATGACCGAACAAAGGTTGATTAGGGAGCATAACGAACTTTTGCAAACTGGTTCAAACAAAAGGTCGAGGGAGAGGAATGTGTTTCGATACAATCAAATGGTTAGCAGGTGGTCCCGAGGTTGATGTCATAAGTTGGAATTCGTATGTGATCAATGGTTATACATTTTACACGAAGTCCCTAGATGATACGAGCACGATCCCGAACAAAGGTGTTATGTTAGAAGTGAATCTATGCACTTCTCCAGTTCGAAAGACAAGAGCCCTTTATTGGCAGTCATGCCATATTATGGGGTTATTGAAGAGATTTGAGAGGTGGACTATGTGAAAATTAGATTTCCCATTTTCAAATGCAAGTGGGTTAATGTCAATAATGGTGTTCGGATCGATCGGCTAGGATTTACATTAGTCGATGTCAATGGTAGAAGTTTTGGAGATGAACCTTTTATTATGGCAGACTAAGCAAAACAAGTGTTCTATATCACCGATCAAGAAAATAAAATGTGGTCTCGTAGCTCTCCAAGGAAAGAGGGTCATTGATATTGATGAGGAAATGAATTCAAATTATGGTATTTACGAGAGTACTCCTTTTTCAAGGGGTCTACCGGACATGAACGAAGAAGATGAAGCGGATAATGAACCCAAAGATAAGAAGTGATCATCAAGAAGGGATATGGGAAGATATCACTTTATAAAAGAGTCAATTCATAAGGTAATATTCATATGCAGATTTCTTTGAAGACTTTAAGGCTTTAACTATATATATTATATTCCTTCTATCTATGTTCATAGTTAATGTCACCGACTATGAATTTTGTTCTTGTTTTATTTTTGTGGCGGGATCCGATCCAAAGGGGCATGTTATATAAGAGGATGTTACGTTGTTGGGTGGGGGAATCGAGATGAAGGTATGGTGAATATTATTTTGGGCGCATGTATGTTGTACTTGTAACTTATTGTATTTGTAAGTAAGTTATCTTATTGTATGAATTAATTTAGGTGTTGTAGTCATAGTAATCATTAATTAAGAGGCCAAATAGTTCATGGTGAATAATATTTGTATTCTTTTTCCAATTCAATTTATTCAAATAATTGTTCATAGCTTGTAGCTTAAAGTATCGACTTTTATGTCTTGGATTGGGTGGTGGATTTGTGTATATATATAATCGGGAAGAACAAATAGGGGAAAAATTCGGGAAAATTTAGACCGAAAATAATAAGCCGGTCTTAAATGTTCACTTGTTAAGACCGGATGTAATTATATGACCGGTCTTAAAGGTCAGGACCACTTTTGAGTTTTGATATTAAACCCGGTCTTAAAAGTTGGTCTTTTAAGACCGGTATATTTAGACGTCCGGTTTTAAATCAAAATGTTTAAGACCAGATGTATTTATCATCCACTCTTGAAAGTCAGTCTTTTAAGACCGTGTATAATTAATCGTCTGGTCTTAGAAGCCGCTATTTTTCAGACCGTATGTGTCTTGTCCGGTCTTATAATTCCGATCTTTTAAGAGCGGCCTATTTTTTGGCCGGTCTTAAAAGTTGAGCTTTAGGACCGAACAAAAAATATTTCGTCTTCATTTAGTATAACTTTTAAGACCCAAGTTTTTAAATGTCCGGTCTTAAAAGAGTTTCTTTAAGACCGGTTCGAGTCCGGTCTTAAATAGTAGACTTTTAATACCGTCTAGAACAAGACCGGTCGCATGTCCAGTCTTACGACCCCTCTTTTGTCCGGTCTTAAAAGCCATTTTTGCACTAGTGTAATAATCAACTATTAAAGCTTTCGTGGACCATTTGAGATTATCAATAGTGTATTTAATATATATTGATTTTTTTCAAAAAAATATATATATTGGTATAAAATGTACAATAAATTATATAGTTCATAAACCATACATAATATAACTAAATATTTTCTTTGATTCTACATATCATCTAAGCCACGTGTAGTCAATGTTACTATAACATTAAAAGACCTACGATATATACTATGAGAGATAGTATTATTCATGAGTCAGTAACAATATATTATACCTCTTATTACATTTTGGCACATACATACATATATATGCGCATTTTGGCTGTCAATAACTAACTTCTTATTCAATAGTTTGTGCAAGACAACATATGCACTCATTCATCCCTTTGACATTTATGTCTTGGTAATTAATTACATTGAAGCATCTATATATTTATAATTTTTCATTCATTATGAATAATATTGCATATTAGGGGAGTAGGATGTTGTCGTTGAATGCCCTCTATGGTGTACGAGATGAATTTGTTTGTTTGTCGTTTAGCTTACCACAAGCATATGAGTTGCAAGTAGTATAAAGAGTTGTTATTCCCACAAGGAGTAAAGCAAAAATAGGCTAATTGTGCGCTTAAATAGGTTGGGCAAAGTCATTTTGAATATTTCAATTTGTGAAAACAATTTTTTTTTTAAATTTATTTTCAAAACAAGGTAAACTAGAATAAGCAAGATAAAATTTGATTCTAATTTCGATTAAATGGAACCTAGGATTATTTCTCTCCTTTCACATTTCATAAAAATAGATTAATTTCCTCTCAAGTAGTATATATTTCAATGAATATATATTTTAGTCTGAGGTTCAAAAGTACTTGGCAAAGCTCTCTCAACTCAAAATCAAATTTCTCTTTTCATCAAAATGCACAACCTGTTACTACAATTAATGAAAATAAACTTTAAGCAACAACGTTAATTTGATAATGTAAAGTTAGTAAATATATTTCTGTTTTACCAACAAACCATAAATTTATCAAGTAGACTTTAAATCAAGAATGATTTTAACCAAGTTCTACACCTGGATTAGCTCTTTCAAGTCAAAGCCAAGTGAACAAATCAATATAATGGTGAATAATCACTTAGAAGTATGAAACAAAGGAAGAAACCAATACATATATGTCATTAGCTAACAAAAGAGAGGAATTTTCAAATTTTAATCCAAGAATAATGAAGAGTTTAGCTACTCATGTTCAGTAAATATATACACCAAATACCTATAGCCATATCAAAAAAGAAAAAAAAAAAGAAGAAGAAGAATAAAGGGAAAGTAAATATATTCCACCTTGTTTTTGGCTGAGGCCAGAGAATGCTTTAGCTAAGATAAAAAAACCTTTTTGAGTTGTTTCTAGCTTAGGCCAGAGAGTGCTTTGGCTAAGGCCAATAGCTCCTCTTCTTCTTTTCTCATCTTTTCTTTTCTTGTCATGGTCTCTTGGCTTTCTAAGATCCTTTTCAATTCCTTATGTGACGCCCATCCTAAAATACACCTATGTTTATCAGAGTTTAAGAACATAGACATCGAAGTAGTCTGGATGACTTAATTGCGGAATAAAACTTTCTCAAAATAACTTAGTTTAAAACATTGAAAATACGAGAATAAATTTTTCGTGAGCGATATCTATCCTATCACGAGTGATATCTATCCCATAATGGGATGTTAATACATTAATCCAAAAATAGACAAATGATAAACGAAATTATACAGCCCATCTACTCATACTATCTCAAAAGTCCTTTTTGCTGTAACCCTTATAGCTGCATCTTTCCTTTGATCCCGATCCACTATCTGTCTCTTTCATGCGGTTTGAAGTTCAAATGAATGAACCCTATGGGAACAATTAACCTTATATGCAGGTATGGAAATATAAACCACAGCATAACACATGTATAAGTATAAAATAATTCACAGTAAACAAGTCGCACCGTAATCGTAGTTATCGGTCAAAGACTGCAGCCCTTTAAGGCACGCAGCCCCAAATCCATAGATAGGAAAACAAACATGTAAATCATCTAGCAAACATGATTGGTCATACATGATTGCTTACTTACAAGCTAATAAGATAACAGTTACCCACCTCAAGCTTGAATCCTTAACTTCGTCCGAAGATGATGGGATCGGTAGAGGTGTCAAGGTATGCCTATATATGTTTATCATTGTCGTTAGTCACTTCTTGCGTCACAAAGTAACTATCTTTGCGAATTTCTAGCAAACATGATTAGTCATACATGATTACTTACATACAGGCTAATAAGATAACAGTTATGCACCTCAAGCTTGAATCTTTAACTTTGTTCGAAGATGTTGGGATCGGTAGAGGTCTCAAGTATGCCTATATACGTTTATCATTGTCGTTAGTCACTTCTTGCGTCACAAGGTAACTATCTATGCGAATTGTTTTTAGAGGATTAAAAATGGTTATTAAACCTAAAAATTTCCCTAATAATAATACCCTTTTTATTTATTAATTAATTAATAATCTCCTTTTCTCTTTATTATTAATTAATAATTCTCTTAATTTTCATTCTTTAATAATAATAGCAATATCTATTTATTTACTTATTTATTTATTTATTTATTTATTATTATTATTATTTATTCTATTTTATTACTTTTTCCTTTTTTCCTAATAAAAATAATAATAACATTTATTATTATTATTATTATTATTATTTTATTTAGTATTATTTCTCTACAATTAATTTAAACTCTCCAAGGCTATCATAACTCTTTAAATTAGGAATTTAATGATCTGCTCACGCCACGTAAAGTATGCTTCACTATCTATATATTATTTTGTAAATAATATTATTAATGAAATAATATAAGAATTAGTTAGATTAGATTCTATTATATAGGAGTTTATAAATACTAACAACATAAAAATACATTTTATTATGATATATATATATATATATATATATATATATATATATATATATAGACACGTAAGTTCTCAAGGTTGAAACGGTACCTATATATATTCTCACAACACACACATATATATATTGATATACACCCAACCAAGCTAAGTATATACTATATATATATATAGCATGCAAATATCCTTTTCTCTTTATATGCACGTTAGTTATATATATATATATATATATATATATATATAAGATAACAGCAAAAAAATCTTTCCTATTTGTTTCCCATATGCAGCAACTATATCTATATATATTTTAATAGCAAGTTTTCCTTCTTCTCTTCGTTTATTCATGAGTAAAATCTTGGGTTTTATATTTATATATATAATCGTAAGATCCTCCTTTTCTTCCATTTGATAGGCTACGTTAACATATATAAGACAATAATATATATATATATATATATATATATATATAACATTACGATAAGGTTTTGGTGCAGCATTAGATATATGTTATCTTATTTTCCTTCTCTTTCTTTCCAGTGCCACGGTCATATATATAACAAGAGGCTTCCTCCTTTTTCTTTTCTTTTTTTTTTTTTCCTTTTCTTTCTTATCTTCTATATGTATAAAGCATCCTATATATATATATATATATAAGATTTGGTTCAGTAATCACTCTTCTAAAGATTCTAACTCCGAGACGCAACACAACTTCACCCACATACTACACTCACAACGCCACTCACTTGCACTACTACACCACATGAGCACACTACTGTTCACTATGCAAAACAACCCCTATTTATTATTTAGAAAGTAGAGAACTCACGTGAATTCAAGTTATGTAGCGACTTACGTTTAGGATATGACAAATCAAAAGAATAGAAGACCTGAAGATTTACCTCTGGTTCCGGTTTGCACGATAAGAATTCCCGTTGAAAACCAAACACCCCTGTTTTGGTGTTGTTTTGCAGAGGAGGATGATCCACTTTGACTCTCTCTCTCTCTCTCTCTCTCTCAGTTTGTCTCTTGGTTTCAGCTTAATGGACGTGAATGATGAAAAGAAGAGCAAAGAGTGTGGTTTTATGATGGATGAAGGGTCTGGACCAAGGAAGGAAAAGGCAACAGTCAAATGCTGGGTGAGGCTCGAGAGCGTGGTCGTTGCGTGAACGGCGTTGGGTCTCCTTTCTCTTTTTTCCTGATCTAGCATTGTAGCTGGCTGAATGATGAAAGGGGTTGCTGATATAATCTTTACGTGTTTTAATCAATCTCTGCGTTTCGTGTTTGCCGTAATGCATCAAAGAAAACAGGTGCTTTGTAAGTCAAAGGGAGAGTTGGGAAGAAAATGGTATATGGGCTTTATTTGTAGTTGGGTAATGAATAGATAAGAATGAGTATTTTACAGAGCTTTTGGGCTGTAGAGAGTATGTGCTTTTTATTTAATTGGTGTTGCATGTGGAGGTGAGGTGCAGAATTTGGTTCTTTATATATAAGTACATGACTATGAACTCACCTACTTTTATTCATATTTTTTATGTGGATTTTGCTTCCAAATCCACAAAAGCGTTTACTTGAGGATTTAAGTTGTGATATTTCCAATAAAACAAAAATAACCGTGGGTTCAAAGGTGATGAATTAATTCTTTTTCATGCTAAAAAGAGTAACAAATCAACTCTAAAATGATCGGAAAACACAAATACCTTTTCTTTAAAAAATAGAAAATCTTATTACAATGAATCCAAGATACTAACTTCATGGACAAAAAGATTTACAAGCCTTATAATTCTTGAGGAAATTCACTCAACAATTACTTTTAAAGCGATCAATTGAAACTTAAAAGACCAAAAGTAATTCAAGAGACTAATTGTAATACCCCAAATTCCATACTTCAAATCGTGTCGGTTGACGCTTAGTTTTAGAAAAATTGACAGAGTTTGAGGTGCTACCACTCAGAGTAATGCGGAAACGGAGAGCATGCACTTATGTTTGGACAATGAGTGACTGATATAAAATGCCTAGACATATGCTGATGTCCGACATAAGCTGATATATTAAAAATTTCCCGAAGGAATATTTGTGTGATACAACAATACAGAGCTTGTATAATTACAACTCTTACATGGTAACTGTACAACCTTAAACCAAGCCTTAACTAGACTTGGGGCAATGAAACCAACTCAGTTAATCAACCAATTTGGCCAGGCTGGTGTCTAGTGGAAGTCTCCCCGAATTCACGGTGACTTATTGACTGAAACATATAGACAAACCCTTTCTAGACACCAAATGGTTTGAAATAACTTTGTCAGATTCATGCTAGAACCTAGCCTCTCATCTCGACTGGTGCCTCTTCACGGCTCTGTCTACTATTGCCTTTTCACGGCTCCATCTACGTCGTCCTCTTAGATCCTGGTTCCTTCCTTGAACCTTTAGTCAAGGCTGAGATTCAATCGAATTGAATCTCATGTAACAGTTAACCTCTATAGCAGATATAACAATATATGACAGATATTCATTACATTACAGCATTAATCAACACATAAGCACACCGTGTAATACCCTAAAATTCATATTCAGTATAAACATTATATTTTGGTGAAAATTACCTATTGGAAAAAGGTGAATATGTGATCTCAAAATTTAGTAGCTTATTCAATTTAATTTAGGGAATTTTTTCTTACAATTAAATAACCAAAGACCCAAATTCTTTAATCTTCATTTAGGGATCATAAAATACCATAAAATTATCATATTACAACATAGTTCATATTTAATCATAAAGAGCCATAAAATGTTATAAAAATACCTAAATCAATTAAAGAAAATTACCAACAATTAAAGGACAATTAAATTTACAATAATTAATTTAATTGTATTAATTTGAAAATTAATTAAAAGGCATATTAAAAGTCATCAATTAGGGAATGTCTTAATTAAAAATCAGGGATCAATTAAAAATACAAATGGAAATAAGTAAAGATTAAGGTGCATAAAGCTTTATTTAATTAAGCACTAGTTCCCATGGTTAGATAACAAATGCAATTAAGAGTTAATTAAACTTTGTTAATGACACTTAAGCCTTGGTTATGTCATCAAGATGACATCACAAGGATGACATCATGCTTTATAGTGAAGGGTGTGGTTAAAACTTCTTGATTAAGTTTAAATCTAATGGTTAGGGATCAAGATGAGAGGATGAGAGATTATTTAATATTTAAAGGAAATGTAATTAAAATAGCACATGGGCTCATAAATGCAAAGTGGAAGAGGATAAGAAGAGAGAGAGGGAGGGTGTGTGTGTGCGCGTGTGTGTGTGTAGTGAGATTGTTACGTTTAATTCAATGTTAATTCAAACCCACCAATGGAAAATTCAAGAAAAATTGGCTTAATCCTTTGTAATTGAAAACAACCAATGGGAGCAATTCTCTCCATATTTTGTGTCTTCAAAAAGACCAAGGAACATGAGCCCTTGATTAGGAAAAGCAATCCCAAGGTTTAGAATCATGGGGTTTTACTATAAATAGAGGGCTTTGCCTTCACAATTCTTCACACCAAAATCAACCCAAGAGGTGATTTTCTAAAGAGAGTAGAGAGACGTGAGAGCTAGTGGGAAGCAAGAAGGAGGAAGTTCTTCAAGAGGTAAGCTTGTCTTTAGTTTTTAGTTTCTAGTCTTTAGTTCTAAAGTTCTTAGTAGTTCTTAGTATAAATGTTAGTTTAATTTAGGAAATAGGTAAAATAATTTCCCATAATTGTTTCCAGGCCTTATTGCATCGAAAGATGCCTGACAAGGTGGGAACATGTTGGGAAGTGACTTCTAGGACTAATGGAACAAGTTAGAGTGAGATAAGAAAATTCTTGGGTTCTTTGGGCAATGAGACTCAGGCAGTTAGAGAGTAACATTTTACATGCAAGATTATCTTCAAAAATTCTGAGATAATTCATGAGTAAAGTAGACATCTAGACCTTTCTAAATATGTATAATATTTGTCATTTTGAATTTTGTACAAGGAGGTAAATATTCTGGAAATAAGGCTACGTTTTTCTAGAAAAATTCTGGGTAGAGGTTGAAGATCAACTGGGAATGATTCCCTAATTCGGGGGAAAAAATATTTTTTCTCAAAAATAGACATGCTAAGGTTTCCAGGAAATTTTACGGAACCCCATTTCGATTTTTTTGGAATTAACTATGATTTTTCAAATTTAAACGGAAAATTTTGCCCAGAAATATTACAATCGCGTTTTTGAGAAAATAAAGGGGATATAATCGGAATAATAAATCCACCAGGGGAAAAAAGGTCGGTAGTGGCTAAAATATCTCATAAGATATTATTTATGAGGTAATAATACGATAATACTATTTAGGATATCTGGGAAAAGTCGGGAGACGTACCAACAAGGCAAGCGTACCACCATTTAAACGGACTAAGGTACGGACGCATACTGTAACACTAACTCTGATGCTTATTGTATACTTATATGTGATAGATACTTTCATAAATACATGGACGGGACTCTGTCTTGGGTCATGCACCGTGACTAAGTTTATGGGGCTTAGATCATTACTTATACATTCAGCTTTATACACGGGTTATGGTTTTGATAATACCGTTACAGTTTTCCTAGCGCTGAGGACACGATAGGCCATCGTGGCACGGTGAGGTGCAAACGACTATACATGTGAATTTTATAGATAACTTTACATGTGATATGTACTGTTAATATATTAATCTTACATCTGCTGTGTGCTTATGTGTTGATTATTGCTGTAATGTCATGAATATCTGTCCTACATATACATGAGCATGAGGTTAATCGTTACCTGAGGTCCGATGGGCATTGGACCTTAGCTATTACCATAGCTTCAGGGTCCAGAGAATCGAGGACCGAAGACAAGATTAAGCAGAGTAAACAACATGCGTAGAGACCTGACTGAAGATTCCTATTTTTAGACTTGTAACATTATGACATTACTCAGATAAATGTACTGTATATTATAAACAGACGGATACGCCACAGTTAATGATATATCAGTTACTTACTCTTTTACTTGTTTCGATGCTCTACTCTGATGAAAAAAAAATTATTCCGCTTTTGAAAAATGGGGTGTTATAGACAGCAGATGTAAGATTAATATATCAACAGTACACATCACATATAAAGTTATCTATGTTAACAGTACACATCACATGTAAAGTTATCTATGTCTGCACCTCACCGTGCCACGATGGCCTATCGTGTCCTTAGCACTAGGAAAACTCTGAAAGATCAGGCTATCACCTAAGAGGGGGTGAATTGGGTGTTTGATTAAAAACTTGAAACTTTGAAATTCTTTTCACAAGTTGCTAAAGCAGTTTGTATGACAATAATAATTTATAAAGCAATAGTCAGTCATTCAAACATATATGCTGGAAAGATAAGAGTTTAGGGAAGAGAATATGCAAACTGAGATTTATACTGGTTCGGCCCAATCCTTGACCTACGCCTAGTCCTCAAGCTCCACTTGAGATTTCAATCCACTATCCTCTTGTTTAATTCGGGCACAAGAGAAGCCTTTACAATCCCACAAGTTCACCCAGGCACTTGTAAAGCCAAATGTCTCACCGAGATACTCCCCCTTACACAATGCAAGGTTACTATCTGTTTCCCTCTCAAGATTACCCAATCTTGAGTAACTCTCAAATAAACAGATATAATGTTTTTAATGAATCTTCTCTGTCAGAAGTGAATAAGATAAACACTAAAGTGCATTACAAATAATTTCACTCTCTATGCTAAGCTATGTAAACATTGAAAAACAGAGAGTAAATATGAAAAACAGAGTATGAGCATTTTGAAGATGTAAGCTTGTATCTCTGCGTTTTTCTGCTTGAATCTGTCTTCTATTTATAGGTAGAGATCAATATATAACCGTTGAGAAGATTCAATGACTGTTGGATAAAGAAATATAGCCGTTAGACTCAGATGGAACTAGCCGTTAGAACTTCGTTTTCTGAACCAGCTATGACATCAGCATTTACTTTCCCTTTGATCTTCATTTTGGCAAGCTTTGATCATTTGAAACATGTACACAAATGATATAAATGATGTTAAGAAGTGTTATAAATCATTTGGGTAATCATCTGGATGTTTATAAGAAGAATCAGGATTTTTGAAACGGTAATTTTCTGAACCAAAGGTGTAAACTCGAGTTTGCTCTTGAAAACTCGAGTTTTCCTTTTGTTGTCGAATGCTGGATTTGCCTCCTCGAGCAAAACTCAAGTTTTGTACTTACAAACTCGAGTTTGGAAGATACTCTGAAGTTCGTTGCTCTCTTTTTGATGAAAACTCGAGTTTCCACTTGTAAACTCGAGTTTTAGTTCTCTCCCAAAACCAAAGTTTGCTCTCTGCCTTCGATAAACTCGAGTTTTGATTTGCAAACTTGAGTTTTGACTTTGTTCTGCCCTTGGTTGCTCTACGTAACTCGGAAACTCGAGTTTTGTACTTACAAACTCGAGTTTTGACTTTGTTGAGCCTTCTTGAAAAACAACCGTCAACTTTTGAGGGCCATATCTCCCTGGTCTGAACTCCATTTTGGTCCATTCAACTCTTGATGGAAAGCTCTGTGAGTCTACTTTCATATGCCACCAATTTCAGCTCAATTGGATTTCCAGTTTATGAGTTACACTCAAAACATTGAAGCTTGGTTTTCTTATCACTGTGTGAAATGTGAATTGTTATAGTGACCTTAGACTAGTATGTCTACAAGTACGTCCTGAGTCTAGCAAAATATTTACTATACCAGGTAGTAGGGCTAAGGTCCCTAGTGTTGTGGTAATGAATGGAGCCGGAAGGCCAATATGTGTTAAGCCGAGAGGCTGAATGGGTCAGGCAGTAAGGCCTGCGTAACCAAGCACGATGAGGAAGGATGAGAAGGTCCTATGTTTGAATATTGTACCTAAGTACAGGGAAGAATAAGATTATTATTTGAATATTAGAGTGCATGCTAAGTAAGCATGCATAGTAAGGAAATAGACTAGATGTCTAGAGTTTTCTGAGTTTATACGATCGAACGTCAAGGGCGAATGTGTCAGTCACCATTATCAGAGCAGAGATCGCTTGAACCATATCTAATTGACCAGACCTCCAAACAAATCACGGTGAGCACGAGACAACCCCTAGCAGCACAAAGCAGACAGAGGAGCTACGCTGATAAGAGAGGAAGACCTCTAAAGCTCGAAGTCGACGATCATATATTATCTACGTAGGGCCATTCGGAGTTTTAACTAAACATGAACTAGTCAGATATGCCCTACCCCCGAACTTGATTAATCTCTATAACGTATTTCGTATTCCTCAGTACACCAACCAGACCATGATCGTGGCATTGAAACATGAGGTATCTTTTATTGCCACAGTATATAGACACCACAGAGACATTTAGGTAAGCAGGATGTCGAAGTACGACATGGCAATACCTTCGTAGTCAAGCCGGAGCAAATTCTCGATCACCGAGAGAAACAGCTTAAACAAAAAAAGGTGATCCGATAGAGTGAATGACCAGAGTGCATGGTCCGAAGTCTAATTAGTATAGAGTGAGTTTCAAGGAATTATAGTTCAAGGTCTAGTTAGTATAGAGCAAATTTCTAGGGCGAAATTTTATTCAACGGGGGGAGAAATGTAATACCCTAAAAATCTCACTTATTATAAATGTCATATTTTGACAAATAATACCTATTGAAAATAGGTAAATATGTGGTCTCAAATTTGGAGATGTGTTTATTCTAGTTTTTAGGGAATTTTTCCTTAGGATTATGATAACCAATGGTTTAATAAATTTTGTTAGGCATCATAAAATACCATAAAAAACAATAAATACCATATTAAGCTATGGTTCATGTAGAATCAAAAAGAGCAAGAAAGTGTTATGAAAATACTTAAATAAATTTAGAGAAATCAATGGCAATTAAAGACCAACTAAATCTGCACTAAATTAAATAGATTGTGCAAGACTTCACAATTAATAAAAGGGTCTTAAACACCAATTTTTATAATTATTAAGAGATTAAAATTCTAATAGTTAATACCGAGTTCATATTTAAGTCAAAAAGCCAAAAAGAATTATCAAAACACTTGGAACAATTAAAGGGCAATTACTAATAATTAATGAGCAATTACAATTACACTAAGGGTATGTTTGGTTGGGGGGGGAGGGGGAGGAGGGGAGGGAAGGGGGAGGAAAATGGAGGGAAAATATTAAAAGGGGAGAAAACTTTTGTGGGCCCCACCACAAATAACTTTTCTCTCTCTCCATTTTCCTCCCCCTCCCCTCCCCCCCCCCTCCCCTCCCCCCAACCAAACATACCCTAATGGAATTCTTTAACAATTAATATTAATAGCCATTAATTAGAGGTGAATTAGGCTAATTCAAAGTCAAGAACCAATAAGGGATTAGGATTAGCACTAAATGAATTGTTAACAACCATAAGTCACTCCATGAACCAATGATACAACAACCAAGAGATAATTAAGCTTGTGATTAAGATGTTAATCAAATGTTAATCAAGAGTTGAAAAGTCAACAATTTCAACTATGATCTAAAGGCTAAGAATTAATCTCATAAAGCTTATCCAAAGGCCCTAATCAATTCTAATAAAGCCTAATCCATGTGAATAAGTGGATAACCAATGAAATAGCCCCCACATGCAATTAATTAAATGCAACAAAACTCAAACAAGATGAAGCAAGGGGGGCACGGTTTTTACAACTTGGGAGAGAGAAAGAGAGTTGTTAAAAAAAAAAATACCCACTTGCATATGAGTCATGAGCAAAACATTAATTCCATGAAGACTTTGAAGGCTTTGTCATAAATTATGGAAGAGGATAAAAAGGTGAAATGGAAGAGGATAAATTGGTGAGAGGAAAAATCAAGGGGGAAAGTCAAGTTGATATCCAATGAGAAAATTACACATGAATTAATTAGATTAATCAATAGGATTAATTCAAGACTTAATCAAAGGGAAACCTATACAAAATAAACTGTATCTTGAGATCCATTGATCATAAATCAAATAGAAGAAGTGATTATTAACAAGCAAAATTCAAGCTTGAGATTGACTATAATCAAAGTCATTTCTTCAACTTTTGAGGATTGTGTCCAATTGAGAAAATGAGAGATTATGGTCTCTAATTAAAGCTAAAAATCTCAAGAGTTCAAAACCAAAAAGAAAATTTGAATCAAACTTCATTAAGATCCCCAAATGAATTTTTATCTAGTGAAGAACAAAGAATAGAAGAAGGAGATAGTTGGCTTAGGAAAAAGCTAAGACGCATAGGATATTTTGCATCTTGGAAGAGGATGAGGTACTTTGGCTAGAATTCATCATGAAAATGGAAGAGGATGAGGGAGAGAGGAGAGAGGGGAAGAATTTGAGGTGGAGGGCAAGGATGAAGGCTTGAAAACCATCTTAAATCCAAGGGTCAAGGATGAATGGAAGTTGTTAGATAGTTAACCCCAAAATTTGCTATAAATAGGGACCTTTGCTCTTCATATTTTCTCACCAATTCACAAAGCAACAACATCTGAAATATAGAGAGAAAGTGAGAGTGAGAGTCTTGGAGAAGAAGGAGTAAAGTTCTTGGTAAGTTCTCTAGCTTTAGCTTTGAATTCTTTAAGTTCTAGTTCTTAAATTCTTAGAAAGAAGTAGTGTAGATCTTAAATATGCTAGGATAATTTTATTTACATGTTTTTATGGTCAAAATTGGCTTTATTTCGAAAAAATGATGGGGAGGTCATATAGCAAAATTTCTGGAAGAAAATCATCAAAGTAACGAAGTTCGGCGAAATTTCATCGGTTTCGGAATTTCTGGAGGCGGTGAGAAAACGCCAGACTTTCATATTGAAACTATGGTCACAAAATTCTGAGAACATTCATGGTTAAACTAGACATATAGGGCTTTTTAAATATGCCAAGAACATGTTAAAATGATTTCTGTACAGGGGCTAAAAACTTTAAACCTCAAAGAGTGATCCATGTAAAATTCTGGGAAAAATTTATTATTTTTACTTTACTTGCAAATATACATCCTAAGGATTCCAAGGAATTTTACGGATCCTCGATTCGATTTTTCTAGAATTAATTATGATTTTTCAAATTTAGACGAAATCCTGCCCAAATTGGTACCAGCGTTGTTCTACGAATTTTGAAGGACTAAAGTGAAAAATAAATGTACCAAGGGTCAAAAGGGTCATTAGTGACTAGGATATCTCCTAGAATATTATTTGTAAATTAATAAATACGATATTACCATTATAGGATAAGCGTGATCACAAACCGACCAGCGAACGTACCAAAATCGTCAACGAAGGTACAGACGCGTACTGTAATACTAACTTTGATGTTTACTGTATACCTATACGTGATGGTTGTATTCATAGACTGAGATTCTATTTTTAAAAAGTTATTGAGCATACATATACAGCTGTACACGGGTTATGGTATTGATAACGCCGTTGAGTTTTCCTAGCGCTGAGGACACGGATGTACACCGTGGCACTGGTGAATAGTACAGACTATAATAACGTTCATATGCAGTGGCTGTGTTCTGTTATTATCTTTTATATGTGAATATTGCTGTGAAACTATGAGATAACTGTCATACATAACTGTACATGAACATGAGGTTAACCGTTACCTGAGGTTCAATGGGTATTGAACCTCAGCTCTTACCATAGCTTCGGATCCGAGTAAAACGGGATCGAAGACAAGGGTAAGCGACGGATGTAGGAACCGGGCCGGAGAAAGTCCCATTGACATGTACTTTACAATATCGACATTTGAAAAAATTGTAACGCTGTTAAAAGCACATACATTACAAAGGATATTTATCAGTTACTTTTCAATACTATTTACTTCCGATGCTCAACTCTGATCAAGATACCGTGAAAACGCTTTCGAAAATTGGGATGTTACATTTACCATCAACATCAAGCATAGCTTGTTTAGCTTCCTCAAGACTTGAATCATTTCTCTATGTTGCATTCTTGAGAAGCTTTCTTTCATCCTACAAAACTTTATAAATCTTTTTCTTTCTTGGTATCCAACTTTACTTGGATCCAATCATCGTTAGCTTGTGGGAACCAAAATTCACATGCTCTTATGAATATAATTAATTCAGAACAACTGAGCAAAGTGAATGACTTTATGCATAAAAGAAATACTTTCTTTTCAAATAATCATATATGCATAAAGAGTTTAAACCTATTGAACATTGCAATCTCTTTTAAAATAGATCAGGATGTAAGAACCCAATTAAAAAAATTTTGCAATGCTCATTCCTAAGGATACAAGATATAAAACCTCAATGAATATTTCAGATAATAGCATAGGAGGTTTTACCTTTGCATACCTTAGCCTTAGGTACTTGAAGGATTGCATTCGCTTACCCAATTTATCATTCGTTGATACTTTGTCTTTTTGAATTTAGTCTTGGGATGAAGCAATGCTTTCTCACATGATGTAGACTGCAAGAATCTTTTCCCTTGTGCATAAGAGATCCTTCTTTCCTACATGAATGTATTTACAAATTGTCATTGAAAGATGATTTTCTTCGTATCACTTATTTGCTCATCCATAAGTTCAGTGTTATGAATTAATTGGATAAGTTTATTTGTGATACACTCCATGCTTGGATGTAGCATACTCATCTGCATTTACTATGTTTCATTAGTTTTGATGATGAGTTAATATCACATTTCCCTTTCACTATCTTAATTTGAAAAGATTATATAGAAAGGAATATGTTGATTGCACTAATAATTCTCTCTTGCAAGAAAGTTCTACAATTGTGGTAGGAGAATTAAGTCTGTGCAAAAGTCTCCCTTAATGCACTACAAGGAGAAACTATTACATTGAGGAAAGATGTTTTGATGTTCAGTCACGATGAAGCTAAGGAAGTGGAAAATCTCTTGGATCCAGTGGAGATATGCTTTATAGAAGAGTTCAATAAATAAAAGTCAAAGGATTGAAGCTAGGTACTGTCTATATTCAGATGAGATAGCATTCAAGGAGCCAGTACTCTCGTTCTATTCACATCAGATATTCTTGATCCTTTTATTGAGCACACTTCAGAGAATCTCCTTCAACAACAAAGCTAGCAAATGGACTTCATCGATCATTCATCAATTTGCAAAACCAACATGAGCATTTCTAATCTCTATCCTTTTATATTCAGTAGAAAGTTTGCACATGTTTGGTATCTATATGCTTTAATTTTGAAAGATGTCTTGAAAACCTCTTCAAATTCTTACAAATTTGTTTTCAAAAAAACATTCCAAATTGCTTTCTATTTAGAATGAAAACAATTTCAAATCAAGGAGAGAAAATCAGTTGTTTGACTCTTTCTAATCTGATTTCACACTTGTCTCTCTAAATATTTCTTCCTTACTTCAACTTTTTGCTAATGACAAATAAGGGGGAGAGAAATGGCAAGAAAAATATGCTGCACTTCTAACATATTTTCATGCTCTTACATATTTTTCTTATAGTATTTGCCATCATCAAAAAGGGGAGAATGTTGGTTATGATTAGTTTTGATGATGTCTTATATGGATGTCATTATTGAAAGCAAAAAGATTGAGTAATATAGTTATCTCCTACATTGACTAACGACTGTACTTAATGTAGATTAATCCAAGATGAATTATAAAGAATGATCAAGAGAAGAGAAGAAAGAAAGAGTTAGAGTTATGGAGAATGATCAAGAGAAGAAGAAAGAAAGAAGAACTTGTTGAACGAAGTGAAGATATCATTATTCAAGTTCTAAGATTGATGCTAGAAGTCTCCAAGGTCATATGGAAGTTGGAATGGGTCAATTTGAAGTTAAAGTCAGCAAAAATCAACTTCGAGGATGAGAAAACTCGAGTTTGGAACACAAACTCGAGTTTGAGACTCAAAACTCGAGTATACAACTCAAAACTCGAGTTTGTAGTGTCTTCAGCTCCTCTGGCGTCTCTGGACAAGGAAAACTCGAGTTTGGAACACAAAACTCGAGTTTGGGACTCAAACTCGAGTATGCAAGTGTAAACTCGAGTTTGCAGCGTGATCGCTCTTCAGGAACTCTGTTTCACGTTTCAGCACGGGCAACCTCTGGTGATTCGATGATATCTCTCAAACCAGGAATCGGATTGACGTGAAACCAGTGGCATTTAAAACTAGACATCCAAAGCGTAATTTTGATATATAAATCAAGTCCAAAGGTGTCAAGATCAAGGAGCTATGATTTTTACAAGTTGCCACAAGAATCAACGTCACAGTCCAGACCCACCTTCGGTATTTTGAGCGTAACTCACAAACTACAAATCCGATTGAGCTAAAATCAGTGGCATATGAAAATAGACTCAAAGAGATTTCCATCAAGAGTTGAATGGACCAAAACGGAGTTCAGACCAGGGAGATATGGCCCTCAAAAGTTGACAGATAATTTCAACTTAAGTGCAAACTGCAGTATAGGTTTGCTTACTCAAGTATTGGACTTCCAGAGAGCAACCAAGTCTTTCAAGTTAAGTCAATACTGCAATATAGGTTTGCATACCGCAGTATTGGACTTCCAAAGAGCAACCAAGTCTTTCAAGTTAAGTCAATACTGCAGTATAGGTTTGCATACCGCAGTATTGGACTTCCAGAAAGCAACCAAGATTTTCAAGCTAAGTCAATACTTCCACCTTTACTGCAGTATGTAAGTGAAAGTATTGGATACTGCGGTATAGGTTTGCTTACTGGAGTAAAGGCCATCCAGAGAGCAACCAAGTTTTTCAAGCTAAGTCAATTCATTCCACCTTTACTCGGAGTATGTAAGTGAAAGTATTGGATATCTTTAGCGGTATAGGTTTGCTTACTCGGAGTAAAGGCCATCCAGAGCAACCAAGTTTTTCAGGCTAAGTCAATACTTCCACCTTTACTCGGAGTATGTAAGTGAAAGTATTGGATACTACGATATAGGTTTGCTTACTGGAGTAAAGGTCATCCAGAGAGCAACCAAGTTTTTCAGGCTAAGTCAATACTTCCACCTTTATCGCAGTATGTAAGTGAAAGTATGCTATACTCATAGCAAGCATGAACATACCAGAAGTTTACAACGGTAAAAAACTGATTTTTGAATTACACGAATTTGCAAATCACTCTTGTTTGATCCTATTGCTTTCATGAATCATTCACTTATGTTCCCGTGATATGTTTAACAAGTTTATTGAGTGAATTTCGGTTAGCCCGATGAATATTAATGAAGATCAAGGCAAAAAGCAAAAGGTGCTCGGTGCATTTAATGCACTTCTGCAAATCAACCTTCTTTTGGATAATCCACCTGAGCACGCATTCTCAATGGTCAAGAATGCTTTCTTCATCAAGTAAACTCTTCTCCAACGGGCAAATCCTCAGAGTTCCACATCAGATCATATTAGCACCTGGATTAGTTGGAGTTTAGAGAGAGAAGATGACCAGACCTTAAGCTAATCACCTACAACGGTTGGATTCATCAAGCAACGGTCATTTAATGTTCTCTACCTATAAATAGAGTGCATTAACTTCTTCTCAAGTAGACACATCTGCTGAAGACGAAAATCATCCAAGTCTCATATCTACTTCTTCAGTTTTATCTGTATAGTATCTTGTGATACATTGAGCTTCAGTGCTTATCATATCTACTCTTAGAGAGAGTTTATTTCCTCAGTATATCATTCATTGTAACAATCTCAAGTCGTGTGACTTGGAGATTGGGAAAATCGAGTACAACTTGTAAAGGGAGTGTGTCCTAGGTTGAGGAGCATTCTTTGTTTACGAGTGGGTATCGATTGTAATCGAGTACAACTTGTAAGGGGGAGTTAGTCCTAGGAGAGGATAACTCTTGAGTACAGAGTGTGTATCTGATTGTTTACAATTACAACTTGTAAGGGGGAGTGAGTCCTAGGGAGAGGATCATCCTGAGTACAGAGTGTGTAATTGTAATTGAGTGATAGTTGAAAATCCCGAGTGTTTCGGGACCGACGTAGGTCAAAGAGTTGGACCGAACCAAAAGATAAATCCTTGTGTTCAGCTTCTTCTTCCTCACTCTATCTATCTCTGTTTTCATTGCTTCAAAACAGAGCTATCTCTGAAAAGTTTTAAAATACCCAATTCACCCCCCTCTTGGGTATATAGCTCCACTTACAATGACTGCCCTGAAAATGCCGTATACTTTCCTGTATTGGCATATTTTTGCTCAACTAAGTGTCCTATACCTCAGGACATAGTTGGGCGGCCTCTTCTCTGACCAGACTTACACCGTATACATCTTCTGCGCCCATTTTACATCAGCATCTTAATCCCATGACTTGTACATACTAAGTCTACCGACCCTTGTGACCGAGTTACTTAGTCCCAGAGAAGCTTCCTTTGCCTTGACCTGCTTGGGACTCTTCCTGAACTGGGCCTAGTCGTTCGCCTATTTTAGGCTTATTCTCACTTCTCAGGGTCCGAAATTTGGGGTGTTACAGAAGGGATGGGAGGGCTAGGGGTTGAAATACCCTAAAAATCACATTTAGCATAACCACTATATTTTGATAGATAAAGCCTATTTAAAATAGGTGAATATGTGGTCTCAAATTTTGTGATATGTTTATTCTATTTTCTAGGCAATTCTTTCTTTAGGATTAAGGTAGCTAATGATTTAATTTTGTTAGGCATCATAAAATATCATAAAATACAAATAAATGCCTATGGTTCATGTAGAATCAAAAAGAGCAAGGAAGTGTCATGGAAATACTTAGGCACCAATTTTCATAATTTGATAAGAGACTAAATTTTCTAATACCCTATAATTAATACCTAATTCATTTAATTCATAAAGGTAAAGAATTATCAAAACACTTGGAACAATTAAGAGACAATTATTAACAATTAATGAGCAATTAAAATTACACTAATGGAATATTTAGGTAATTCTTTACAATTAATATTAATAGTCATTAATTAAAGATGTATTAGGATAATTAAAAACCAAAGACCAATAAGAGGTTAGGATTAACATAAATGAATTACTAACATTCATAAACTACTCTAAGAACCAATGATACAATAATCAAGAGACAATTAAGCTTATGATTAAGATGTTAATCAAATGTTAATTAAGCTTTGAAAAGTCAACAATTTCAACTATGATCTAAGGGCCAAGATTTCACCTCATAAAGCAAATCTAAAGGCTCCAATTAATTCTAATAAAGCTTAATCCATGAGATAAATGAACAACCAATGAGAGACTTTCTTCTAAATATTAAGAGATAAATAAAAACAAAAAAACTAAAGAGGGAATGGGGATCAGTTTTTGCAACTAGAAGAAAAGGAAAAAGTATAATTGTTTAAACAATTAACAAATTCCACATGCAACAATGAGTCATGAGCAAGCATTAATAACAAAAGGACTTTGAAGGTAAAATGGAAGAGGTTAAAAAGTAGAATGGAAGAGGATAAAAAGTAAAATGGAAGAGGATAAAGTGGTGGGAGAAAAATCAAGAGGAAGAGTCAAGGTGTCCTCCAATAAGAAAATTGTACATAAATTAATTAGATTAATCAATAGGATTAATTCAAGACTTAATCAAAGATGAATCTATACAAAATAAATTGTATCTTGAGATCCATTGATCATCAATCAAATATAAAAAGTGATTATTAACAAGCATAATTTAAGCTTGAGATTGGTTATAATCAAAGTCATTTCCTCAACTTTTGAAGATTTATTCCAATTGAGAAAATGAGTGTTTGATGTCTCTAATTAAAACCAAAAATTTCAAGAGTTCAAAACCAATGAGAGAATTTGAACAAAACTTCATTAAGATCCCCAAATGAATTTTTATCTAGTGATTCTATCTAGTGGTATGTAAAATAAAGATTGTTGGCTTGGGAATAAAGCTAGAACACATGGGATAATTAAAACACCTTTTGGAAGAGGATAATTGTACTTAGGATAGAGTAATTAATGAAAATGGAAGAGGATGAGGGAGAGAGAAAAGGGGGGGCAGATTTGAAGGCTTGGAGGGCTAGGATTTGTGCTCTAAATTAACCTAGATCCAAAGGTTAAAAATGAATGAAAGTTGTTGGCTAGTTAACCCTCAAAATTGCTATAAATAAGGAGGTAATGCCTTCATATTTTCTCACCAATTCACAAGCATAGAAGCTGAAACATAGAAGGAGAGTGAGACTAAGGAGCATCTTGAAGGAGTAGCAAGGTTCTTGGTAAGTTCTCTAGCTCTAGCTTTAAGTTCTTTAAGTTTTAGTTCTTAAATTCTTATATAGAAGTAGCTTAGATCTTAAATATGCTAGAATAATTTTATTTACATGTTTTTATGGTCAAATTTGGCTTTATCTCGAAATTGATGAAGGAGGTTATATAGCAAAATTTCTGAAAAAGAATCATCAAAGTAACGAAGTTTTGGCGAAATTTCATCGGTTTCAGAATTTCTGGAGTCAAGATGAAAAAACGCCAGAATTTCATATTGAAAATATGGTCAAAATATTCTGGGAAAATTCATGAATAAATTATACATATAGGGATTTTTAAATATGACAATAAAATGTTAAAATGAGCTCTGTACAATGAGATAAAAATTCTCAAAGTTGGGCTACGAATTTCTGGAAAAATTCTGGGTAGAGGCTCAAAACTTTAAAATTGGGAGTGATCCGTGGAATCTGGTCAAAATTGATTATTTTTAATTGTAAATAGACATCCTAAGATTTCCAAGGAATTTTACAGATCCTCGTTTCGATTTTTGTAGAATTAATTATGATTTTTCAAAGTTAGCCAAAAATCTGTCCAAAATTCTGGACCAGCGTTTTTAAAGAATTAAATGTGATAAGTTGATAGATAGTCCTACCAAGGGTAAAAAGGGTCATTAGTGACTAGGATATCTTCTAGAATATTATTTGTGAATTAATAAAGGCGATATTACCGTTATAGGATAAACGTGATCACAGTCCGAACGACAGCGTACCGATATCGCCGACAAAGGTACGGACGTGTACTGTAACACTAACTCTGATGTTTATTGTATACCTATATGTGATGGTTGTATTCATAGACTGAGATTCTATTTTTAAAAAATTTATTGAGCATACATATACAGCTGTACACGGGTTATGGTATTGATAACGCCGTTGAGTTTTCCTAGCGCTGAGGACACGACCGTACATCGTGGCACTGGTGAATAGTGCGGACTATAATAACGTTCATATGCAAAGGGTACGTGTTCAGTTATTATCTTTCATATGTGAATATTGCTTGTGATATCATGAATAAACTGTCATACATTGTTGTTACATGAACATGAGGTTAACCATTACCGAGGTTCAATGGGCATTGAACCTCAGCTCTCACCCTAGCTTCAGATCCGGAGTGAATAGGATCGAAGACAAGGGTAAGCAGCAGATATAGGATCCGGCCGGAAAAGCCCTTTTGTTTTGTACGTACGATGATGTCATTTGGAAATTTTTTTTGTAACGTTGTTAAAAGCACATACATTACAGTGGTTACTTATCATTTACTTTTCAATACTATTTACTTCCGATGCTCTACTCTGATCACGATACCATGAAAAAGCTTTCGAAAACAGGGATGTGACAGGGGTGGCCCCCTAAATTATAGAAAAGGACCCAAATTTTTTAGAAATTGCATTTTAGCCTTATAAAAAATTCAATATTTTCACTTTAGTCCTTACTAAAAGTTTTGTGGAGGGACTAAAATGAACATCTTGAAATGTTTATAAGTTTTAGATGCAATTTCATGAATACCTAGGTTCTATTCTATAATTTTTGCTCCCCGTAATTGCAATTCCTGGCTACCATTGCTCGCCATAAAAGGGTCTATTCCTTGAAGCTTAATGACGTAGACCTTAAAGGGATCCGGATCTTCTCATTATCTCTTTTCTCATTGTCTATCATTACAATGAACCCAAGATACTAACTTCTCATTATCTCTTTTCTCATATCCACTGCGTGAGATAATTTGAAATAGATGATGTGTCTCTTTCTAGACGCTTAGTTCAAATATTAAATGTTCAGGATTTAAAGATAATGAGAGACAATGAGAAAAGAAACAATGAGAAAATCCGGATCCACCTTAAAATAATATTTAGTAGCTTTTAACTTTAGCGACTAACAAATCTAACGACAAAAACATAAAACCCAATAAAAAGGGGAAATAAAAGCTTAGGGATCTAATTCAAAAATAATAAAAAAAATATAAGGACCTGCAAATATATTTTTCATAAGAAAAATAAAGAAATCCACAACCAATATAATCAACTCAGAAAATTTCAAATTTGAAATACGTTATATAAAGAAAAAAATCACAAGGTTAAAAGATAACTTAGAAAAAATCAGGTTAAATTTGATTTAACAATTATTCAACTAGTGGTGTCTCAAGCATCTTCCGTAAACAAAGACTTGATTTTTCTAATTGATGCTACAACATCAATCATAGTAGGTCGTGTAAGTGGAGCTATATACCCAAGAGGGGGGTGAATTGGGTATTTTAAAACTTTTCAGAATATGCTCTGTTTTGAAGCAATGAAAACGAGAGATAAGCGAGTGAGGAAGAAGAAGGCTGGACACAAGGATTTATACTGGTTCGGTCCAACTCTTTGACCTACGTCCAGTCCCCAGAAACACTCTGGGATTTTCCACTATCACTCAATTACAATTACATACTCTGTACTCAGGATGATCCTCTCCCTAGGACTCACTCCCCCTTACAAGCTGTAATTGTAAACAATCGATACACACTCGTACTCAAGAGTTATCCTCTCCCTAGGACTAACTCCCCTTACAAGTTGTACTCGATTACAATCGATACCCACTCGTAAACAAAGAATGCTCCTCAACCTAGGACACACTCCCCTTTACAAGTTGTACTCTGATTTTCCCAATCTCCAAGTCACCTGACTTGAGATTGTTACAATGAATGATATACAAGGAAATAACCTCTCTCTAAGAGTAGATATGATAAGCACTGAAGCTCAATGTATCACAAGATACTATACAGATAAAACTGAAGAAATAGATATGAGACTTGGATGATTTTCGTCTTCAGCAGGTGTGTCAATTTGAAAGGCTTGAATGCAGCTCTATTTATACTCAGAGATCATCAAATGACTGTTGCCTTCCAAATAGATCCGTTGGAGATGTTCTCCCAGTGTTAGGAGGTGGCTTAGGCACTTTCTCTCTCCAATAGTCTTCTTAAACCAGCTGGCCAAGTAATCTGTGTTGACCTTCTGCGAATTAATCCGTTGGAGATGCAGTTGCTAGTTGTAGATAACATTCTTAAATGCTTTGTAGACGTGTGTAGGTGGATTAGCCAAAGTTGTGCAACTTTCTGATCAGTGCATTTAATGTTCTCAACCACCTTTTTGCTTTTTGCTTTATCACTTCAAAATCATTCTCTAAACCATCTGAAACTCACTAATAAAGTCATTAAACATAGCTAAGAATAGTAGAGAATAATCCTGGAAAGTATTAAGTTCAAACAAGAATGATATGAAAAATCGTGTAAATAAAATTTCAAAATCAGCGACCAAAACTCGAGTTTTGTTCTTCGAAACTCGAGTTTTCAACTGTGCATAAGGCCATACTCGAGTTTCAATATTCACACTCGAGTTTGCTTCTTCCAGAGAGCAACACCGCGATTTATGCTTCAACCAGGTTTTCTGATGTAAAGCTCAAAACTCGAGTTTTACCCAAAACTCGAGTTTTGGACTATTGATATGAAAAAGTAGTTTTAGTCCAAAACATCAAAACCGGAGGTTTTCATCCAAAACCGGAGGTTTTCAAATCAAGAGAATACCGATGCTCTCGGGTTGCTCGAAACTCGAGTTTGTCTTTTCCAAACTCGAGTTTCCACTTATAACATGAAAACTCGAAAACTTGTGAATATATCAAAACGCGGTTTTGTTTCAAAACTGCGGTTTTGCAATTGTGAAAACTTGAGTGCTCTGCGGATCAAAACTCGAGTTTTGATTTCAAAACTCGAGTTTTCATATATTTGTGAAAACTCTTGAAAGAATCCGTCGATATTAAAAACCGGCGGTTTTCAAACCAAAACGGCGGTGTTCATATGTTGAAAACTCATCTCTTTGAGTAACATATCAAAACTCGAGTTTTTTCCAAAAACTCGAGTTTTGAACTATTTCACAAAGACGTGAGAATTTCTTTGAATAGTTCAAAACCGGCGGTGCATCATGAAAATCGGAGGTTTTGAAACTTGGAAAATTCGAGGCTTTCGGCGACCAAAACTGAGTTTTGTATCCAAAACTCGAGTTTTCATATGTTCTCATGAAAGCTCAAAACTGGCAGTGTTCGCTAAGACTGGCAGTTTTGCCTTTGATCATATTTTCCTCAGACAAGCCAAAACTCGAGTTTTGACCCAAAACTCGAGTTTTCCCTTGATAGTAAAGAATTCGATTTTTGCAAGAGAAAACTGAACAATTTGGCTTTTATGGTTTTACAATTGTTCCAATCATCATCAAAACACATTGAGAACTAACAGGTCGTGCCTCTGATAATTCAGTGGAACAATGTAATGCTAACTCAAAAACTGATGACATATAAGGTAGTATATTATCATTCTTTTGGTTTTCTCTACGTAGCAAATTGACATCGATAATATTCATGATGGAATGTGGTGTGGAGTTGCTCACCCAATCTTTCAAACTTAGTCCTTGAACAAACATTTCATCCGTTGGCTTTTTCCTTGTAAATACTTCCATTAGCAAAATCCCATAACTAAACACATCTCCTTTGGCAGACACAACTCCTTTCAATCCAAACTCTATATGTCATATGGAATTATTAGTAGAAATCTCATATATGAATAAGGTAAGCTAGTGTTTAACTTTTCTTTTGTATCATCAATTCAAATTTTACGCATGAAGATGGAAAATATTTGCTAGAAGTTGAATAATATAAAATTATACTATTTTATAGAGCATAGCAAGCAAAAAAATATAGAAATATATCCAAAATTTTATTATAAAATCATTACCTGGTGCCATATAGCCAATTGTTGCCAAAGTTTTCGTATAAATTTCCAACTGCTTTTCACCAAACAATTTAGCAATACCAAAATCACTAAGATGAGCCACCATATCTTCGTCCAACAAAACATTGCTTGGTTTCACATCACAATGAACAACTAGTGTAGAAGAACCATGGTGAAGATACTCCAAAGCAACCGCTACATCAATCATTATGTTCAACCTTTGCAAGACATTTAAATAATAGTTATGAGAGTATAGCCACCTGTCAAGACTCCCATTTGCCATGAATTCCATTATTAGAGATTTGAAATGATCATTTGAGCAACTACTGATGCTCTTAATGAGATTGCGATGGCGTAAATGGCACATGGCAGAACACTCAATATCAAAACTTCTTGATGATTGTTCCATATCTAAGTTAAACACTTTGACAGCAACTATCTTTTCGTTTGGAAGAATTGCTTTGTATACTGATCCAAAACTTCCAGAACCAATAAGATTACTCTCATCAAATCCATTTGTTCCTTGCAGAAGCTCATAATAGGATATCCTGGTTGGTGTATCCAAAGCTATTAAATCCCTCTTTGTTGAGTTATTATCATCATCTCTCTTATTCTTTAGAACCAAAATGGCTAAAACAATTAACATGGCAACAATGGTAGGCAATAAGCATTTTATCATCAGCATCACTTTATTTGATATGTGTTTGTTTCCTTTCCTACATGGTTGGACTTGTAGTTGAGATTTCCCACAAAGATCTTTATTCATCATAAAAGATTGAGCAGTAAAATTTTGAAAAGGGCCACCATTTGGAATTTCTCCATGCAGTAAATTGTAGGAAAGATTGATGTATTTAAGATAGAGTAATGACTCTAAGGACTTTGGAATCACGCCAGACAAATAATTATAGGAAAGATCCAGGGACTCCATGCTTACCATGCCACGAAGCGATTCAGGAATAGGCCCTTCTAATTTGTTTTCAGCCAAAGATAGGGTTTGCAAAGTTTGCAAGCCACCCATAGTTGTAGGGATGCTTCCTGAAATTTGATTTCTTGACAAGTTCAACAATGTAATTGCTCTCAAGTTTGATACCTCTAGTGAAATTATTCCATTCAATACATTGGAGGATATGTCTAAAATCAGGATATCTTTAATACTCCAAATAGAAGAGGGTATTTGAGAAACCAATTTGTTAGAGCTAAAATCCAACTTTTGCAAAGAAGTATTCCCGAGACATTCTGGAACCATTCCTGAAAACATGTTGTTATCAAGATACAACTCGCTTAGACTTTTAAGTTGGCAAAGTTCATTTATAATGATCCCTTGCAATCTATTGTTGCTAAGACTTAAACGTTGAAGGCTATGTAATTTGTTAACTGTATCAGGAATCAAGCCACTCAAATGGTTCTCATCCAAATCTAGTTGAATCAAGTTTGTTAAATTTCCAAGCACATTGGGTGTAGCTCCATTAAATTTATTCGATGACAATATTAATGTAATGAGTTTAGAAGCATTTGATATGCTACTTGGAATTTGTCCAGTTAGTCCATTTCCCCTCAACCTTAAAGTCTTTAAGTTAGGAAGGCCAATTCCTAAATATGATGGGAGACCGCTGAGAGGGAATTACCATCAAGGCGCAAGAGTGTCAATGTTGAAATGTTGAATATGTTGGAAGGAATAGGTCCAGTCAAATGATTATTGCTCAACTCTAAGACATTAAGTTTATCAAGTTTGCCTATGCCTTTGGGTACAAAACCTGGACAAAAAAAAAAAAAAAAAAAAAAAAGTTGAAGGAAACCATGATTTTCAAATACAAAGAATATATACAAATAAACTTATTTCTATTATCTTTTGAAGTCTTTGTAAAATTTTTAAAGCAAAAATGTTAGAAAAATCATAAACTACCCGTGAGATGCCATGGTTATTGAAGATTTTTTTGAAAATGTAAATTTTTTTATGTTGTAATTTTTGAATAAGCATTTAATAGGAAACTAATACATTTATAAACCATAATAGCTAGGAACAACCGACAAAAATTGATAAAATAAAATTAAACAAGAAAAGATGGCGCATAGAAGAAAAAAGTTTTACTTGATAGAATGTACAAATTCGTGTATAACAAGTGGGCACATTACATATGACGTTACGCTATTTGGTTGAACAAGGTATAATTGATATGGTAACAGAGTACTTCAAATTTTTTCTGAAATTTAAATATCATGTGTGATCCTATCTTCCTGTCATTTCAATTTTACCAACGATTCATGATATCTTTCGATAGTTTGGGATTGTAAATTAGTAGCTATATTTAAAAAATTATGATTAATGAAATGACGAAAAACAAAATCTCATTTTAAATTCATTTTCTATTAATAACAAAATCTAAATTTAGGCCTGCACTTTTAATAAGTTTCTAATAAAGTTAAGAGGCCTCACTAGGGAATGAGATTTGGTGGAGTTGATTTTGGTTTTGATTATTTTAGCTACATTTAATTAGAATTCTCTCTTTGTTTTTAACTTGTTTATTTGTTTTTTTTATACATATTTATTTGTTTGTTTTATGTGCTTGCCAATTACTCTTCAGAATCAAATTGTGACTAATTTTAAGAGTCTTAGGTAAGTTATGTAGCGGAAACACCTATCATTATGTCAGTGAACAGCAGCAATTCTTCTCCAATTCTATTCTTCTTCTCTCTAACATCCAAACTTTTAAGTTTTGAATTAATGGTTTATATAGTGTCGAGGAGGCTTGAAGGAATTAATTAAATATTATTATTTTTGTTCGATGTTATTAAATATTAGTATTATTAAATAATTAAAGGAATTATTATTAAATATATGAAGGCCAAAAGTAATCAAGCAAAAGTTAAAAAATAATTTTAATAATTTATATTTATTTATATTTTATGTTATTAAATATAATAATAATATTTTAAATGATATTAAATCCCACACTATAGAAATAAAGAAGGGGAAGGAACGGGTAGGAAAGAGAAATAGAGACCTACTCTTTTCTCCTCCTCAAAATCCTTAGGCCCTATTTGGTATGAAGCACTGGGGGTAGGAATTGGGATTGGGTCAAGGACTAGGCCCCATTGCATTGTTTGGGAAAAGGAGTAGCACAAAAGTAGGATTGCCACAAAACCACCTCCACTGTATTGGGTAAGCAATGCTGAGATTGAAAATTTTTGGGGTAGAGAAGGAGTAGAGAGAAGAGAGACAGTATCGACAGTGAGAAAAAGATAGATAGAGAGAGAGATTGCAAGGAAGTGTGACAGACCAAGAGATTAAGAAATTCTGAAGGCAAGTGGATGAGAGATCGCCGGATAAGAGGAAGGAAACTCAAATACCTTCTACAATTACAAATTCTGACCATGGTGAGTTACTCAACTTCCTTTTCGTCTTCAATATCTTTTATTGCTATTGTTTAGGAATTGCTAAAAGGTTAAATTTTGAGTTTGAGAAAGAGAACCTTAGTTACTTAAAAAATGTTTAATGGTTCATAAATCAATGTTTTGAGTCTGACTGAAGTTTGACAAAATTTGAGCAAACAAAAGCCACCTTTTTTCTAGAAAATTAATATGGAAGTTCAATTTGATAGATATAAAAGAGGTGCTATCATGTGAGTATGTCATTTACAAATTGAAGATTCATGACGTTGTTGGTTTGCTGAAACTAAAGAGGGATGTGTGTGTGTGCATGTGTTTGTTGTAGCAGATACAAATGCATATAAATGATGTGTGTACACAAGTTGTTTGAATGCTATGTGATTCAATTTTGTGGACAAAAAATGAGGAAAAACTTAGTGTTCTTAGATAAAGAAATAGGGAGCAAATGTCACTTAGATTATGTTCAAAAGGTTAGGTTCTGTTTGGTGCTGCCTTGTGATAAATAAGTGTCTTCCCTATATATAAACCATGGTTAAAGACATTAAGTTAGGATCATTGTACTAGTTTTGAAGTTGTTAATGATATTGTGAGTAGTATTTAATATTCATTTATAAGTTTAAGGCTTAAGCAATGTGAGTTCAATCACATTTCATGCTAGTCACCCCTAAATTTTTAGGTTGTGACAAAGAACAAGTGTTGTCCAAATTTGAGGATTTTTAAGGAAACTGGAACATTGTCCAAATTAAGAGTATGTGCTTATACATGAGGTAATGAAGTTAAGGAAGACAAAATTCTTATTGTTCTTGCTGTGGTATATACTACTTGACATGCTGGAAATTTCATTAGGTATGATAAACTTGAGTAAATACAAGTTAAGACTTGTACCTCATATATATATGTGTGTGTGTGTATTCACATGAGTTATTACGGCTATCATTTTTTCAATTATGGAGGGGGGGAAAAACTGATTGAAAAGTCTATTGCTTAATGCCTCTAGATACTAAAGAATTATTCTAGGTGGTTAAGCCTAGTTAGAGGCATATAAATGTTGATTTAGTCTATGTTTTAAATCTGGAAAATTTCCAGAATATAACATTAAGTGGTTTAGCATATGAGAAAGGTGCAAAACGATGGTACTAATGTTCATATCAAGTTGGACATTATTGAATGAAAAATTTCAGATGCTACCTGAGATGTTTAAAAGCTAAAACAATTCTTAAAAGTAATAATTACATGTGAATGGTAGAGGCTTAACCTTGTGGTTGCTTAAATTGGCAATTGGAATATTATAGCATAAGTTTGTAAACTTTATTTATATTCCCTATTTGAATAGCACCATTTAGACGAGAAATAGTTGAACTTTGCCATGAATGATATACATGTTAACTATCTTGCATGTACATTCAAATGTTAGGATTTGATTTGTTGTGCCCTAATCCACCAAGAGGCAATCAGGAACGAAGTGCAAACGTGAGAGGGCATGATAAAAGTATCTTTGATCATTAATTTAATATATTATGTTTTGGTTGTAGGTTTGTTTGTGCCATTATTGCTGCACTTAAACATAAGCACATGTAAACTCTTTACTTCTATTATTGTCATGGCCATGTGTGATAAAAGTTTTATTTATTTAGTTTTACAGTAATAGATTTTAAGTTATTGTAAGGTTTTGTTCTTTGTGATTTATTTCACATGCTCAGTTATTTACCATATATTATATACTGAAATATGATTATTGCTAATAAGATTCCCCAATCTCACCCCTCATGTTTTAACCATAAAAACAAGTACATACTTGGGATAAGAGAAGCTGGTGGAAGCTAAGGTAAGGTGGACGGAAGAAAGCATGATATGTTTTGTTAAATTAATTTTGCATTAGTGTGGCTTATTATAATTACTTTAGCTTGTAAGCTTAAAGTTTTTTTTGGGTTGTAGATAACTCCATAAGGAGTAGTGGGTGAGAGTCGATATCCAAAGAGAATTAGTTCCAGGGAATTCAATCAGGCAAAATTATAAGTTATATCTAGTTTATATTTTTGCTAAAACATCAATCTTGTGATTGACTTTATACAGCCTAAAACGTTTTATCTAAATCATGAAATTTGGCATGAGAATAGTCACGTCCCAAAATTTATAATAATTACTAATTTGTAATTCTTAGACATGTAAATAAAAAGATATGACTTTTCTAATATGGATCATAATTCTGAATTTTTTGCAGAAAATTCCTTTGTACAGTGTGATTTTTAGGCAAGGTCCGGACCTAATGGGATGCTGTTGAGCCCGCTTCTTGATGGACATAACATATGGTGGACATTCTTTATGGTTTAAGGTTTTGATGGCATCGGATAGTTTATAAGAATTTTAATTATCTATGTTACAAATATCATGAGGTTCCATTGGTTCTTGATCTTCCCTTTATTTGTTATTTCACATAAATGAAATGATAAAAACCATAATTCAATTTTAGAGAAAAATATTTAAAAAGAAAAGAAAACACACAAGTAAAGTACATACCTGTAAATGAGTTACCATCCAAATATAATCGTTTTAAAGATGTGCAGTTGCTTATTGATTTTGGAATGCTTCCCTCTATTTGATTATAAGCAATAGAGAAGACTTCAAGTAAAGGTAGTTGACGACACATTTCTTTTGGTAAGTTACCCTTTAACTGATTGATGCCAATGGAGACATGTCTCAAAGAAGGCATGTTCCAAATAAAAGAAGGAATTTCACCTATGCAAAAAAAAAATACAGAATATTTGTTTGTTGGTAGTAAGTCTAGGAATTTCTTTAACTCACACACAACTATATAAGTAATATATGGAATTTTGTTAATTAGAGGCTCAAAATAATGGACTGTAATCTAACTTTCGTTGAAAATCAATTTAAAAGGGACTCTTTCAATAATATCAATTACCAATTGGAAATTAAAATTCTTAAAAGACTAAAGAGAGATTATGGAATATAAAATGAACAACCAAGTTATTTATATTTCCCATTAAATCTATTTATTCTTTACAAGGCTCTAATTTTGAAATCTGGCTAAATTCATTATAGACTTTAAAGGCTAAAATTTTAGTTTTTATCTAAGGAATTTAAATACTTTTAGTTACACATTCTAGAGCTAATATAGTATACACAAAAATAAGATTTTTGTTAAAGCATATAATTTAGAGATGTGTAGAATGAAAGTAGCTGGAAAAAAAAATTCCATGATAGTTCTAATACTTCCAACAATGCCTCATTACCAATTGATATTGGAATTTCACCTGTTTTGATTTACAAAGTGAACAAGATAAGTAAGCTAATGGTTAAAAGGCTTTGGCATTCATCTTTAACATTACCATGCCACATCAAATATTGATAGGTCATGAAATTGTTTACAAGGTTCCATGTCATATTTAAGCACCCAAAATTATCTATTTTATCTTTTTGAGATTTTTTAACTATGAACGCAATTAGACAAACTCCTTACAGTTCTTTAAAATCAATGAACAAAATGAAAAGAAAAATCTATTTTAAAAATTATTTTCCACTTGATAGGTTAAAACAAAAAACACACAACGTATAATTAGTTCAATCATATAATTAAAAGCCTTATCTTGAAAATTGTTATCATCACGACATAAGAGTAAATAAATAAAAAATATTTTTCATGTTTTAAATCTCGCATGGTCCCATCCATTGATAATCTTATCATTCTTTTATTTTGAGATTATAATAATCACAATCTATATGTAAGTACCATTTATGAATGAACAATATATGAATGAATGAAATGAAAAAAATAAAAGAAATGATAAAACAAAATCTTATTTTAGTTTTAAAGTGGTGGAGATAATTATATAAAAATATTATAGAAAATCATAGAATAGCATCGATTCATGAACTTTTGTTATTGTAAATTGCTAGTTACATTTAACCCCATTGCTAATATGTACAATATTAATGAAAAGAAAAAAAATAAGATTTTTTTACTATATTAAAATATTAAAAGAAAAGAAAAGAATGATGATAAAAAATAATACTCTCATGTTTGTAAAGAGTTCGGCATCAAAATACAATTGATTATAACATGAACTACTTGTAAAAAAGCTGAATGGACTTTAAAGAAAAATAAAATGGCTCATAATATGTTTAGTGTAAAATTATAATATAAAATTGATAGGTAAAATTATAAGAGCCAATTGACTGATTTGTGGAGATTAAAAAACTAAATAAATTATTTAATTATTGTATATGTTACTTGATCTATCTAAATGTTGGGTTTTGGGCTCCCTTTCTTATATGGAGAAAAAGCCTATGTTTGAAATGCCTAAATTTTATATATTTCCTATTTTATGAAAAGAAAAGAAAGGAAATGAAAAAAAAAGAAAATCTCTTTTAAAGATAGTTGAATTATTTAAATTATAAATTAGGTTGTTGAATTAAAATAAGATTTTAGAATTAGAATTCGATAATTTGACTTTATTACCCTCATTTAATTCTAACGAAAAATAATGCCATGTGTAATCGGCGAGGAAGCTCTCCACCGACCCTCTATCCATTTTCCTCCACTAAATCAAACCACAAAGTTTTCTCCTCCACTTGATGTAGTGACGCCATTTTACAAAAGACAAAAAAAAGTGTTGAAGGCTTTTGGCACTGTTTCTTCCACTCATTCATAACCCTCTTGAATGTGCAATTACCCGTTTTGCAAAAAAACAGAGGTATGGTGTTATGTAAAAAAACAAACAAACAAACACAAGAACATGTGAAAGAAGAGGGAAAGCTTAAAGCTCAAAGCTTATTTTGGTAAAATAGATGAAGAGGAGAAGATTTTTAGTCGAACAACTATTTTAACATCTAACTCATGCCAAAAAAAAAAAAGAGGTGGATCAATAGGTGCCTATATTGAGGAAGATTGATGGACTTGGTATAACTACGGACAACAATCTTCCTTCACTAGAATCTTTCAAAGACACAGATGAAGTTTGGTGTATCTAGATTGATCTTGGCGGTGAGGTTTTACTTTTCATGAATGAGAGGGAGTATCAGTGCCAAAAACTTTCAACGTTTTTTCTACGAAATGGCTTCACTGCATCAAGTGGAGGAAAAAACTGTGGTTTTGTTTAAAGGAGTGAAATGGATAGAGGAGTTCGTAGTGGAGAGGTTTTACACCGGTTAAGTAGGATTATTTTTGTTGGAATCAAAGGAGGGTAGTAAAGTAAAATTATCAAATTCTAAAAATCTTATTTTAGGTTATATGACCTCATTTAGAATTTGTTAAATTTAATGACCTAATTTATAATTTGAATAATTCAGTTGTCTTTTAAAAGGATTTTCCCAAGAAAAAAATAGGAAAGAAGGAAAAGAGTGAGAGAATGAAAAAGAAAAGAAAAGTTTCTTAATTCTTCTTTGTGAGAAAGAATATTCTCTCGGAGTTTCCTAATTTAAAGTTGTGTCTCACTTATTTAAGTGGAGAGAGGACATATAAGTCAATAATGTTTTATGAAATAAGGGAATATAATAGAAGTTAAGACCATGATATATATAATTAAAACTCTTACCTTGCAAGTTGCTGTTCCTAAGAAATAGCGACTGGAGTTTGGTCAAATTTCCAATGTCACTAGGTATTTTTCCTTCGTCGAATCTGTTATCACCCAATTGTAACTCTACTAATTCTTTGCATTGATGCCAAATGGAGGGTATTTTGCCAGACAAATCATTTACATTCACATAAAACACTTCAAGTTTTGGAAGCCCAAAACACACATTTGTTGGGAGAGTACCAAATAATTGATTTCTTAGAAGTTGAAAGTCTTGTAGCATGGAAATGTTAAATAATGAAGATGGTATAGAACCAGTGAGTTGATTGTCTCCAAGATACAATATCTTCAGTTGTGAAAGATCACCAATTTCATTTGGGATGCCTCCTTCAAATATTAAGGAGTGAGAAAGAAAATAATGTCAGTAACAATTTGTTACGTGTCACAAGTTATTAGGTACATAAGATAAATTAATATTCTATAGAAATACATAAGACTTGGACATTTTTTAAGAAATGACGCATATATTAGTAAATGATAAAACTCAATAAAAGGTATAACCCTTTCAATTCAGGTGGGCTAATAACCATAGATTAAACCAACTAGTTGTGTTTGATTGAGAAATTTTGATATGATTAAATCTAAGAGACAAATTGAAATCCAATTGGCCCTTCCTTTTCATCATTCCTATCAAAACACGCGTTTGTTGAGAGACTCCTCGAAAAAATCTTCTTGTTGACTCTACAAACTTTTTTAAAATAATAATTACTAACAAATAATGAATTTAAAATATAATGTAGATTGTCCAAATCAAAATTAAACGTTTAGGACATGTTGGCTGTAAAGTTTATTCAATATGAAAAAGGACAATACAAGTTTCTTATGTCCATTATCTTAAGTCATCCAATCACATATGACCATGTATCATATTTTAAAAATATTATCAATTAACTATAAATCTACATGAAATAAATAGGACATATGTCCTTATGTGATTAGAGAACTTGACATAATGGATATAATGAACTTGAGCTAAGGGTTTTTCCTATGAAAAACCCTTCAAAAAGTTTTTAATGAGAGAATAATAAACATTTATTTTCAAAGACAGATGATAAGCCTTTAGATCCACTTAGACTAGTTAATACTATAACAATAATATTTTTCCAATCGTGTGACTATATAGTTTGTTTCAAATTTTTGATGATGAATGTTTTTTCCTTTTGAAATAGAGTAGAAAATTCATCACAAAAATATAGAAGAAAATCCATAAAAATGCCATAAATAAATAAATAATTGAGACAAACTCTTGTTCCTCGAGGATAAGATGCCGATAACCAAGTACACTAGTTTAGAATGGAGATAAAGATAAATGTTGAAAATAATCTAAAACATACCGACAAGCATTGTAGGACAAACTCAATAACTCAAGTGAAGATAAGTTGAAAATTGTTTGTGGAATGATTCTTGAAAGTTTGTTTTTACTAAGTTGTAAAATCTTCAATCGTTGAAGTCTGCCCACCTCTAACGGAATGGTTCCTTCAATGAAATTAACTCTCAAATCTAAAGTCTCCAACCTTGATAGATTGAATAAAGATAGTGGAATAAATCCATTAAGACTGTTATTTCGACAACTCAAATACTCAAGCATAGATAAATCTCCTATCTCTGCTGGAACTTGCCCATGAAAGTCATTGTAGCTCAAGTTAAATAGTTTCAATCTACGCAATTGAACCAACTCTTTTGGTATTTGACCATAAAAATGGTTGTCACTGAGATCAAGTTCAACAAGGAATGAGAGATTTCCTAGTTGTGGAGATATAGAGCCCTTAAGGCCCATGCCGTGAAGATTCAAGGAATGGACCCTTCCATGATGAGTATTACATGTAACACCAGTCCAATTGCATGGAGAAGAAGAGACAGACCAATGAGCTAAGAAATCATATGGATCTGAAGTGATAAAGGATTTAAGGGCAAGAACTGCAGATTTATCAGTACTGATGTTTGTATCAGTCCAAGCTAAGGAGGCCATGAGACAATGAATTAAGAGCAGGAAAACAAAAGAAGAAGGCTTTCCCATGAGGAGCATACAGACTTATCGAAATTTCAAGTCTTCTGCCTCGAGCAATTAACACACACGTCGTTTTATACTTATTCTTCGGTTCCAAATCAAGTCAAGCGGTACTAGCAAAATGCGGAGTTGCATGCAAAAGGACATCTTTTGTGATAAGATTGAAGATATTGAAAAAAAAAAATGAATTAACGTGTGGGGCATATTATTAATGGTCAAGTATGGTGGTGTATGAGAAGAAGCTTCATCCCTTGATTTGATAGTTTTGTGGATATCAGAGTCGGGCTTGGATTGATCTGGGTCGATGTGCCAATGAGGACAATAGGCTATAATGGGGGGATTGTGATGTCCCACATCAATTGGGATGGGGAACAAAAGACGTCTTATACTCCCCCTCTGAACGCGTTTTAAAACTGAGGGGTGATGGATCCAAATAAACAATATCGAGAGTGAGCCCCCACGTTGCGCCAATGTGCTGGGTCATTAACCAGACCTTAATAGTTTTTTTGGATATAGAAAGTTTACCATCTACAAAAGGCTTTGCTATAACTTACTTGTATTGAAATCAAACCACCATGCCTGAAATCTAAACAGATGAAAGAAATCTTTCTTTTATGATATCTTTCATTCTCATTACACATGGTTAAAATTCTCTGGTTTTCAATTTCTTCAACTATGACTTTAAGTTTCATTAGAGCTATGACTTTAAGTTTGAGGACAATATTATCACTATATTATTCTAACTTTATCTACCACTTCTTAACTTGGGGGTTATGTTTGTAAGAGAACAAATCTCATAAAACACACTTATTGAAAATGTTGAAAACCCTTTGGGCTCTAACTAAATCTAGAAAAAAAGGGAGAAACCTTGATCAAATACAAGAAAGAGAGACAAATAAATTAAAAAAAGAAAATAAAGTTATATATAAGATAATAATTAAATTTAAAGTCTAAGAAATAATATTGTGAAATTATTGAGATCAATATTCTATCATATAAATATAAGTTATATCCATTCAAATCTCTCCTATATTCCAAAACAAACTTCACTTTCTGCAAAGTATATAACTACATCTTATTATGATGTATAATTATTTTTCATTTTCTCGAGAAAAGATTGCTAAAATTATTTCGAGGTTTGATACTTATTAATATATTTAGATGTTCTTTTCTATGGATTTTGGTGTCATCATTTAAGACCCTAGAAAATGAAATTTCAAATGCAGAAGAGAAATTTCATCATGCAGCAAAGTAATAACCATAGATCGAAATACCTTGACCAGAACCCGACAATGAAATTGAGAGAAATTGCAAGAAATAGTGGTAAACACGTAGAAGAGGAAGAAAGAAAGAGAATGGAACTTAATAGTTTAGGGTGTTAATTATGCCTAACAAAATAGTTATTTTTGTGATTTTTCTATAAAGTATGAAATGGAATGACGATGGAGTTAATGAACGATCCTGCATATTAAATATGTTAGCTTCAAAAGACTCTAAGGGCCACTTCTTAAACCGAGCCTAACTTACATTGATTGATACTGAGTCACCTTGCATATTAATCTCTCTAAGTTAGGTTGATTAAGCACTCTAGCAATTAATGAACTTAGAATTATATTTAGCTTTTAATCAAATAACCGAGGCACCTCGCATTACAACTTGATTTTCTCAATAATCTTAATTTAACCATGGCCATCCATATGAAAAATTAAGATTAATGATATTACAATCCAATGCTAAACACAATTAATAAGCTCAAATTCAAGAAACCAAGGCAAACAAATGATGACACCATTGATCTACTAACCATGCCACCTTGAAATTAGCACAAAATATTCACAAAATAACCAGCACAAAGAAATGAGTAATTAAACACAATGTTAAGCATCTAACAAAAGTTTAGCTAAAAAAACAGAACATACTAATAATATCTTTTGTCACCATAATATACCACAACATAAATCAAAACAGATTAATGTACAATTTCAATATTAGGACTGGAAACCGATATTATTTTTTCAAATATTAATTTCGATGTAGGTTCAATTTGCAATTGTTAAGCAATCGAGTGTATATGCATTCAGAAAATAGATTTTAAAAAAATACTTGGGCATAATGAATAATAAGATGCATGCCTCAAAATCATTTTCTTAAAATTATATCCCTTTTGTCTAATCATAAGTCCGGATGCAAAGTGGTGTTGTTGAAAAGTTCATATAATAATTATACTATCTCCATTTTAAAAATATTTGATCTCATTTCATTTTTCTATTATATGCTTATTTAATAACAACAAAACAAAAGGCAGGTGTAAATGAAATAGGGAAAAAAATATTTAATTTTTACTTGGTCATGGTGGAAAGCGAGAATATATAACTTTATCTTATATGTTTAAATTTTTATATAATTACCAATTTAAAAAGTATCCTTAAGTGAGCATTTAATTATAAATTAACCAAGAAAAGATAAGATATCAATGCTTGAAGTTTTAACCTTTAAAAGGCGTGTTTTAGAATAAGTGCCTTTTTCATATTTCAAGAAGAAATTAAATGATTTATTTTCTTTTTTACTCATTAAATTAGGGGTTAAATAATATTATTTAAAGAGCACTTGCTATGATACCCCAAAATTACGGGTACATAATGATAATTTTAATTTGGAAATTTTTTGGGGTTTCCTTTCAATTCATATGCGCTAATTAATTAAGGACAGATAGACCAAGTCTAGCCTTGCATGACGGGGAAATTGCCCTGCCGTGACCAATGTGTTGGAGACCACTGCGAGCAAAGTAGGCCCAGGGATGGGCCCGTTCTTAATTGGGACAACCGAATCCAATTATTTTTAGTCAAAACCATTGACCCCAATTCGAGAGACCTCAAAGTTGCCGCACTAATTATCGCTTACACAATGTCAGCCTCACAGCTTAAGGTCAATACCCAATAGTAGTACAATACTCCCTCTAATCTTTATTATAAACCACAAATTAATAATTTTTATAAATCAATATAGTAAAATAAGGCATCAACTTAATAATTTTTACAATAAAATTATCCTAAAATTTAAATAATTTTCAATATTACCCCTATTAATTACACTAAACTCTATATCATCATATTAATTATTACTCTCGCTAACTATCATATGCGTTTAGCGTATAAGATGCTCCACTAAGAATTATGCTTTTTGCAAGCTGGTTCCATCCATCAATCCATCCACCAACGCATCGGATATTTTTTCAAAAAACGTGTAGTTCAATTTTTTAACGGCCCCACGATTGACGCAACGGATATTTTTTCAAAAAACGTGTAGTTCAATTTTTTAACGGCCCCACGATTGACGTGCTCCAATGAGAACAACAATGTGTTTGTTTTAGATCAGTGAATTGAAGGGTTGAAAAGTAACTTTTTAATTATAATTTACAATATATCATTAGATCTTATTCATAAGTCTATTTTGACTAAAATTTTTAATCCTTATTATAGTCCAGTTTCAAATAATAAATACTGTTTTTACTTTTTTTGTCTCTCTTAATTGCAGTAAACAAAAAGAATTTATTGATATTGGCTCTTAGAACCAATCATAGATAAAAGAAAATTGAAAATTGAAAATTTAGCCCATAATTAATTAGTTAACTAACTCTCTTTAGTATATGAAAGTTAGTTAATTTAGACTTATAAATAGAACTAGAATAGTGTGAGGTAAGTATATGATATGAAAATTATCCTGATTTACTTTAATAAACATTTTGGAAGTATCCAAAAGTAATCCCAAATAATGCAAATTGAATCATCAATTCAGACACGTAGAACCAGACGTACAAGACATGTTAGACTTTTAAAACATTAAGTTGTCCTCGAAACAAGTTGGTGCAATGAAAGAGAAAGAAAATTGCATTAGTGATGAGAAAAAGCTTTGATTCTAACAGTGACAGGTATGTTATCACATGCACCAAAGACCATATATTCATTATCATCGTATTGTATGGATCATAGAGAAACCCCATAAAGCACGTTAGTAATGAGAAAAATCTTTATCCCTTTAGGAACTACATTTTCATCTTCGTTGCATTATTTCTTTTTATGGTCACTCTCATGGGCCATACATAACATTATTTCATTCAAAGTCTATAGGTCCACTCACAAGTCAAGCACGTCATGTACCGATAAGCAAATCAATTAAAGTCTGAAGACTTTTGATATATATTTTTTCACTTTAGTTGCCGTGAAGCAAAGAGTAGTTGGACTTATTGCATTTGAGAAGAAAAGTCTGGTTGAAGAAGAGTTTTCAGCAGAGAATAATTAAATACTCCTAAGATCCTATTTATAGGACATTTCTAATTTATTTCACTAAATCAAGAAAAACCTTAAACTTTATTAATTTTATCTATAAATTTAACAATTTTTTTAAATTTATCCTTATTTAATATATATTATAGTAATTGTACAAGTACAAAGTCTACACAATAATAAATAAAAAGGGAAGCTGCATCTTCATAGGAAAAATGTAACGATGTGACTTATAAATAAGACTAAAAAAGATATTATCTCTCTATCTTATAAATAAGATCTAATAAGTATATTTTTGGGTCTTATTTATTTGCATGTTAACAAAGACTATCGACATTAGGAAAGACACACATCATAAGGGTGCTAATATTTTTTTTTATTTTTTTCATAATTGTGAGCAATAAAAATATCATACTATGACATTCAAATACTAAATGCGTCTTTGGGTCTTATGGGTGTGGTTTATAAGTTTGCTATTAATAATTGGAGTTGTTTCTACTTTCCATCAACACCATTACCTCCATCTAAGATATTGTTACCGCCATTAAATTACCTTTATAGTTTTACTTTCATACTAATTACCGCTGAGATGATGCTACTAAATTTACTCTTGAATAGTTATTTTGTACATCTCCATGAACAGAAAGACAATTTTAAACTAGTGTTTGCTAGCTATACATGTAATATCCAAATTAATGTTGTTTTGGGCATTGCTAGACACATTATTTATATATTGTATGACACTTACAGAAGTGGATTATGCTACTTACAATTTCTAAATAATATAGCTATTTACGTCAAAATATATATCCCGTTGATCCCAATTAGCAATCAAGGCAAGCAGTAAGATCCTCACTTAAAAATTAAAATTTTGAAAATTACAAAGCCTTTTTTGCCCTGGTGGAAACAATTGCAAAGAGGGAGCATTGGATGCTATCCAGTATCCACTATGACCTTAGGAAGCAACAAAACTAAACTTCAAGGGAAGACATGGAGGATCCACAAACGTACCATTCATAATTCAATGCGTAGTGCTCTCCTCGCTGGAAAGCAGACCAACAAAGGACACGTGATTTAATTTGGAAGAGAATTATTAGCGTAGCCTTAATTTGCTCCATTTCCCTTTGTTCTCTTGTATGTTTTCTAACCCTTTTTGAATTTTCTTACTCAAGGATAGCTACTTGATTTGATATGTTGGTTATTAAATTTATGAAAAAAGCCAAGAAGTTCATTTGTTGCAGATGATGGTCGCTTTAGAATTGACAATAGGTTCTTTCCCTTTTTTTGTGTATGTATAGTTCTTAACAATTGTATCAAATAATTGAACTCATAATAATAAACCCATCGATATAAAGATTACTTCATTGTCTCCACCAGTACAGCCCAATCCATTTTCAAGGGTTTTCCTATTTTAAATGGGCTTATGATATAGAGAGACTGCCTCCAAACTGCTCAAGCACACATGTTAATTTTTTAACCTAATACACGCATTATTAATTTAAGGGAAGATTAAACTTTTAGTCTTTTAACTTAATTGTAACGTAATCCTTCAACTATGATTCTACACAACTCAATCCCTGAACTTTTGACTTGTTTATGACTTGGTCCCTAATCTTTTCATTTTTTTTTTTTAAATATTATTACCTGTTTCATAATAAATCTTACAAAAAATTCGTTTACAATGCATGTTTCATAATAAGTGTCATTCTCATATTTCAAGAACATATTAAATTCTTTTAAATTTGACTAATTATCCTTTAATTTTACTCTGTAACATTCGGCTTTCACAAATAAAGAATAAACATGTCATTAAAGTCTATCCACGGGCCAATTAAAATAGTAGACCCGCCAAGGTAATGTTGGATATCCAGCATCCCGAGTTTGGGATAAAGCGTAATATATGAAAATTACAGGTACATGATGGTAATTTTGGAAATTACGCCCAGAAATTCAAAAAAATCTCCAAAGGCACAGGAAGGTAGAAAGTAATTTCCTAGTTTATATTTGAGGCTTGATTGAGGTATAAAGGAGAAAATTACCTCAAAAAGGAATTTTAAATTATTGTTACAATTTTGCTACATTAACCGACCGGTTTGACCACGAAACCGTCAAACCGGTCATCAAACCAGTCTGGGCTGACTGGTTAAAGTGGTTCAATATTTATTTCAAATTTTTTATTTTAAGAATTCATATATAATTTAACATATTTCCAAAAATTACAAATTAAGACTTTATGGAAAACTTGAGATATCTACTTTCTAATGCAAGAAAAAAAACTCAAAATACTATCATTTGATCCTCAAAAATTATTAAATTCTAAAACTATTCCAAAAAATATTATCGTTCAAGTTCACTTCCTCATCGGTCTAACCCTAGGTTAGCTCACTTTGACTCCGATCTGACCCACTGACCCTTGACCCGCTATCCAAACCGATTTAGTGGCCGGTCTAGGTTTAATAGCCTTGCAATTTTGGTTAATTAAGGAGAATTAACCAAATTTAATCATGAAAAATACAGTGAAGCCTCAAATAATTGGGGAAAATGGGGGAAATTATTTTAAGATTAATGTGAGTTTATTAAAATGGTTTCATGCCCTAAAAAAAAGAAAGTTTGCCTTAAAGAATATTTTATGGAAATTTTATTCAAGAATTAGCAAATTTATTGGAAAATATGAGAAAATTAGTTAAGGATTAAATTTGAGCTTGAGAAAAATTAGGGAATTAATCCCTAATAAATTTGAATTATTGATGGTTTCACTTTGATCAAATGATTCAATAATCTCCAGAAAACATTTTTGGAAGATTAATCCCATATCAACTGAATAAGTGAAAATTAAGAGGATGATTATGCATTCGGAGATGCAATTCATGCTCCTTGAAAAGTATAAAGGTAGTGAGATTTTAAAGTGGGAAGAAAGCTGGATGAAATGTTTACCATCATGACTTCGATATACCAAAACTTTTCTTTATGAAAGAGTTTTCTGTAAGTTGTTATCAAGTTGAGTTGTGTATTTTGATACTGACAATGTATCCAAACTGAAAATTTGTTTATGGTACAAGTGAGAAAATAAGTTTGGAAGCATTGAAAAATAAAGTTGAATAATTTAGCTTGAATTAAATTGGCCACCAAGCCTAATTGACCAAGAGCTTCAAAATCCTTATCCCATTTGGTGGGTTTGGCTACATGGATCACACAATGCTATTGTGCTCCATTAAAAAATAAATCTTTGGATAAAGAAATAATAACTTCACGGAATCATTTTCAAACTTATATATATTTGTCTAGATCAACAAATCCAGGCCAAAAACATGTGGCAATTATTATTTTCAGTTTCAAAAGACAAATAGATTGATCGAGTCAAACATATAAGAGTCCAAAACAATACATGGCCAGCTGGTACATAAGGATCCCCAGTTAATTTAAATGCTTCTACATACTCATAAAACTCAAGATCTGAAGGTTCCCTAGCCCCACTGTCTTCTTGCCACTGACCAAATTTGCGTCTAAGTTGAATGACTTCTGAGTAGTAAAGACCATGTGCACCAATGTACAGAGCTGAAGAAGATAAAGTATTTGCTGATCACTATAAAGTACAAACCGTAGATCCAAACTTAAAGTCCAACAATGAACGACCAATATTAACTAAAACTGAAATGACAAGTTCTGTAGAAAATTACCATTTAAAGGATCTGAAGAGGCTGGTATTTCAATACGGTTGAAAATAGTAGACCCAGAGAGTGGTTGGTGGGTCTGAGCTGAACCAAGAGTATGACTTATTAATTCTCCTACATCTTTCAGGACCTAAAAGAATAACGCAGAACATTATAGATAAGCAATATCAAGCAATATCAAGGAGAACTAGCTTCGCCAAAGAAGTTCAATTTTGCAAAAGTATTTTCAACATAAAAAACTTAGTAGTTAAATTTCATCACTAAATAATCATCACTAAATAATCAGTGCTAAATTCAATTTTATCAAAGATGCAGTCAGTAAATAAAATTGTGTCAAAGTAAAAACTTAGACCTACCTTAGACGGCACCTTTCCCCTGCCAATAAACTTAGCAAGATCAAATATAACATGATCAACCGGGCGTTGACCTCGAATCTTAGTTGATTTATCTCTGATGAAGATTTCCCTTTGCCACCACCATCCTGCTGGTTGACTTCTTTTCCTACAGTGAACAAAAATAAACCATGTCCATTCTCCAGCTTAGCGGGAACCTGATGCAACTTTCACGTAGAAAAATTACATGAAAGTTTCTGAGCAAGACCCCAATGAAAATTTAAATGAATTTCATTCTGTTCCCACGTCCAATGGTTTCAGGACTAGTATTAATTTCAATATCATCATCTCCCTCTTGGTCAGACTTAGAATCTTCGATGTCCAGACTTTCAGTTTCATTTTCCTTCTCTTCCTCATCCTCATCCTCATCCTCCTCCTCTTCATCTTTATCTTCCTCAATTATCTGTTCAATCACCTTAGATATTAGATCCTTGTCTACCTTCTCTGAAGGAGTCACATTCAAAACCTTCACCTGTCCACCAGGAATCATATCCTTCAAGACATTCTGGAATCCATGAAATCCCTCAGCTGGGTCTGAGCCATCATCCTCATCGTCACCACTCCCAGGATCTTCGGTACTCACAACAAATAGCTCACTTCTGCCTTCAGGTGACTCCACAGAGCTCAATCTCTCAGCAGGGTTTGATATCTTAGAGGATGCTAGGGGATGCTAACCTCCTCCCTGCTTTAAGTAAACAGCCTGAAAAGCATCAACCATAAGGTTTATATACAAAATGATCAATGTGCCCTTATTTGGAAATATAAAGCAGAAAACGAGCAAGAATATGCCCAAAGTTAAAGATGAGAATGCTGGCATAGAGCTACATATGATATAACAGTAGCAGTGAAAGTTGGCATGTATGAACAAACAAACAGGATTTTGTCCCCTTTTCCATGAAGAAGGCAAGAACATTACGGTATCCTCTTGCTAGCACACAAATGATGCACAGAATGCCATATAATACAATAGAATAATTCAACAAGAAACTACCCATATCTGAATTCATAAATTAAGACACAGCAATTAGAAAACCAGATTTCATGAATTGGTATGATGCATGTATAGATTACGGTAACATTTAATAAGATAACTAAATTAAGAGGTGCGGATGAGCAAAAATTGTCTGTATGGAAGTTGAAATGCAAAACCACCAAACAGCAGGATTTCATGACTGTAGAAGCAAGAGCCAGATTGCTTGTTGCAGTTTATAGCATAAAGGAATTTCTTTTAAAAATATTCAATTAACTAGGAAATACTGAGGAAAATAATAAAAACATAAAGAAATAATATTCAATTAATAATTTTTTTATTTATTTTACATGCAGTTAATTAGTTTAACTACAATATGCATATGAACCCCAAACAGTCAACAAATTCATTAAATCAGATGAATTTTGCTAAGAATATAATACATCATCACATAAAAACATATATATTCACCTGAATGCTTGTTGCAGTTACTGTAATATCTAAGCAAACAATGATATGGAAGTTAAGTAGAGAATAGATACCTGCAACCTGTATTCACCTTTCTTATTCACTAAGAAAAATTTCAAACAAAGGAACACCAGCAGCAGAGGTAGCAAGTTGCCTGGAAAAATATGGCAAAAAAAAAAATTCAAAACCAAAGGCCTCATAATTCAGCAGGATTGCCAAAAAAATAAATAAATTGACAGTTTGTTAAGAAAAACATCTTAATGTCCAATTGACCACCAAGACAACAAAATCATAGTTACTTGGAACTAAAAGAATGGCATTTTGAAGCTGTGTTTCAACGTAGGGAGCATGGACACCAACACAGACCAAGCCACATTACAAAATCTGAAGTGACCATATAAAATTGAAAGTGTCCTATCATGGCCAATACGAAGGCTAAACACAAGTTCAGAGACAAGAAGCTTATTTTTGAAATGCCTATCCTTCATAGGTTCCATTAATTCAAACAGATGGCACCAGGAACAAAAGTCAGGTATATCTATAACATGAGAGAAAATGTAATTTTCTTTTGTCATATATTTTTCTGATAGAAAGCCTGCATTTTCAATGACTACATTCAGTCATGGATGATGGATGATGACTGCACCTAGTTTCCAGCCATGATCAAGGTTTCTTTGCCACACGTGAATCACACACTAACAGAAGGAATAATGACAAGCTAGATAAATATTTCCTAAGTAGTCACCAACACATGGTATGAAATAATTCAACAAAAACCTATCATTTAAAAAAATAAAAAATAAAAACTGAAGTACTAATTGATTTTCACACCTTCACATTCACATAACTCATTCACCCATAACACAATTGATAAAGTGGCAGCACTAGCATTTTTTCCAAAAAAAAAAAAAAAAAAAAAGTTTTCTGTTTTCATGAATGGCAAAATTCCTAATGCATTATCATCAAGAGAAGGAAATACCTAGGACTATAACTCCTTGCCACATATCTTCCATGCTCTGGAGTTATACGAATAATTAGACTATGTGGATCATTAGCATCCTTTGAAATGCCAGACCACCAGCCAACCTGAAAGCCCAAATATATTCTTAAGGTCAGTAAACCACCAACAGTTAATTCCAGAGAGCTAGAAATGAATTCCATGTTTAACCAAATTACTGGAAAGTGACTGTTATTTTAAAACCAATAAAGGAATAAGAGAAACGCAGCCTAATTACAAGATGATAATCACATCAAACGTGAACATAAAATATTTGCTACCCTCCTAAAATTAACTCCCATAGGCCATAACTGATTTGAGCTCTGGTAACATATCATACACTAAACAACTCATAAGGACAAATAAATTACGACATAAATTCTGGATCACATGAAACTGCCAAGAAACAGGCAGTCTTTAATCCCTATTGGCATTCATGGTCACAAGTTACATGAAATTGCTGTAAAATAGGATGAAGAACAAATAACTATACTAGAGAAATTCAAGATGAAAGAAACCCAAACTATTCCAACTTAAGTAATAACAATTGAAGGACAGATACTAGCATTACTAAGTTCACCCCATGAAATTGCATATACCAAAAGGCAAAAGTTATTCATGAAAATTTTCATGCAACACATTTTATGAGAACTCACAAGTCCAGCACCAGCTTTGTCTCTACGAAAAGCTGCATCAGTGTACCATTCTTCCTCTATGGCTTTCTGGAAAAAAATATTATTCATAAAGGCTCACGAGCAAGAAAACACGAAATTTTAAAAGCAAGTAAAGAAATATTTCTTGTCTAAAAAGCATTATTCTTACATTGAGATGAGATATCACTCTTCCAACACTGTCATGGATAGCTGCAGCAGCCATTGCAACTTTAAGCCTAGCAGCATCTTCAAAATCCTCCATCCACACAGCACGGCTTGTCTGAGACTGTTTAGAACAAAACAATTTTTGCATTAAAATGCCTCCAAAATGAAAATCAGCCAGTAGGTCGCATCATTGCTAGTTTAGTTTAGCAGAGCTCCTAGCTATGAAGTTATGTTCATATATGCAACACTATTTAGTCACCTTTATAGCTCCATAAAACTCCTTTAGGTCTAATTTTAAAATAAATAAATAAATAAAAATGCCATGAACATTTTTTGGTTTTTCACCAAAACTAAATTCTAATTCATCTTTATCCAGACAAATGTATATGACATTTCATAAGCTATAGAAAAGAGAGGTTTCAAAGCTATATCGTCTCAGAATGAACAAGGAATATTAAGTACGGGACCTAATGCTGCAATAAGAGCAGATAACAATCTAGTTTAATAGTATAAGCAGTAAAAAAGAAGAGGAAATTTAAATCAGTAATAGCTTGTTTGATCTGGATATTCTCTGTCAACCACATCTTCAGAACCAACAAGTGATTTGCGACTAAAGCGACAAAAATTTCTCCAGGCCTTAACATGATTGTTGTTTAAATAATCACTTGGAAAATTATAATACTGTTGTCCTCCCTCTCACCTCCACTCTTCTTGTATAAGCTTGTCTAATTAATTGAACTCACAATTTTTAGCTAAATTACATCGCGTATAAAATCTTTAAAGTGTTTATGATAAACTATCATCAGATAAAGCCTCAGGCTTTATTCCATTCTTCCGAATCATAGAAACTATAATTTGAGCTACCACTTGCTTAGGAACCACGAAGAAACAGAATAAATTGAACTACACATCACAATTTAATTACATGCCTAAATTAGCAATTCCAAATGCACCTTGCGAATTGAGACGAGACGCTCCTGCTCATCAATATCCTGAAAATGCTTGCGCCATCGATCCCAATCCCATTCTTCATCTTCGGGTTCACGATTCTCCTTTTTCGAGCCATCCTTCTCAGCCACAGTGGCAGTGTTCCACGCACCGAGAGCCTCATCCCGAAGAGAATTCACGTAAGAATCGAACCGCTTGATGGCATTTCTAACTAAATCCTCGAGCATCGAGCCCCATCCCGGTTAACAGAGTCATCGGACGGTGACGGAGACCCAGAGGCCAGATTGACGCACCGGCAAAGGGCAGTGACATCAGCAGAAAGGGAGTGATGTGAATGCAAAGAGAAGGGGAGTGAAGAGAGTGATCTCAAAGGGAAAGAAGAAGAGAATTTGGGGTTGGGAAGTGAAGATTGGGAGCTGCAGAAGGCGAAGATATGGAAGCCATGGATGCAGAATCTCAATCCCTGTATGTGGATTCGAGAGAGAATAAATTTGAAGAGAGAAAGGTAACAGCTCTCTGTGAAATAGAAGCAGTTTGTGTCGTATGCGAATATATGAGAAAGATTGTGTTTTGTGGATGTGAGGAGGAAGAAAGTAAGGCGTAGTCACCACTGGAAAACGAGAAAACGTTCATAAAACAACAAAACTTGAAACACTGAACATGAGGCTGTGAACCTGGCAGCAAAATTGGATCGGAAGCAGAACATCCCCCCCCCCCCCGGTTTTTCTCCCTTTATTCTTGTAATCTAACGTAACCATTGTTTCACCACAATTTAACATATGGAAAATCCCAATAAAATACATTTAAAATTTCAAAAGGACAATTCAATGACTCCAATATCACCATTTCCATATCAATATTGAGATATCAATTTGAAATTTCATAAAATTACTAATTTACTTATATGCCCTTCTCTTTACTCCAACTCTCACTCTCTTCTGTCATTTATCAAATTTCATTGAAAAACACACTTAGACCTTTATATCCCACATCCACCCCATCCTCTCGCCCTCCTTCTTTTCTCTAGGGTAGAACAATCGGCGAATTGGGTAGCCCGTGCTCAAACCTATAACTCGCTCATTTAACTTTATATGGGTACAGGCTAACCCATATTCGTACCTCAACTCATTTAAACAAATGTAACGGGCTAAGACATGAATGGGGCGTTATTAACTGGGTTTTTTAGATAACCCATTTATGTTCGACCTATTTTTTGAAAAAGAAAAAAACATTCATAAGCATTAAGTATCCACCATTTCATCCAAATCTATCATTCTAAATTGTGAAATATGAATCTTTGAAGTTCAAGAGTAGTCACAATTCACACAAAAAAACCTAAATTTAGACAAATACCATCATAACATAATTTTGATGTTTTAAATCCAACTTTTAAATTAAAAGTCAGAGTCATAGAAAAAAAGACAAGATAAAAGAAAGTGAGAGACTGAGAGTCGAGTTGTCGAAGAAAAATAGGTATTACACCATTACTTACTATCCTCGCATCCCGTCCTCTCGTCCATATATTTAATTTTTTTAAAAAAAATAACAAAATGGGCCGGTATAGGTAACCGGAAGGTATGCCCATAGCCCGCTTTATCACTCCAGCTCTTGCTATTCATAAGGGAAGCAACCTCATACTTTTTTTTGTAAGCATAAATATCCTGAAGGCAATCATGTTCGAGAAGCACCATCAACCACTAAATGTAGACACCTCAGCTTTGCCATCAATACTTTCTCTCTAGTCAAAATAGGTAATATGTTATCTGCGATCAACCGTCCTTTGATAAAAGCATTTTGAAAGGGTGAGATGAGTTGTTGCATGATAGGTTGCAACATATTACATAGAACTTTGGTAACAATCTTATAACAGCCTGATTGGCCCAAAGTAATTATAAGATTGAGCTACTTTTCCTTTTGAAATAAAAGTTGCTATATGTGTGATTCAGGAAGGAACAGAGGCAGGGACTATGTGGAGAAAAAAAGTTGCACTACTTGAAAAACATCATCACCCATAATTGGCCAAGTTCTTAACCTGGAAATGGTAGAATGAAGTCGTCTTTGCTTAACTAAATAATGATAGTAGAAATATTCTTGATTCTTGACACCACAAAGATTCCTCACACTCCAGCCAAAAGTCAACCTTATGCCTTTCTTCATTAATCCATTTATCTGCCTCAGTCAGTAAGTGCAAAGAATTTTAAAGATTTGTTAAGATAGCCTCAAACAGCTCAATACTGATATTGATTTCACCAACTTGCCATTTATTCGTTATTTTATGTTCTTCTTTTAACGTTTCTAATTTATAAATGGCAGACTGAATGAAATCTGACCTATGATCGTCCTTCAATATACACTAAAACGAAATGGTTTGCTATGAATTTAATGGGGCTCATCAGAATTAAACCAGTTTCCTTTTGGAGGAGTGTCCATAATTAGTTAAATTGATTTGCATATTCTTTTAAGAATTTATGTGTTGCATAAGTAACTCCAGCAGTAAGTGCTACAACTAAATCGCCCTGTTTCAAGTTGTACCTGTGTTTTTCATCATATATGTATGTATGCATAAAGACTACTTACCCACTTTGAAAATATGGATAAATAATAAAGGATTAATAATTTTTTTTCTGAATCACCTATATATATATATATATATGATGATGTTTATTATGCTATTTTCATTTTTGAGCATGTGTTTATTTTTAAAAAAATATCATTATTATATAGCAATAATTAATTATCACAAAGCTACTTGTTGAGAGATAATCGTCCAACTCCTCACATTATATCATTAAAATGACTTAAAATCAACAATAGTAATTATTGAATTGACTTGCACAAATAATACTTTTTTTGAAAAATGATTCACATATCATTTGTAAATTAAATTGATTTGGATAAGGAGAATTCCAATAAAATACCATATGAATTTGTAAAACCCATATAAGCCCATTGAATTTGTAAAATGACTCAGAGGTGACACAGACTTACCAAGGATATGCAAATTCATAGCAAATGACTAGAATGCCCTTGCCTTCTTCTTTTAAGTTAGGCTATGAAACTCATTTTCAATATCCCGTGCCTGCCGTAGCCCCGCCTTCATCTTGTTGACTCACCGCCTTGAACGACGCAGCCTCCGACGCACCCTCCCCCGTGGTCGCCGGCGCCGTCAGCAGTGTGGAGATCGAAGAGAAAGAAGAGGTACGAACACTGACCCCTAGCGTGTCTCTCAGCTGTTTTCAAGCTTTCTTGTCTTCTATGCCTTTGTTTTTTCCTTTCCACTATCAGGTGTGCGTGTTGCGCGTGTTTTAGGCTGCATGTATTATATTCCCCAGGTTTTGGTTTCTGCATTTTGTTGACATTAGCTTTTGGTTTCTCATTAATTGTTAATTGTTGATACTCGGTTGTTGAGCTTCTGCATTTATTGCTATTGTTGTGCATTTATTTGAAACTGCACGCTTTTGGATAATATTCGATCCTCTGAACATTTGCTAAAAAAGGAACATTTGCTAAAAAAGGGTAATGCAGTGCCTTCAAGCTTTTCAACGCCAATGAATTAAAGTGACCTTTCTTTATATCCCAAAAAAAAAAGTGACCTTTAGTATTATCCAACTCACAACCAAACAAATATGGTGTTGGAACATGCATAGTGCATAGTAGATAATGAAAAAGGTAATGTTCCCAACAATGACAAATTTGTGTGTGTGTGGTTGTGGTGGGGTTTGCTCTCAGTTTCTTTTATCATTGTATATATAGATTCAAGGACAGAACATTATTTTATTATTTTTGTCTCTCCATATGCATATATATTAAAAAATCTTATAAAATTGGCAACAAAGTAAGTAACATTTAAGTAACATTTAAGGATGCAGCTTTTTTGAAAGATGGATTCGAAAGATGGACATTAAGAGAACATACCTCATAGTACCAATACCAAGAATCCATGTGCAAATACAATTCTCCTTCTCTTGCAGCAAAATTTATTAATGGTGGTTGGTAAATGGTAAATGTCATTCTTGAACTTGTAATTACAAATTCTTACCATTGTAAACTTGTGAAAACCATTAATATTGCATATTGGAGGAAGTTGTAATTATATTCCTTGTAATTACAATTATTAAATTTTTAAGTTATGAAATATGATATGTACATATACATATATATATATATATATATATATATATATGGTCTAACATTATGATGGAATATTCATTGTTTGTTGCAGGTTGGAAGACAGCAAATATGGCGGCAACACCTTCTTCAAAGTCAGTAATTTATTTCTTTCCATGTTGGGGGGGAGTTTGTAGCCAACAGTGAAGGTGAAGTTAAATATAATGGGGGGAGTGTGAGGGTAAAATCCATAAAGGAGGGGATTAAAGTTCAAGAATTGAGGGTAATGATAGGAGAATTGTTTGGTTTAGATGGTAATGGGTGTGACATTAAATACACTTTAAGCTTTGACGAAAAGATTTTAGTAGACATGATTGATGATTGTGAAATGGAAAATCTATTTAATTATAATGAAAGAAGTGCACATGTGTATGTAGGATGTAAAGGTGTTGAGTATGCACCAAGGGAAATGGATGAGCAAGAAAGGTATGTCATAGTTAGTTTAGTTAGAGAGGTAATAATGTTGTTGGTAATATATTGATAACAGTTGTCATTATCTATGCAGGTGCGTGGGTGTTACTGATGAAATGGCTTACATTGAGCCGTTGTCATACGGAGCCAGTGATGGTTATGCAAACAATGAGTGCAGTGGAATACCTATTTTGAGCCTTCCGTGTGCAAGTCAAAGCGCACCAACACCGATGCCAGAGATAAACTCTAACAAGTGGAAGGACTTGTTCATAGGAGTAAATCAAACATTTGCAAATTCGGATGAGTTCAAAAAGGTGTTGCATAAGTTCAGTATTGCCCACAAATTTGAGTACACATATGTGAAGAATTCAAGGGACTGTGTGTATGTTAAATGTAAAGTTGAAGATTGTCTATGGAGGATAACTGTAAGGGCGATTGGGAAGAGCAATAATTTCTTACGTGTGACAAGATACACTGAAGACCATCATCATAAAGCAAAAGACAACCTTGACATGACACATGCTCGAAGTGCTTCCTTGAAAAGTACAATTATTATTGAAGAGGTTAGAAATCACACAGACAAGCGTCCCACTGATATAAGGAAGGGTTTGGCAAGAGAGTACGATGTGCACTTGACATATAAGCAAGCATATCGGGCAAAGGAGAAGGCCATGGAGGAAATTCACGGTAGACCTGAACAGACATACATGTTGATACCATGGATATGTGATAGGTTAAAGGAAACTGATGACAAGATTGTGGCTGAATGGGTCGCTAGTGGGAGCAACACCTTTGAGCGAGTATTTATAGCGTATGGCTGTTGTACAGAGGGGTTCATTGCTAGTCCAGACCTATTTTGTACATTAATGGAAGTCACTTAAGTGGACTATATAGGGGGACTCTGCTGTCTACTTCTGCCTTCGATGCAGACAATGAGTTGTTGCCGTTTGCCATTGCTATTGTCCATGGAGAGACAATTGACGACTGGACATGGTTCCTTGAAATGGTGAGGAGGACACTAGGAGGATTATAGATTACAATTGTGTTCGACCGACACAATGCAATAATCGTTGCTGTCTGAGGAGTTTTCAGGTCAGAGAGACATGCATACTGCTATAGGCACATTAAGGAGAACTTTAGTGCCCAAATGATTAAATTGAATAGAGGAAAGAGGAGGATATGTGGGCAACAAAGGCAAACCGTACTTCAATTACTTGATGCAATTGCATATGCGAGACTTGATTGTGACTTCGAATCTGCGATGGAACAAATGAGACTTTTCAATCAGGAAGCATTTGAGTGGCTGGTCCATCATGGTGATGTTGACAGATGGGCCATGAGCAAGTTCCCATTTAAATTGTGGGATAAAATTACCACAAACCTTGTTGAGTCCTTCAATGCTTGGATGGTAAAGGAGAGACATCATAATGTTGCCCAGCTTATACATGAGCACCGTGAGAAAGTTGCAAAGAAGATGTATGCAGCAAGCATGGCAATGAGTAAGTGGAAAAATGGCGTTGGCCCAAACATCGAACAACAAGTGCTGGAAAATGTGGCAATAGCTAAATACATGGATGTGCAGATATATGGAGGAGGAAGGGTGCAGGACCGTACAGCAAGTGGGGCGCTAAAGGTTGAGTTGAACTTGCACGAGTGCACATGTAAAGCATGGCAAATGTCAGGTATTCCTTGTCCTCATGCGTGTGCAGCCATAAAGGGTGTTCATGGGAATGTATAAAGTTATGTGGATGAATGCCTAACTTTAACAACCCAAAAAAAGATTTATAGCTGAAGCATGATTCTTGTTGTCACAATAGACATGCCAAATCCAAATGACTTCCGCATATATGACTTAGGAAGTCAAGTGTTCCTCACACCGACCAAGACTAGTCGTCCACCCGGAAGGCCAAAAGTTGAAAGGACAGAGTCACAATTTCGCAACAAGAAAATTTACCATTGCACCTCATGCCATGAAGCAGGACACACAAGAAGAACCTGCAAAAATCCAAACCCATATTAACTTGCTGATTGGTTGGTGATTGGTTGGGGTCGTGGGTAAATTACAAGTCATCTTTTGGTATATATACAATGACTTGGATCCCTTCTGACTTTGGATCCCTTGACATATTTTGTGGTTTTTTTGCGATAATACTTATAGGGTCTCTCAATATGTAATTAGTGTAATTACTGTAAATGGCACAGGTGGGGTTGACATAGTGGAATGACACAGAAACATTACCTCAATGTGATCGTAATGTTCACTTGTCATTTTACTCTATTTCTATTTTGTACATGTGATCCCATTACAACTTTTTGTAAATGCCAAATATTATCAATGAATGTAAATTTGATATTGTTATTAGATACTCTGATTATCTTTATTTGTTCAATCACGCATCATCAAACAACAGTTGAAAAAGGAAAAATCTAACCGCCATTTGTAAATGGGAATTGGGAATTTGTAAATGGCAAATGACTATATCATGAGATTGGGAATTTGTGATTGGCAAATGGCTATGTCATGAGATTTGTATATTGTATTTCTATATTGTATGACTTGTGATAGCATTTTTGATGTATTTCTTTATTTGTTCAAGGCAAGTTTATGTTAAGAAAAGTTAAGAAGTTGTTCAAGGCAAGTCTCGAGAATGCATGAATCGATATATTGTTCAAATTCTGATCATTCTCGAGAATCCTATGGTGATTCTCGAGAATTCCTTTCCTTACTCAAACAGACGCATTAATTTTGATTTTCTAATTCTCGAGAGTATACATCATTCTCGAGAACGCGAAACTTTTAGAGAGTTTTCTATCACGCCAATTCTTGAGAATCCTTAACTGGTTCTCGATAATTCCTATTTTGAGAAGTTTCCTAAGGATCTTTTTAACAACTCTCGAGAGTATCTTGGCAATTCTGGAGAATTTAAGGAAATACTGAAAGGAAACAGTGAAAATCAACTTATGATTCTCTAGAACTCCAAATGTATTCTCGAGAATGATTTTAGTAAAAGGCAGTGGACACATGTAGCAATGAAACAGTTGAGACGGAACGAATTGCTTGTTGACAGGTTCTCGAATTCGAAATTAATTCTTGAGTACACGAGAATGAAAACACAATTGAAGTACGCCGATTCTCTGAGTACAGACTGATTCTCGAGAATTGTCTATCATTCTAATGTCTAAGTTACTTTGTCACATTTCCAATTCTTGAGAACATCTCGTGTGATTCTCGAGAATCTCCTACACTTATCTAATTCATTATTCCCAATTCTCTGGAATTCCCATGTGATTCTCGAGAGTAGTTTATCCTTCTATGTACTCTTCTACTGCTAATTTTATTAAATTCTCTAGAATACTTTGATGATTCTCGGGAATTATGTTTAAAAAGAATGAATAGAGATTTTTGTAACTCTTACAGTACCAAAAAAACCGATAATTCTCGAGAATCAATTGTTAGTTCTCGAGAATGCTCGATTGATGCGAACTAATACTATACTAATTCTCGATAATACTAAAATCATTCTTGAGAATGACTGCACTCTGTAAACCTCTGTTCTTTAATCGCATAACAAGGGAACCTGCAAAACATGATCTAAGGAGTTGAAAAAGAAGAACCCAACAACATTAGATGTAAAATGATATTAACCTTGTGCATTAGTTCATAACTGTGAATCTTACATATTATCAGGCAAGTCATTATATCATCAGTCAGGATTTTAAGACTAAACACTAGCAAATCTAATAAGTCGCTTGTCATTTTCTTCATTTTCAACTCAAAGAAGTATTTCCAATCTTCTTCAATTTCATCTTCATCTTCAATAACCTCTCCCCTTTGTCATAATCCAAAAAGGAAGGTTGAGCGGATGAAGAAGGAACATTAGCAGGAGCAGAAGTAGAGGCTGGATGAGCAGGCTGGGAGTATTTCTTGAGAGCCAATTCTTAGAGAGACATATCCAACTGATGAACATGTCCCTGGAGATTCTGAATTTCCTTGGTTAATTTGGCTGAAGATTCCTCCTGAGACTTGATGCAGGCTTCAAAGCTCTGTGAAATCTTTTTGGCTAATTTCTCAAATTCAGTTCCAAGATTTCGCAGAATGGAGGTAGTAACCTTTTAAAGTTGGTTGGCCAGGCCAGTCACTTGGTTAGCATTATCATATAATGGATTGATGGCTTCAGAGATACCCTTTGCCATTACTCTTGCAACAACCTGTTCCACATTGTGTTGGATAGCAGCTTGAGTAAAGGAGGGGGCAGGAGTAAAGGAGGTACCAGCCTGTGAACATTGAGCCTCCTCTGGTTGCTTAGAAGAGGACGGCTTAAGGTTTGGAGGGCTCTTGTCTTTCTTCTTCTTCTTCCCCATAGCCTCAGTAAAGGAAATGTCCATGTACAAGAGATGAGTATTGGTAAATTGCTTAGGAAAGGATACCTGATCTCCTGTCTGTAAATACCATATATTGTTGTAACCAAGAATCTGAGACACGAGGTTAGGGTATGGAATGGTGTTCTTTTTTGGCCTTTTTGTAGGTAGATATAAAGTCTGACATCTCAGATATGACCAATTTTCCCAGATTCCTAGCTTCCATAGTGATAATAGAAGCCATCCACTCATAGTCTCTGCTCACAAAATGCGTGAAGCTCTGTCCCTTGTTGACTATGTTACGACTATAGAGATACCAAATAACCCTATATGTAGCAGACATCCTGTAACATCCCAAATTTTTTGGATTTTAAATTAGAGATGTTGTATGGAAAAGTATTATTAGAATTTGGCCCGAGTAATTATAATATTAATTACTGAAAATATAGGGCTTATTTCCTTTAAAAAAATTTAGGAAGAGAATAAATTCAATTAGGAATTTATTTCCTTACAATATGTGAATATAAAATTATGGAACATTGGCAAAAGAAAAAACTCCACGTGTGACCATTAATTGGAGAGAGCAAGATGTATATATATACCAATACCCCTCCAATTTTGAGCAAAAAAAAATACCCCTCCAATAGCCATACATTTAACCTCGGCTCACCGAAACCAACTCAACCCATTAGTTCTAAACTTCTAATACATATTCACAAACCCATTATTCTCATCTCACGCCCATATGCATTGAAGCCATTTCTTTTTATCCTCTCTCACACTCAGTTGATTTAACTCCATCAGAGAGACACAAAAAAAAAAAAAAAAAAAAAATCACAACACTCAATCTCACCCCATGTCGGCCCAACAATAACCAGCCCAATACACCCACACCACTTTATCCAAATGCATCGACTGATTAGAATAAAACACAACAATAAGAAACAAAAAAAAAATGGTGGCAAGTGTGCAACCACTCCGGGTTCTGCAGTGGTAAGGACGACCCTCCCAACAAGATAGTAAACTACATACAAGCGCTGACGGATTACGAGTGGTTTTACCGCAGTTTGAACCCTAGACCTCTTAAGGGAATCCAACGCCACATTCCGCTGGACCAAGGCAAGAAACACAGCAAAAAGGGAAAGAAAATAAACAAAACGCCGTTCACGCAAATGACCTTGTCTCCACAACGTTTGAACCTCACTTTCGGCGTAGCAGAGATCCCATCGAGCCCAACACCCCTCAACTTATCAGCGGCTATAAACTCCCTCATTGCAACCGTTTAGTCAGAACGGTGTGTACAAGAGAAAAAAAAAAACAGAAGCGTAGAGTGAAACCGAGAGAGAGAGAGAACGTGTGAGAAGAACCAGCCATCTAGCTTGCTCTGTTTTGGATACTGTAAATCAGAGGTATAAGCTTTCTTTCTTCTTGTTCCCATAACACTTTGCTCATATATTTTTGGTACACTCATATATATTCGCTGCACTGTTCGTGGGGGGGTTGAGTGGTGATATATAAACAAATGTAAAAAAAAATGTTGCTGCCTTGGGAAGGTCTGAATATATTATTCTAGGTATATATAAGGTGCATGATTAAGGTGTGTCTTTTTTTTGCTATCTCCTCGTCATAAAACAACTACTTTTGTTAGTTTACAAAGGATTCTTTGTATACAAATGATGCATTTCCACCAGTTAACTGTTGCATAAAAGACGAATAGATCTCTTCAAAAAAGGGGAGGGCCAAACCTAAATGCATCACTGTCAATAAAATATAGAGGCTCAACCAATAACCATCATCACTTGTTTTTTTTTTTAGTTTTGCCAAACCAATCCTAAGGTCGGTTTTAGGTTCAAAGGGCTGTAGTTTTTTTTTTTACTTGTTAGGTTTTCTTATTGGTAAGTACAAGTGTATAATTGTTTTGCTGAGGCTTTCCTTATTTACTTAGTACTTCAAAGCTAGCGTAGTTGTACACCTCTTTTAAAAATATATATAATAATAAAATAAGATAAAAAGCTTGTTGTCGTGTGTAGATTGCTGCAAGACGTGGAAATCATTAAACCTGGAAAAGTGGCTATTACAAATATATATATGAATGGAGAAAAATAATTAAAAAAAAAAAAAAAAAAAAAAAAAAGAAACATGCATTCTTCATGTTTTTGCATCAGAATAAGAAAATGCTTCACATAACTTCCTCTCATGATTATTTCTCGTTTAAGCTTTTAGCATTTTTTTTTTTTTTATCATCTATCTATTTTGGATTACTTTGTATTAACATCCCATTATGCGATGGATTCGAATCGCGAAAAATTTATCCTCGTATTTTCAAACAGTTAAAATTTTTAGTTTTTTAGTTTTTATATATAACAAGAGCTTGTTAGTTGAGACTCAAGATCGCCAGTTGGGATTATCTAAGAAAAAGAATCACAAACTAAAAAATCTATAATTTCTGATGATAGCCATTGGAGAAAAGTAGAGCACACAAAAAATGATGAGAAAAAATGTTTAATTTTTTTTTTTTTTTTTTTTTTTTTTTTATTGTTGTTTTATTGCAATGAAGATAATTCTGATTGCACTAGATTATATTGACTAAAAATCAATGAAAAAATCTTCTCCTAATTTTTAAGAGTTAAATCATGATCTATTTGAATGTTGGTTACTTAATTTTGAGAATATTATGTTCCTAAATTCTGACAACCAAATCAGGTTTGATGAACCAGCTTCGAGATTTGCTCAAATTTTTATGTTTGTCAGTTTTACTATATATATTCTGATTTTCATATTTATATTTTGAGATTTGCTCAAGTTTTATATTGGCTTTGACAAAAAAAAAAAAATTTTAATATTTGCTTATTTAAATTTACTATATGTATTCTTATTTCCTATTTATATTATCTTTTTGCAGTTAAAAGATATGTGACGAGAACTCTGAGATTATACGTGGTCTTTAGACAATCTACAACAAAGGTATTAGATGATATTGTGGAATTTTTTATTTATATATTTTCTATAATTAAAAAAATATTGTTTTATTGTGAGGGTGTTTGAGTGATTAATTTCTTTTAAATTATATTATGTTTATCAATAATGTATTGAATTTTGAATATAATAAATTTAATTTTTTATTTTTAATATTATTATTTTGTTATTATCAATGGTATATTGTGCCTTATATAATAAATATTAACAATAAAATTGAATAAAAAACATATTTTTTTTTTCAAAAAATATATATAATAAAAACGCCAATACTTTAGGTCATTAACAAAGAACCATTATATATGCCCTAAATACATTACATTTTGTCCTCTTATATATAAGATATATGGATAGCCCCTTCATATATGAGAAATCCAAAACCATCATATATGTGTGATTCTGTCGTAGTGAATACTATGATAACTATGTTAATGTTTTTTTTTGGGGCCAACATTAACAATGTTAATGTTATGTTCATCAATTTTCTTATCATTAATTAATTTTAATTTTAACGATGTTAATGTTGGATCAATTGGATCATAAGGCTCATCATTTTATTTTTGACTTTTTGGTACTTGACTTGTTTGGTTCTTTCCCTTAATATGTTGAGAAATGAGATGAGGTATGGCCATCTCTTGAAAAAGCCATTGAAGATTCAAGGAGGAAGAAGGCGTTGAGGTAGGAGGAGGGTTTTGATTGGGAAAAGGGAGAAAAATATGAATTTGTTAAAAAAAAAAAATTGAGTTGATGTGTCAACTAGCAAAGATTAAAATAATATGACTTGATGCAATGAAATTAACACCATTAAAATTGAAGGATTAAAAATTCACTTTATAAACTTAATGGACAAAATTAGAACTTAATACAAATATAAATGATCAAACATATACTTTAGTCAATTGAAAAAGATACAACACACATTTCTCACTTTTAATTTTCAACCAGCACCAACCAGTCTTCATGGTTTGGATACGAAATTTTCTATATAAGCTGCCGCTGATGAATTATTCTATTAAATATTTTTGAAATATTGTCTGCTTTATTATTACCTGCTGTTTATTTCTATTCAGCGTAGGGATCATACTTATTTTATTTTCTTTTCCTTTTCCCAATGGTATCTCGTAAGGTTTGCACTATAAAAAAAAAAAAAAAAAAAAAAACCTGCTAGATTAGGGATGAAATTACTGATGGAAAAAATTCCATCGGTAATTTCATTGCGAACGGAATTATTGATGGAATTTCCGCCAGTAGTTCCAATTCTATTGGTAATTCCCGTAGCAAAGCAAATAACCGACGGAATCCGATCGGTAATTTCCGTCGGTAATCCGGTGTTTTTTTTGTATTGAAATTGGTTCTAGATCAGCTTACCAAAATTAAGATAATCAAGAAATAGAGTTAGTCAATACATATTGGCATAACATGCATATGCTTGATTGCCGGTTTGACAAGTGGACCAAAAATAGTGTATTCACACACATATTATAATGCAAAAGCACACATCTAGTCTTATAATTATATAAAAAGTTTCAGTCTAATACCTTAATTTTAAAAAACACGTTTTCAGTCCCTTAATCATAATATTGTTAGTCTCAAATAACATTTTTTTAACAATTATTATTGTTTTGAAAAAGTTTTTTCAACCTTTAAAATTCTAATATCAGCAGTATTTTTTGTTTTGTTAACATCATTAGGGTTAAATGATGTTAAAAGATATACTATATAAAGTTAAGAGGGCTAAAATCTTAAAATGAAACTTTGTGTGAAGTTAAAGTACTAAATACTTCCTTTGGCCCTAATTATAGGACAACATTTGGAGATTTTCTTGGTCCTAATTATAGGACACAGTTCTAATTTTTATCGACTTCTTCTCAAAATATACTTTCTCAATAATAATTAAACATGATAATAGTTCAATAGTGCACCTATATATTCTATAAAATGAGTAATGCTTGCAACTCATTAATACCACATACACCTCAATTCTACTGATTTTATTTTTTTTAATATCAATATTTAAATATAAAATATTAAAACGAAGATATATCATTTATAAGTGAAAAACTCGGGCTTAATAATTATTAAGGTTATTTGAAGGGAAAAAAAGAAGAAGAAAGGAACAAAAAAGGCTAAGCAAATAAAAAATAAAAATTCCGCAACAGCGTGTGGGAGGGGAGTTGCTCAGCAAAGTCGTTTTTACTGAATCTTAGTTAATTAGGCAATCAATGTTTAAATAAAGGCATTTTGGGAAAATAAGTATAATTAACTAATTTAACTATATCTTTAATCTTCTTTGAATTAGACAAATATATCCTATAATTAGACCAGAGGTATTTATCATTGCCCATCATATAACTGTACAACATATCATTAGACCAACACTTACTTTTCCGTGTAACTAGAATGCGAAGGTAAATCACCTAAACTAGTAGTAGTACTTCATTCTTCTGCTCCCCTTGGTTTTCCTTATTTTTCTTCCATATGTATGTCGAAGCAAATTCACTAGTTCTATCACATACCCTCAATTTTGTTCAGTTTCTTCCTAGATTTTGAGCTGACTTTCTTCAGCTAAACAATAACTTCATATTTCAAAATTTAATTAATTTTGCCATCAGCAGTGAACATTTAGAAAGAAAAAAAGTGTGCTTTCTAGTTTGTATTTGTTGTGCTCTACTCCCTTATTATTTTTGTCAATGTTTAAACTCAGTTCCTCTGTTTGCAGGAAGATGTGAGCAAAACCCATGATCAAATAAAAAAACAAACAAACATGAAATCAGTATGAAACGTACAAAGATAGCAAATGTAGCAGTCCACATTACAAACATATATACCATAGCATGATCTAATGACATAGCATCATCACCTAAGCAAGTAGAAGCTCCTCAGATTTGGCCCATTAACTGCACCTTCCGCCTGAGAAGAAGACGACGACGCTTGTTGATCTGTTTCACCGGAATGATCCACGACGACAACCTCAAATTCCTCTGTTTCGAGTTTCTTTGTAGCTTCCATGGCAGATTCTTCTCGCAAAGGCTCCGCCGGAATGCTAGCAGGTGAAAGACCCACTGCTCCCAATAGGCTTCGAAGTCGCTTCGATGATTGGAAATCTTTAGCAGTATCATACTCTGCGACTTTCTTCTCAATCCATTGTTGCAGTTCAACCTTGCGATTTCCTTGGGAGAGAAATTCAATTACATGATGATCACGAACCTCAGATCCAAAAGTATTCACGGTGGAGATCAAGCTTTGTTCGGTCAAGGCGAAGGGGGCAACATTTTCAGCACCGCATTTAGCAAGGTAACAGGACCAACATCTCCGGTTAAAATCGGCCGGAGGCAGATCGGAGAAGAAACTAGCAGGGGACAAATCGTTCTTCACGGATTGAAGCTCTTCCTTCATTCGCGCACGTTCAGCACACAGTTTCTGCTCAAGTTCGCGTATGGTAGCTTCATGATTCCGATGAATCTCCGAGAACAGATTCTCAAGTAAGGCCCATTGGATCTCAAGCATCTTAAGCCAACCGATCTCTTGAAGAGAGAAAGCGGAACAACCCTTACGAGATAGCTTCTCGTACGTGAGAATCTCCTGCCATGCTTGTTGACCTTGAGGAGTCTTGAGGAACTCAAGGAAGTCATAGAATTCGCGAGGCTGTGCGGTTCGAATTTCTGAGAAGAAACCATGGTTGATGCCTATGAGCAAGGCACGTTCACGCTTGACCGCGGAGTCCAGTGGCCGGAAACGGCGGAGAAGCTTGGCCAAAATGGAGGTTGTGTAGCCGAATTGTAGCCTGGTTTGTGGATCAAGGCAGGTTTCAGGGAGCCCACACTTCATGAACAGAGGAATAACCTCATCTATCAAACGTTGATGCTTATCATCATCGTCACGTTGAGAAGGAGGCTGCGCCATATTGATGAACAGAAGCACAAACACAGAATCAGAACTGAAGAATAAAAGGAAAGGAAGTTAAATCAGTGTGTGTGTGTATTCTATGTATATGTATAATCGATTTGAAGTCCTCCTGTGGTTCTCTTCGGCTGCCGCTAATGAAAGGAAAGGAAGTAAAAACTGATGTCATATTAATTATAAGTTCCTTGTTCTCTAGACCCTTGGATACCAAAAATGCTTGTACAGTTTTTATCATTTAATATAATTGATCTTTTCATTAAAAACCGCTCAAGCAAGGATTGAATAATAATTGGTACGTAATTGAAACAAATAAATGCAACACATAGCAAGGATAATGGAGTAATGAGGGGCATTACTCTGAATAAAATAAACATTGAAAGAGGGGTAGAAAACGTTGCATGGAGTCGGTTTTCATTAGGGTGTTAAAAAGACATTATTAGTACTAATTGTTTATTGGATTTTGCAATTGCTAATCAGATGCATGCATGACCATTCGGATACAAACAGTTTAAACTTTCAACATTTATTTTTTACTATTTATGCATGATCTATATTCACTTAGACTTCCTAGTTCTATTTCTCTGGCTTACTTTTACATAGTTACATTTTTTTTTTCCGATATAAAAATTTTAAGAGAGATTAGGCTCCCCCATAGTCGAAGGATAAAGCACTTGAGCTTGCTCTACAAGGGAATTTGGGACTAAGAGTATATATGCTTGATCCGCCTAGATTACCCTTGCATCCCAAATTTTAGGATGTTTCCTATGTCGTCGCGATAGTCGAAAGAATTGAACCCTCTTCATTTGTGAGAGTGACCGAATGACTTTTGATGGCTATCTATTGGGTTTTTTTAAAAAAAAAAAAAAAAAAAAAAAACACAACACACACACACATACACCTACACACAAAAATCCAGTGGGCTCTCTTGCATGGACTTGGGCTTGCTTTAATAACGGGGAAGCTTGTCGTGCTTGGCCCCTATTGTGGACTTTCATTAAGAAAAATAACCTTGATAGGTTCATTCGTGGGCCCTTCCTTAGATGAGCCTTTGATTTTTTGTGGACTTTGAAACTCGCCTACTTTTATCCATATTTTTTATGTGGATTTAGCTTCCAGATCCACGAAAACCTAAAAACTCGAGGATTTCCGTTGTGATATTTCCAATAAAACAAAAATAACCGTGGGGTCAAGGGTGATGAATTAATTCTTTTTCAGGCTAAGAAAGGTAACAAATCAACTCTAAAATGACCGGAAAACTCAAATACCTTTTTTTGAAAAAAATTTTTTTAAAAATCTTATTACTATGAACCCAAGATACTAACTTCATGGACAAAAAGATTTACAAGCCTTATAATTCTTGAGAAAATTCACTCAACGGTGACTTTTAAAGTGATCAATTTGAAACTTAACTTAAAACTTATGGCCAAAAGAAAATTTGAAACTTAAAAGACCAAAAATAATTCAAGAGACTAATCAATGTATTTTTTTTTTTGAAACAATAGACTAATTAATTTTAAACAACAAATTAAACTAGTGCACTGAATTATAATTCAAACCTTCATAGACTAAGACCATTAGAATCAAAGACTCCTTGCATAAAAAACACAATTGAAGACACATCTCAAAATGAAAACTGGATTTGGTTTTATTGATGTAGTCTTCTCTTTCTGCTATACACAGATATTACACACCTATATCAAACCACTTTCTTCCAACCATTAACAAAAACACACACACACACACACTCACACACTCACAGAGTAAAATCACTATTCCCACTCTCCTTTTTGTGTTTTCAAAATTTAGGTATCAGGTACAGTATTTCATGGGATAACGGGCAAGTTGGTGAGATAAAATCTGTGTTCTTACATCACGAAACATCTTATTTTATACTAGAGGGAGTATCTATTCACAAGAATTTCTATGCCACCCATCAATCTTCAAAGATGGATTCTACAAAGTGTTTTATTTAGAGGAAGATAGATAGAAATGATGAGAGTGAGAGAAAAAAAGACTCAAATGAGTGGTTCCTCCTCCATTTCCTATATCTCTTTTTCAAATTTTAATTCTGTCCCAATTGTTAATCTTCATTGCCAAGATCTCCCCACCTTACATTGTGCTTTTGTAGCAAGATAGTGGTGTTAGTTCCAGTTGTGTTTTGATGATGATTAAAGCTTAAAACCAATGAATGTTCATGAAGTTTAGGCAAAACAATTTTATCTTGGTCAAAATCACGTTTCACGTAGAAAAGAGTTTACTCACAATTTACCTCGAGTCATGGTTGTAGCCTCGAGTCAGCGCCTTAAGAATCCACAATCAAAATCACATCTCAACTCGAGTCAGTCTCAAAATCGCCTCAAGTCATTATCACCTCGAGTCATGATTCCTGCAGCCTCGAGTCTGACTCTTCTGAATTCATTGCCTAATTCACACTTCACCTCGAGTCTGTCTTAATATTGCCTCCAAATCCCACCTCGAGTTGGCACAAAGAGTAACCCGAGTCACCGAGTATTCAGTTTCAAACAAAGCCTTCTGAGTAACTCGAGTCTCCCTACACCCTGCCTCGAGTCATAACCAACCTCGAGTCAGTATTCCTTATACCTCGAGTTAGTTAATATCCTCGTTTGTGCACTTTGGATATTAATGATTCAGGAACTCAAGTCTCTCCTTTCTGTGCCTCGAGTTGGTTTCCAAACTCGAGTCATGTCATTTGTGCCTCGAGTTAATAAGTGCTTTCAAAACAATATTTCAAATGACTTAATCGAATGTCTCGAGTTATCCATATCAGTGCCTCTAGTTACTGGTATGCCTCGAGTCAATGAACCATGTACCTCGAGTTAAAATACTTCCTGGAAACATCATTTTGATTCTAATTAATCAAATAACTCGAGTCGGCTCTCTTTATGCCTCGAGTCATGAATGCTCTGATTCTGGAATACGCTTCTGAGTTTATAATGTTTCTGAATATGCTTCTGAATGTTCTTAAGTTTTCTTGCTAATAATATTAGAAGTGCCACTAACCTATTTGTTGATAAGTTACAGAAGAACTCCACATATCTTAACATTATCTTTAAAGCTTTTTCTTAATGAGTTGTGAAGCACTAGGATTGTCGGAGACACGCCCATATCGGAAAAGGTACCGGAACAATATTTTAAGCTATCCTTCAACCAAGCCCACGTGATGACAATTGTAAAGAACGTCAACTTGGCAGACATTCGTTTGTGGGAAGACGCGGGTATCTTCAACAAATATATTCAAAGTTCAAATCCTTCCAACGGTCCTCAAAACCTCAAGTATAAATTCCCGAGGATTGAAGTAACAAGACACAAGAATATACACACGTACTAAAGCACTCAAAGCTACGCCTTCTGTGTATTCTTAGATATCATTAAGCTTCAGTGATTATCATTCAAATACTCTGTGAGAGAGCTGTATCTTTTATATTCATTCATTTGAAATCTCAAGATAAAGGTATCTTGAGAGTGGGTGTACGATTACAACTTGTAAGGGGGAGTGAGTCCAGTGATAGGATCATCCTTCGTTTACGAGTGTGTAATTGAGTTAGTGAGTTAGTTGAAATCCCGAGTCTCTCGGGGACTAGACGTAGGTCAAGGATTTAGACCGAACCAAGATAAATTCTCTCGTGTTATTTCTACTTATCGCTTTACTTGTTTTATTGCTTATTTCATTTACGACGAAAAGAATTTTTCAAATCACCTATTCACCCCCCCTCTAGGTGATATTCCACCTTCAAGTGGGCCCCGATTGGTCCTCTCCTGCCATATCTGATTCTATATGTAAGTTATAATTTTTGGGGTGAACAATCCTTTTTATAAATTGCAATTTCTACTTGTTTGAACATTTAATTCACTTTTACCCACAATTAATTACATGTCTCAGATCTTTTTTCACTCATTTTCTCACATATTCACCTTCTACATAAATATGTATATAGGAAAAACATATCTTACATATTAATTATTTTAAACCAAGTTTAATCAACTTTTTATCTACATAATTTGGTTAATTATTTTCAAGATGCCCTATTTAAATTAAATATGACTTCTTGGATATCATACATGTATTAAGAATGGGTAAATCTTAAAGTTTTTTTTCCAAAAAAAAAAAAAAAAGACAAAGTTAATGATTTAACCACCTTACTTTGGTTTTGATGAAGTTGTTAGAAGTGATGACTCGGTGGGAATAGTTTTTTCTTTTGAGACGTATAAATGTATATATATTACAGGATGCTAATCGATATTTGCTACACTGCTATGCTAAACATGGGAAAACTCATATCCTTTGTTTGATGACCTCCCTAGCATGTAGCAAGATGGATTCCACCATCGACAAATTTGCATTTAATTTCTTGCTTTTAAATCATCTATTGCGGTGGATCCTCACAATCTCTTGGCTAACTGGTCTATCTCTTCCTCTTCATGTGATTGGGTTGGTGTTGGACGTGATACTTGTCATAGAAGGGTCAGGCCTTAAAGGCATCATCTCCCCACAACTAGAAAATCTCTCTTTCCTTGTTGAACTTGATGTGAGTAACAACTTTTTTCGTGGTCAGATACCAAAAGAGTTGGTACAATTGCGTAGATTGAAATGACTCAACTTGAGCTCCAATGACTTTCATGGACAAGTTCCAACAAGGATAGGAGATTTATCTATGTTTGAGCATTTGGGTTTTCGACATAACAGTCTTAGTAGATTTATTCCAATATCTCTACTCAATCTGTCAAAGTTGGAGATCATAGATAGGAATTATGTTAACTTCATTCAGGGGACTATTCCACTTGCGATAGGAAGTCTAAAGCACTTGACAAGCTTTCTGGAGCTATCAACAAACAATTTCCCACTTATCTTCTCTTGAATTATTGAGTTTTCCTTATAACACTTTGTCCAATATGATTTTGAGAAATTAGATATGTAATAGATACCAAGGGACTTTTAAGGCATGTACTAATGCTTCAGGTCATGGCTTTGAGCCCTTGGGGAGGCGTTCTTGGAAATTAATTTCTCAAGGGATAAAACCCCTAGAGGAGGGGACAATACTGCCTCAGTGGGGGCTGGCCACCACGCATGTAAGGGTTAGACCCTGGGAAGGCGTAGACTGGGTCCTCCACGGTGATGGGCCGTTACAAAATATATGAGCTTGTCCAGATTGTTTTTTTTTTTGTTAAAAAAAAAAACATTTTATATTCGTATGTATTTCTTTCTTCCTTTTTATAGCATTTTTCTGTTATCATTTTAAGAATAAAAAAATTCATCGTCCAATTTTTGAAATGTTTAGTATAGTCATATCATGGGCAAAAAGAATAAAGGTACAAAGTTCAAACGGCGTTCATCATTTGTTTTTGGAAATAAATGTTTATTATTCTGATTAATATGTTCAAAAGGAATTGGCTTCTCTTCTTTGCTCTTCCCATCTGGTTCCCTTTTACTACACATCTCAATCTTTAGATTTAATATTTTATAAAAATAATTTTATAAAATTTTTTTATAGTTGTTTTAAATTATTATGACTAAAACTTAGCTGTTTTTGAATTTTTATTTATTAATAATTCAATATTTTATTTGTACTTTTATAAAACAAAGGGTTAACAAAGTGGATACCGATTTGCTTTTATGTATTCTTGTAATTTGATCTATATTTCAATGTTTAAAATAAAATATTCGCACATTGTTTTGGATGAAGCTGAATACAAAATAAGTTGATGCAATAAAAACGAAGTATCATTATCACATGAACCCACTAAGCTGAATATACAATAAGTTAGTGATCGATAGATGAAGTGCTTGACTTGGGAGTAGACCTCAAAGTCACACTCTATTTCACACGACACAGCTTCTCTGTGTGTATATATTATTTTGGTAATAGTCCTTCCGGTTAATGTAAAACTTAATTGTGGAGTTGATTTTGACCCTAAATTTATGACCTATTTTTCATATTTGTCCGTCTTTTCTCAATTTATCCTTATTAATGTTCATTCAACTATAATTAAGTAAAAGAGAAATGAAAGGAATTAAGGAAGATGATTAAGGTATTTTAAAAAATATATATACCAACTACCTTAACTAACTTCTTTAATTTAATCAAATTAGGTAAATATAATTATACTAAAGAATGGGGGGACTACCATGTAAATAGAACAATTTTCAATTATTTTTTTTAAACAGATATTATATATTATATGTGTTAAAAAGGGTAAGTATGAATGTATATTTCAGAAGCCACAACAGTTAATCTAATAATCCACCTTTCACGCCAGTGACTTGAAGAGACCATTATGTATAATTATTTTTCGACCTGTCATTATGTGCAATTTTTAAATTTTTTTTGAAACAGTACAATTTTTAAATTTAAAGGATTATACAAAATTTTATTGAAGGATAGCACACATCCTAATGAAATTAAGGATAGTTTGGTTTATATGAATACAGGTTATACTTTTTTATGTAATGTAATTTTCGTTATTATTTTAAAAGCAAAACCTGAATGAAATTTTGGAGATTATCTATTTTTTCATGAATAATATAAAGGGTTAAGGACCATTTTTACCAACGAACTATTAGGCCAGTGCACACAACACAATATACTTTTTGTTGGACCTTAAATGCAAATAAACCTTTCAAAAAGGCAAATTTGCACAATGCCGTTAAACAGCTTTAACGTCCGTCTCCCTCTCATTCATTCCCTCTCCCTCTTTTGTCTTCTTCATCCTCTTCACTGCCTCTCCCTCTCTCATTCATTCCCTCTCCCTCTTTCGTCTTCTTCATCCTCTTCACCGCTAGACCACCAAAAGATCAATTGATTCTTCAAGCATTGAAAACGGCAGGAAAAGGAAAACCAAACGAGGAATCTAAAAGTACAGGTCAATCAATTCAAATACAACAGTATGCTTTCCAGGCCAGCTACATATAGTTAAAGGAAAAAAACGAAGGTTCCACAAACAATAAAAGAAACTAGTAGGACGACTTATATAGAATATGCACCTACCTACAATAAGGCTAATCTTGATGCCCGAAGCAGTTGGAATATCTTTAACAGAAAGGGGCAAGGTAACCAAAGATGGAACATAGAACAAGGGAAGCCATCTCTCGAATGAACAAAAGCGCAGTTCGAAGAAATTCATCAAGGCAAAGTGGCAGCGATGGCACGGTGGAATCAAGAATAATCAAAACGGAGAATATACAAAACATCCCAAACAGCACTAGGGAATTTAATCGCAAAGCCCACGAAGGCTTGCTTAAGATATTTGTCCATTGCAAGAATAAGCCCCAACGAGACCAACAAATGCAACAGTCCAAACACCTGGAGTACATTGAAGGCAAAAACAACAAAATAAGAAATGCTCTTTAACCTGCATATATACCCAATTAAACATCGATACAGAGTCGCACATTTTGGCCAATTGTGGAAGTTTTTCCACTGTCAGTTTCAGCCGATTTCGTCAGAAGTTCTCGATTTCTGAAATTTTGTTGAGTACTTGTACGCAGAATGTAACATCCCATTTTCAAAAGCAGTATAAATTTTTTTTTTCATCAGAGTAGAGCATCGGAGCGATTGAGTAACTGATATTTATATTCAAAATGCCGTAAGTCCGGCGATTACGTAGCGGTACATTATACCGAGTGTTTTCAAAGTAAATAGCAAAAGAAAGTCTTCACTGAGTCCCTATGCGTGCGCTTGCCTTTCTCCTCGATCCTCGGTCCTCCCGACCCGACGCTATGTTAAGAGCGAGGTTCAATGCCCAATGAACCTCGGTAATCTGCGGTAACCTCATGCTTATGTGTGACAAAATATGTATGACGTATATTCATAACATTACAAAGATTAACCAATACATAGCACACAGATGTAAGGTTACAACAATACATAAGCACACAGCCAGATGTAATGTCAATCACAACAACAAGACATAGCACACAAGACATGCACAAATAACCATGTTTGCACTAACCGGTGCCACGACGGCTCCTCGTGTCCTCGGCGCTAGGAAAACTCAACGGCATTACCAAGACGTAACCCGTATAAACAAAGCTGAATGTATAAATGTGAACTAAGACAGAGTCTTAGACACGGTGCATGACCCAAGACAAAGTCCTGTCCATGACTCTATGAAATAGTCTATCACATATAAGCATACAATAAGCATCGAGTTAGTGTTACAAGACGCGAACGTACCTTCGTTGACGGAACTTCTGTTGAATCAAGGACATACGGGTACGACGACGGTACAACGGTAAGTGATTACGATATCCTATAAGGATGATAACGTTTCTAATCAATGGTCAACATTATACCGAGACATTCTAGTCTCAAATTACCATTTTACCCCGACTCCCTAATCGGCGGAATTTCGCGAACTTCGTTACTTTAACTCTAATCTTCCAAAATTTTGACATATCTCTATCTCCAATAATAAATATCATATTTATCCCGAAAACATGATATCTAAACTAACTTGGAAGATTAAAGATTAATCTAGCATTTCTACTATAACTACCGAAGGAACTACCAAAGCTTAAGACTAGGGACCAGAAGAACTTACCCTAACTTGCTATTTTCTCCGAGCTCCTCCTTGCTCTCACTTCTCTCTAACCTCTCTAGGAATTGTGAATTGGTGAGGAATGAAGTGAAATGGGAAGACCTATTTATAGAAGATTTTGGTGCACTATTCATGCTTTATCATACCGAATCTCAACCGTTGGATCTAGCTTGGACACAAGGCATCATCTCCACCATACAACACATCTCCTTACCTCATCATGATGTCATCAAGGTGATGTCACCCATGTGCTTTATGAACTTCTACCGATAAAGTTCCATGTTCGGTGTAATTCCGCAAAATCTCAAAAAATCCGGGAACACAGCCCTGAAGCTCTATTCTTCCTCTTCGGAAATATTTGAGTTAACTAAATTTTTGATCCCATTAAGGGTATTCCGTAACTGCCGAAGATTCTAAGCCGAACGTCGGTTACGGAAATTACTTCGGTGACACTAACTTCGAGATGTAAATTCACCGTTCATAATATGTCCAGTTGTTTATTACTTAGTTCAAGGATTTTGAGTTATGATTTATTTTCCATCGGTTCTCACTTTTCTTATCTCCCTTTATTTACAAAAATATCTTCTCATCTCGATCCCTTATTCGCCCCCGCTACGGTTACGGAAATGACTTCCGCAACACCGACTGGACAAAAATTCACTTGTTTGTAATTTGTCCCGACCTAAGAAACTTAGTTCATGGTTTTCTAGATAGGATTTAATTTCTATCGGTTCTCATTTATCCAACCTGGTTCTTCCACAAATATCTCTTTTATATTATTATAATAATACAAATATCATGATATTTATTATTTATTTTATTATTATTATTATTTTATTTTTTATTTTTATTTTTATTTTTATTTTTTTCCTTCCTCTTTTTTTTTTTATTTATTTATTTTTTTTTCTTTTTTTTTTCTTTCTTTTTTTTTTTTTTCCTTTTTCCTCTTTTTTTTCCCTTTCTTTTTCTTGAAAATATCATTCCTCTTTTTTTTTTTTTTTTACTTTAATTATCTTTAAAAATTCTCCCTATTAGTTCTTTTGTCCAAGCTTAGATAATTAGCCATTAATTACCTAACTAATCACTTTCTAATTGTTGATAATTTTCTTAATTAAGATTAATCATTATCTCACAACTATTTTACTTACATTGGTATTTTATGCTCCATGTAAAATATTAAAAATCATAGGGCAATTTATGCTCCCCAAAATTATATTTAATTTTGCCTCATTATTTTTCAAGGGAAATAATCCCAAAAATTCCTAAAATTAGAGACAACATACTTTCTAATTTTCAATAAATATTTTATTGCCTCTTGGGATTTATCATAATATTTTCGGGCATTTCATGGCCCATAATTACATTTAGGGATTTTGACACTTTAATCCCTCTAATTTCATTAGAAATTTCCCTAGACAATAGAATAAGTATCCTACAAGGTTTTAAAACCACATATTCACCTATTTCCAAATAGTTATTATTTGCTAAAATATAGTATTCCGATAGATAATTATCCCGGGTATTACATTTCTCCCCCATTAAATAAAATTTCGTCCTCGAAATTTGAACATATAAACTCAAAGGTTATCTAGACCTCCACTATTCCTTCCCTATGCATGCTTACCTAGCACGCATCCCGTTATTCAAAAGTCTCATTTATCTTGTACCCAGGCATAGTACTCAATTACAGGACTCACTGGTCCATTCTCACAGCGCTTGGTTACGCAGGCCTCACTGCCTGATTTATTCAGCCCCTCGGCTTAACATATATTGGCCTTCCAGCTCAATCTATTACCACAGCACTGGAGATTCTAGCCTTACTACCTAGGAATTCATCCTCAGGCCTTAGGCATCTTGACTACTACCTGGTACAACGAATGTTTTGCTAGTCTTATGATGTATTTTAGACATAGTTAGTATGACAATTAGCATTTCATACAGCGCTAAGTATCACCGGTTCTATGCTCTAGAGGCACCACCTCGTGCACACTTGCACACTAAGTCTTATTGCACCTGGGTATCTGCTCATCTATTTCATCGAGCCTTTCCCATTCAAGCTCTCGACTACTTTCACTTACTTTGCACCATAGGCGACGACTACTATTTGACTTAACTGGTTCAAGTATTCTAGACCTTTCTAATAGCTCCTGTTCCTATATCAACTACACCGCTTTTCAACACCATAGCAATGACAAACACGTCATCGCTACCCAAAATCATTTTGTTGTCTCATTTTCAAATTTTCACACATTGAAAATTTTCCGTGGTCTCAAGTACATTTCACAATCCACACTATACCAAAAAGTAATAGTGCCATCACATTTATAAACATAATTGCTGCCAAAACAATTTCGTGAAAACATATTCACTGCCGAATCAGTTTTAAAAACTTTTACTATCGGCACTTATCTTTGAGGGAGATGATTCATTTCACAACATTTTTAACAATTGAGAGCTCACGCCACCATTTCAACCACTTGGTACAACGGTGGCGTCTTATCCCAATCCCAAATCGGCCTCTGTATCCCTCGGCCTCAAGTCGAGTCACCGGGCATCAACGGTACCATCAAACAATGTGGGAGAACCTCCGCCCCTCCCATAAGAGACCCGTGTTCACACCGGCACATAAAGTAGCAACCCTATCTACCGAAACTCGGTCCAAATAGACAGTCGAGGTCTACTAGACAAAACATACGCCACAGGCGAAATGTTATGGATTGGGTGCGTTCACTGCTGGTGCGATTTTCATTCTCTCAAACAAAATCCCTCAAAAACTCTTTGTTCAAAAAGAGCCTTTATCAAAGGTCAGCGATTTCAACCATTTTAAAACATCTGGAAAGACCCGAAAACCATGTACATCTACAACGACTTCCGGCCTCCCAATTCATGTCGACTTTACACAACACAGTTGAAAACTTAGTTTCAAACTCGGGTTCTAACAAAATCCTTTTTATAAGACAACATCATTTCAAAATAACCATCACTATGGTCTCAAATTCTATTGAAAACATTTCATTCGAAAACTCAATTTCACAATTCACAAGTTCGAAAATCAACTCCGAAAATTTCAAATATAGCAGTTGTATTGGCAAGTTCAAAAATTCAATTTTTTAAACCTTACTCGGGAACCCGCACAACTAACCTTAGAAGGTCATCATTAACTAATTGTATCCGGACCTCTGTCCTTGGCTATTCAAGCCATTCGTAGAACGCTTAGTCTACTCTTCTTTAATTTTTTGGCTATTTCGGACATTGCCCGATATCCTCAGGTTTCACAAACTTTTCAGGACACTTCTCGTATTTGTCGTTTAACAACCGCGGGCTTCGCTCACCTATAGACACAATATATGCTATACAAAGACCGGAGCAACTTATGACGATATACTGGATTACGTAAACTTTTCTCTCTAGGGAACCGATTAGATATGAGACTCGCTACAATGCACTTACCTTGAGAATCGATATACTGGTAGCTCTACTCTATGGTTCGTTGTGATGGCAACTTCACTCTACGGTTTGACGTCACAGTGGCTTCACTCTACGGTACTTCACTTGGCGCTTCACTCAATCCCTCCGATTGGTCAGCACCTCCGTCGAACCCTCCGTAGGTAGCCCTTTCCGAATGCATCTCCCCGTAAGTAGCCACCTCCGATCACAATTTCCCATAAGTAGTACTTTCTTCGGTTGACCGTCTCTCGAATCATTATAACGAGAACTCGATCTCTATCGGTTACTAACCCTTTAGTGGTTTTGTAATTCTTGTCTCTAGGGTCTCGCTACCCTATCCAGGTCATTTTATTCATGCACTTTCTAGCTCCAGTCCAACACCTTATCTCAATTTCCCTATCGGGTAACCACCCACTTCTTTGGGGATCTACTAGCCACTAACATCTCTAAGGTTATCGGTCCTACCTTGAAACCATAACCTGTGATCACTGAGGTTTTAGCTATCGTAGGGTTTCGTTAAGGAACCAACTCTCAGGTATTCAAACCTAAGGCAACCTCACTCACATTTTCTCAGGGTTCCTATTCTCAGGTACTGGAACCTAGGCAATGCTCAGTCATACATTGACGTAAGCACTGTCTCTATCTCAAGCCTATCATCACTCTATCTTTTCTCATAGTATTCCAAAGGATTACTATGTTTCATACCGCAAGGTATTTAGGCCTTTTCTTAAAGGATATCAAATCCTTATGCTATATCCCGGGGGTTAAGAATCCCGAGATTTCTCTCGCTTAAGCACGCTTAACTTCACAACGTCTATCGTATCAGGTACTAATATCGCACGCATACCACGCATACCGACCACTCTCATAGGTACTAGCACGGCATAACTGCCTCCCCAGAAATATTGGGTACTTTCCCCTTTTTATCTAACGGTCACCACTGTCAAGGACTTAGTCAAAAGACCTTCATCCTCGGAGCCATGCCCCGTTGCACGCATGGTGTCTGGTTTTTACAAGGCAGGGATTTTCCTCTCAGGGTAACTTAGTAAGTTACTGTTTCTACAAGGAAACTAAATCAATAGTCACTGTCTACAGGAAAACCTAAGCAAGCGATGCACTTCTCTCGTAACGATTTCCTTGAAACATCAAGGCGGATTTAACCCGGACTCAATTTCTATATTAGAAGTCCTAGAGCTTAGCAACAACCCATATTCTATGTTATCTACTATATCTCGAGTCTCATCCGGTGTGGCCCACTCCATATATAAGCTCACGGGTTAGAATGGAATTAATGCCCAAGATAAACCGGAGATTATCAGAATTATCAGAATTATCGAAATTATCAGAATTATCGAAATTATCAGAATTATCGGAATTATCAGAATTATCGGAGCCTAATATCGTTGTAGGTATAGGCGATAGATACGCCAGCCCTGGTTTAGAGTGGTGCACCGACAGAGGGTGGTACACCGGTTCAGGATAGTATACCGGTTCAGACTGGTATAACGAAGTAAGGTGTACTCCGACCTAGGCTTATATCAGTACTCATTTTCAAAACATGCTCTTTAAAAAGGCGTAGAGCCTAACTCCGTTACTCAAACCAAATGGCCAGGTAGGTGTCTATCATGGGAGCCTCACCGTGCTAGGGTAACTGATTGGCTGATCCACATAGACTAGCCCTGCCTTCGGCACCAAAAGGTTTGGAATAACTTAGTCAGATCTATGCCAGGACAACTGCTCTGATACCATAAATGTAACATCCCATTTTCAAAAGCAGTATAAATTTTTTTTTTTCATCAGAGTAGAGCATCGGAGCGATTGAGTAACTGATATTTATATTCAAAATGCCGTAAGTCCGGGCGATTACGTAGCGGTACATTATACCGAGTGTTTTCAAAGTAAATAGCAAAAGAAAGTCTTCACCGAGTCCCTATGCGTGCCGCTTGCCTTTCTCCTCGATCCTCGGTCCTCCCGACCACGCCCGCTATGTTAAGAGCGAGGTTCAATGCCCAATGAACCTCGGGTAACGGTTAACCTCATGCTTATGTGTGACAAAATATGTATGACATGATATTCATAACATTACAAAGATTAACCAATACATAGCACACAAAGGATGTAAGGTTACAACAATACATAAGCACACAGGCAGATGTAATGTCAATCACAACAACAAGACATAGCACACAAAAGACATGCACGAAATCAACCATGTTTGCACTAACCCGGTGCCACGACAAATTCTCGTGTCCTCGCGCTAGGAAAACTCAACGGCATTACCAAGACTCGAACCCGTATAAACAAAGCGAATGTATAAACGTGAACTAAGACAGTCTTAGACACGGTGCATGACCCAAGACAAAGTCCTGTCCATGACTCTATGAAATAGTCTATCACATATAAGCATACAATAAGCATCGAGTTAGTGTTACGGACGCGAACGTACCTTCGTTGACGGAACTTCGGTACGATCAATCGGACATTGTGATACGACAGCGGTACAACAGCGGTAAGTGATTACAGATATCCTATAAGGATGATAACGTTTCTAATCAATGGTCAACATTATACCGGACATTCTAGTCTCAAATTACCATTTTACCCCGACTCCCCTAATCGGCGGAATTTCGCGAACTTCGTTACTTTAACTCTAATCTTCCAAAATTTTGACATATCTCTATCTCCAATAATAAATATCATATTTATCCCGAAAACATGATATCTAAACTAACTTGGAAGATTAAAGATTAATCTAGCATTTCTACTATAACTACCGAAGGAACTACCAAAGCTTAAGACTAGGGACCGAAGAACTTACCGGAACTTGCTATTTTCTCCGAGCTCCTCCTTGCTCTCACTTCTCTCTAACCTCTCTCTAGGAATTGTGAATTGGTGAGGAATGAAGTGAAATGGGAAGACCTATTTATAGAAGATTTTGGTGCACTATTCATGCTTTATCATACCGAATCTCAACCGTTGGATCTAGCTTGGACACAAGGCATCATCTCCACCATACAACACATCTCCTTACCTCATCATGATGTCATCAAGGTGATGTCACCCATGTGCTTTATGAACTTCTACCGATAAAGTTCCCCGTTCGGTGTAATTCCGCAAAATCTCAAAAATCCGGAACACACCACCGAAGCTCTATTCTTCCTCTTCGGAAATATTTGAGTTAACTAAATTTTTGATCCCATTAAGGGTATTCCGTAACTGCCGAAGATTCTAAGCCGAACGCCGTCGGTTACGGAAATTACTTCGGTGACACTAACTTCGAGACGAAATTCACCGGTTCATAATATGTCCATTGTTTATTACTTAGTTCAAGGATTTTGAGTTATGATTTATTTTCCATCGGTTCTCACTTTTCTTATCTGCCCTTTATTTACAAAAATATCTTCTCATCGATCCCTTATTCGCCTCGCCGTTACGGAAATGACTTCCGCTAACACCGACTTCCGGACAAAAATTCACTTGTTTGTAATTTGTCCCGACCTAAGAAACTTAGTTCATGGTTTTCTAGATAGGATTTAATTTCTATCGGTTCTCATTTATCCAACTCGGTTCTTCCACAAATATCTCTTTTATATTATTATAATAATACAAATATCATGATATTTATTATTTATTTTATTTTTTATTATTATTATTATTTTTATTTTTTCCTTCCTCTTTTTTTTTATTTATTTATTTTTTTCGTTTTTTTTTCTTTCTTTTTTTTCCCTTTCTTTTTCTTGAAAATATCATTCCTCCTTTTTTTTTTTTTTACTTTAATTATCTTTAAAAATTCTCCCTATTAGTTCTTTTGTCCAAGCTTAGATAATTAGCCATTAATTACCTAACTAATAACTTTCTAATTGTTGATAATTTTCTTAATTAAGATTAATCATTATCTCACAACTATTTTACTTACATTGGTATTTTATGCTCCATGTAAAATATTAAAAATCATAGGGCAATTTATGCTCTCCAAAATTATATTTAATTTTGCCTCATTATTTTTCAAGGGAAATAATCCCAAAAATTCCTAAAATTAGAGACAATATACTTTCTAATTTTCAATAAATATTTTATTGCCTCTTGGGATTTATCATAATATTTTCGGGCATTTCATGGCCCATAATTACATTTAGGGATTTTGACACTTTAATCCCTCTAATTTCATTAGAAATTTCCCTAGACAATAGAATAAGTATCCTACAAGGTTTTAAAACCACATATTCATCTATTTCCAAATAGTTATTATTTGCTAAAATATAGTATTCCGAGATAGATAATTATCCGGTATTACACGAAACACTGGAATTGAATCCGAACCTCCGGTTTGTACGATTGAGCTTTGCGAAATGGAATGCTTTTGTGAGCTTCGAACGCCATTGAGAGCGACGACTCGTGACTTGACTGGATATTTTGAATAACGAGGGTTGATGGAAGAAAGAGCTAAATTGTGGGATATGAGCATAGAGGTCGCCATGGGATCGGCGAGAGAGGTGAGGCACTGGATTCTTCCGCGAGTGAACAACAAAGCCGCGAGAACGCCTCCGACGCCAGATCCAGCGACGACGTCTGGGCCAGGCCGCGAGCTTCACCGGTCTTCAGCAGCGCTCCACCGACAGATCGGAGGAGAGAAGATGAAGAAGAAGGTGTTTCGGTGAAGAGGAAGAAGGATCCGGTGAAGAGCAAGGAGGATCCGGTGAAGAGGATGAAGAAGACGAAAGAGGGAGAGAGGGAGAGGCGGTGAAGAGGATGAAGAAGGGAGACGGACGTTAAACAGCTTTAACGGCATTGTGCAAATTTGCTGTTTTGAAAGGTTTATTTGCATTTAAGGTCCAACAAAAAGTATATTGTGTTGTGTGCACCTGGTCCAATAGTTTGTTGGTAAAAATGGTCCTTAACCCTAATATAAAATATAAAATAATCAATATAAAAATTAGCTGGTCAAGAATGAAACCATATTTCTCATAATACCTATCATATCGACCAGAAATATCAAATTAAAATTGCAAGCCTTGTGCATCCAGCAATTAAACACACGTCATTTTATACTTCTCCGATTCCAAATCAAGTCAAGTCGTACCATATCTTATGCGTAAATAAAATCACAATCAATAATCATATGATACATGTGAGATATAGATTCTAAGAAATGGCCAAGACCTGGAGTTCTCCAATTGCTGAATAGAAACTTTTCAATGTAAATTATAAAGTAACGATATAGATTCTCTACAATAAATACAAATTTAATATATATAATTTAGATGTGATATCTTCTTTTCTCTGTAGTAACATCAAGAAGATATAAACCAATGAAAATTTCCTCCGATACCCATTCTCATCATTTTCCCTCCTTTTCCTTTGAATTAATTACGATCTCAACGGTCCATATTTATTATGTGATAAAAATATTATTATAAGGGAAAATGAGAGAAAATGATGATAAAAAAGATGGTAAATCTTGACTGTTGAAATCATAATCCAAATGTAAAAAATGGAAAATGATAATAAGGGGTGCAGGAGGGAAGCCAAATTAATCTGAAGATATAAACCAATGACAAATTCTTCCTACCACCACTGCATGTTGCTCTCAAGTGGCTATTGCAAGATAATATCATCCTAATTCAAAAAAAAAAAAAAAAAAAAAAGTCATGAAAGATGTAAGACCGTTACATAGAAACTAATTTTCTTAGATTTAGATAGACTTGGCATAAGCCTTGAAAACGAAAAGAAAAAAACTTACTAACCAAGCCAGGAATATGGAGTATGATTATCATGATTTTAAAAAACAAATAATATGCATTTGATTGATTGATACATTATTTTCTTATTCTTCTTCTAAATATGTGGACTATGGAGTGTGGACCACGCAATCACTAACCAAGCCAGAACCAATGGAATGTAATCGAAGCAACGTATTTGACACTTACTAAGAGAAAACTTCAACGTTACTATTACAATTCCAACTTAATCACGAAAAAATTGTCTGGAATATGCGTACATTGAGTAGTAAGAAACAACTTTAAAATTCCCCATTATTTGATGGATTTGAATTGTTAGAAGTGCTCTCCACTAATAGGAGCTACATATGTTTTTTTTAAAAAAAAAAAGGTGCTACATATGGGAGAATTTGCGAAAATCAATATAAAATAAGTGAAAATATAGACTTTTTATTTTTTTAACACCATAGATGCAAGATTGTTATGAAAAAATGTCAGAATATGTCTAGTCCATTCTTAGTGGATCAAGGCCCCCTAAGCCCAATACAAATGGGGCTATTACGTAAATATAGAGAAATATGGGTATAAAAGAAGAATTTTCTCTTTGTGATTTAAAATTCAAATTAGAGTAACTGCCCATACACTGATGGTAAAACTTCCTAAAAACTGTTCTTATATATCTTCTCTCCGGTGGTGCATGAATGTTTCATATAAGGTGATTAGAATCCGCATCAGTACTCCGATCTCGTATGGGTATTCGATCAGCTAGTCAATGGATTTCCAGTACCCCGAAATCCTTTAGTGATATTAGAGCATATGGTTCTTTGAGGCCATAGTATATATATTTTCTACTGCACAAACCATATGAATATTTTTGTTGTTCTTCCCACATGCGTAAGTATACAAATATATGCTTCGTCTAAGGCCATGTTGATGAACAAGACGCCCCTCCTTTTTTTTTTTTTTTTTTTTTTTTTTTTTTTTTTTTTCATTTTCACATGCGCTTTTTCGTTCTTTGTACTATATTAAATGTCTTGTTACTCTGTCAATGATATGAAAGACATGAAATTCAATTCCTAGATCCTCTTTGAGCAAAAAAATTCCTAGATCCCAGAACAAAAGGAAAACCAGTATAGCAAGTATAGTGGGTGAAAATGGAACCGAGAAAGTTTATTACTTGAAATTGGGTTCTCAGAAATCAATGTCCTTAGAGAAGAAACGACCACTGGAAAAAGCTTGAAAACTCTGACTAAGAGAGTCAAACGATGGTTACGCAAATGGTTACTCGTGTTGATGTCTAATGTAATACCTTACAAATCCTATTTAGCAAAACCACTATATTCTGATAGACAATACCTATTAAAAAATAGGTGAATATGTGGCCTCTAAATTTAGTAGCTTATTTAATTTAATTTAGGGAATTCTCTCCTATAATTAAATAAACTAAAGACTAAATTTTCTAGTTTTCATTAGGGATCATAAAATACCCTATAAGATTAAAGCATAGTTCTTGTTTATTCAAAAGGAGCAATAAAATGCTATGGAAATATCTAAACTAATTAAAGGAAATTAGCAACAATTAGTGGATAATTAAATTTACAATAATTATATAAATTTTCGTAATTAAACTAGTGGCAATTAAAAATCATCAATTAAGGATAATTGGACTTAATTAAAAATAAAGGACCAATAAGAGTTTGAGATTAGCATAAGATTAAGTTGCTAATAATGTTCTAATAGCCTTGATTAAATAGCAAATCAATTAACCTATGACATTTGCAATAAAAGGGCAATTAAGCACATGCCTAAGGGAATAATTAGGCTTAATTAAATCAGCCCCTAAAATCATGAGAGAGATTAACAAATTGAAGGCCAAGATTAAATCTAATAAAGCTAAATCTAATGGCTCTAATTAATTATACAATTAATCTAAATCTATGTGGATTTGGATGAGCCAATGAAAAATCAAAGAAATGATCTAAATCCTCATAAAATTAATTGGACCAATAAGAAACTTAAACCATAGATTAATGGTGAGGATTAACCTTGAGCAAACACAAATAAATCCAATGGTCTTAATAAATCTCATAATTAAACTAAATCCATGAGAAGTTGGATGACCAATGAGGAAGCTTTAAACACTATCTATTAGACTTAAGGAAACACAAATCTTGAGTCAATAAAGAGGAAGGGGGACGGTTTGTGTTGGCTTGAAGAAGAAGAATACGTTTTGTTATTAAAATCTAGATATTATATAATAACCACATGGGATAATAAGGAGCACATGCGGGGACAAATTGGAAAAGATAATAAATGGCATCACATGGGTTCATTAATTGAAGATAAAAGAGGATAGGAGAGAGAGATGAGGCCACGGTTTTGTAAGAAGAAGAATGAGTTTGATATATTTTAATTAAGATAAGAACACATGGGATAATTAAGAGGAAGGAAAGAAAACTTAGTGAAGAAGAAATGTGGGGCCCGCAACTATTGAACAACCAATAGGAAAAATCAAGGGAAAATGCTCTAAATCCTATGTAATTAAAAAGAGCCAATGAGAGCATTCTACTTCATATTTTGTGTCTTGAAGAAGAACAAGAAGCTTGAGCCATTGATTAAGTAAAGTGATCTAGTGGTTTAGAATCATGAATTTTTACTATAAATAGGAGGCTTGGGTTCACTTCATTCTTCACACCAAACTCAAATGAGTTTTAGAGAGAAAGAGAGTAGAGAGAAGTAGTGGGAAGCAAGAAAGATGAGGGGTAGCAATGATCTTCAAGAGGTAAGGTTTTAAAGCTTCAAGTCTTTAGCTTTTATAGTTTTTAGTATAAAAGATAGTTTGATCTTTAAATCTTCCAAGAAGTTTTGGATTTCATGTTTTTATGATTAAAAATGTCTTTATTTTGAAAATATGATAGAAAATATTGTGGAGCAAAATTCTTGGAAGTTGAAGATCAAAGTAGCAAAGTTCTGGCGAAATTTTCGGTAAAATTTATGGGCAAACAGCGAAAGAAATGCTAATATTTTATGTTGAAAATGAAGCCCATAAATAATGCAATTTTACATGAATAAAGTAGACATGTAGGACTTTCCAAATATATAAAATATGTAACGTTTTGATCTCAGGTCAAGGAGATATGAATTTTTGAAGTTTAGCTATTTTTCTGGACGAAAATCTGGGCAACATTGAGAAAAGCTAAAACTGGGAATGATCCATGATGTTATAGGTTCTTGGAATATTTTTAATTGAAAATAAACATGTCAAGGATCATGAGGAATTATACAAAACCTCAAAACTATTTTTGTAGAATTACTTATGATTTTTCCAAGTTACCGAAAAATCTGCCCAGAAAATACTGCACTGCGTTTTTAAATAAATGTAAGGGCAAAATTGTAAATAGCAAAACCACCAAGGGTAGAGAGGTAAATAGAGGTGGAAATATCTCTTAGGATATTATTCTAAGTGATATGGTGATATGTTAGGATACCCGGGAAATCCAGAGTCGGATTCAAGGGTCGGGCATGTTGGTAACTACACGGTGAAAGGTACGTTCGCGTACTGTAACACTAACTTGATGCTTATTGTATGCTTATATGTGATAGATAATAACTTTACATATGCTGTGTGCTTATGTACTATTGGGATACATCTGCTGTGTGCTTATGTACTGTTGGCATACATCTGCTGAAATACCATAAATATCGGACATACATATACTGTCATATTTAAGCATTAGGTTAACCGTTACCTGAGGTCCGATGGGCATTGGACCTCAGCTCTTACCATAGCTTCAAGCCTACAGGACCGAGGGCTGACGACAAGGGTAAGCAGCATGCGTGAGGACCAGCTGGAGTTTTATTTTGGGAGATGTACTTATATTTCTACGTAGTTAGAATTTTGAATACTCGGATAAATGTACCGCTATTATAAACCAGATACGCCACGGTTAATGTTATATCAGTTACTCACTTGCTCTGGTGCTCTACTCTGATGAAAATATTCTATTCCGCTTAAAAAAAATGGGGTGTTACATCTAAGAACCATACGGTGCCGGTTGTGAGAGTGGGCTTTGTCTAGATTTTCATTCTTCCAAAAAAAATTCTGTTCCTCTTCCTAATTGAGATGTGGTTTATTTTTAAAAATCTCTAAATTCAAGATCTCTATTTTGATATACTTTTGGCATTTTTTGGAGCAAGTTTGAATCAATTTTTAGAGGTTTCAATGGTATGTTTAATGATTTTTTATACATTTAAAAATCCTAAAATATTTTTAATAATTTATAATAATTTTATTTGAGATAAATACGAACTTGAAGAGTTCAAAAAGCGCTGAACCAAAAAGAGTTTATTCTTTTAGATGATAATAGTGTTGAAAAGCGCATTCTTGAGTATGAACCATTTAGTGGTGCATCAGAAAAAGAACAAATTATAAGATGAAGCCTCTAAGTGGCGATCCAATAGAGGAATGTGAGCCTCTAAATGATCATTTAAATATGGATTTGTTCATTTAGGTTTGAGCTCTTAGAGATAACTCAGAAGAAGACAATCCTAAAGAGGATCTAGAGGAATATAATCCAAAGTAAGCCTTATTAGATCCTAAAATGGAATAAGAGGTATCTCTTGAATCTCAAGAAAGTAGAATTCAAGATTCAAATATGGAGAAACCTCAAAGAGGTGAAAGTGAGGGATTAGATATTGAAGAGATGGTATCAAATCAAAGTGCAAGGAAATCTCAAATGGAGTTCCACATCCAAACTCTGGATCATGTTGGAATTCAGGAGAGTGATGCATCTTAGAAGGAAGAGCCCAGTTAATGAGACAAGAAGGAACCCTAATCCTAGTCCAACCACCAACACTAGAAACCATAAAAGAGTTAAGAGCAAATACTTAATGTTTCCTTGAAGAAACAGGGAAAATTGCATAAGATATTGGACATATCTCTTCAAGAAAATAGAGAAACTTTAGGAGATGATTAAAACAATATGTGACATAAAATTCTTCCACCTTAGAAAACAATGGTTACTTGAGAACCTATCAAATTGGGCTTGAGAAACAAGGAAAATTCTCCCTTTTGAGATTTGTTTGGTGAAGATTAAGAATAAAGAAATGAGATGAATATGAAACCAAAGAAAACTATTGAGTTTCCCCAAATTTCTAGATAATAAGACATTATGGGCATAATGATGCAATAAGAGACATTAAGAAGTAAATCTCAAACACTCTTTTTTGAGCAGGAGAATGAGTCTTCTGAGAACATCATATACTCCATCTAACTGGCAGCTAGTTTCATATGCTCTATCTAAGTGGGAGCTAGCATTATATGCTCTACTTAAGTGGGAGCTTTCAGAAAATGTGATTTCTGAGAGTCCTAATTGAACATATTATATGAAGTACATGACATTGTATAGTTCAATATGCTATGTAACAAACATATGTTCTTGGTTTAAATGAATTGTAAATAACAATAAGCATGGGATGATTTTAATGATCAGGCGAAGAAGGGTTGCCAAGAACAAGAATATAATTTTTTAAAAAATCTTAATAGGAACAATTCGATATCCGGCATTGAAAGTGTCATATAAATAGAAGATATTGTAAAGCCATTGACTTGGGAAAGAAACCTACTGTCATTTTTAAAGTGACCGACCTCCTCAACAAATCAATCAAGCTCTTGGTTTTTAAAATTTAATAACAAAGCCTCATTATTATGAAATTGTAAAAAAAAAATGACTTACTTTTGCGGCTGCCATACAAATAAAATAATACAGAACAACGTGTCTAGCAATGCACATGACATCGTTAATTTGGGTAATACATATATAGCTAGCAAATACTAGTTTGAAATTGCCTTTCAGTTCACGAAGAATTACGAAATATACCTGTTCAAGAATAAAAAAATAGTAGCATTTAAGTGGTAATTACTGTTGTCAAAAGCATTAGTCTCATCACAAGAGATGCAAATGTTAGAAAACTAAGCGATCTAAACATGTTAAACACAGATTAACATTTAGATCAATGCGGAAAAATGAAATAGAGATCACAAATACCTCCCGCCATTGATTTGTTTCCAGAAGCAAACGGGGACGAACTCTGAGTTTCAGTCCTTCTGACCCTTCTCTCTGAATCTGCAGATGGTGTGCTTGTCTCAATGTCAGAGCAGGTTCAGGGGACCAAAAATTTACACGTACAAATTACCCTCTGGCCATCACAGTGTTAAAGGCATTCATGTGTATCAATTACCAATTATTGCACTTTAATTGGGCCGTTACTAAATTAATGGACGGTTACAAAATAGGAATTAATGTGGGCCACTTAATAGAATTAATGGAATATTAATTATAATATTAAAATTCCAACATTCTCCCACTTGGTCCACATACTTTAGTATATACCTCTGAGAAACAAAATGTATGGATCATAACGATAGGTCCTCTTAAAGCGAGGAATATCTTCCATGTATCACAGTGCATTATGTTTCCCAAGCCCAAGTAACTTAATGAATAAACCCTACGTTTATTCTTGGTCCAAACTCAATGATGTTCCTCAAATTAAACAAATAAATGTGTACACAAACTGAAATGAGAAAAACATCACAAATGGGGTTCCATAAAATAACATCATTCTTACAACGAAAAGAAAATCATTCTAAAAATGAAAATCAAAGAAAGGCACTAATTCCCATTCTTTCCACATGATCCATAAACTTCATCGGAGGCATGCCTTTAGTTAAAGGATCAACAATCATCAATTCAGTGCTGATGTGTTCGATAACCACTGTTTCATTCTTAACACGTTCTCTTATGGCTAGATACTTAATGTCGATATGCTTGCTTCGACTACCACTTTTGTTGTTCTTAGCCATAAAGACGGCAGCATAATTGTCACAATATATCTTTAATGGCCTAGAAATTGAATCCATGATTCTAAGCCCAGAAATGAAACCCTTCATCCATACACCATGTGAGGTAGCCTCAAAACATGACACGAACTCAGCTTCCATCGTAGAAGTAGCAATCATATACTGCTTCTTGCTACTCCAAGACACAGCTCCACCGACTAGCATAAAAATGTATCTAGAAGTGGATTTTCTTGAGTCAATGCAGCCAGCAAAGTCTGAATCTGAGTAACCAGTCACTCCTAGATTGTCTGTCCATTTGTATTTAAGCACGTAATCCTTAGTCCCTTGAAGGTATCTCAACACCTTTTTCACAGCTTTCCAGTGGTCCCTACCTGGATTACTCTAATATCTCCCTAACATTCCAACAGCAAATGCAATATCAGGTCTGGTGCAGACCTGAGCATACATAAGGCTTCCTACAGCTGAAGCATAAGGGATGTTTTTCATTTGTTCCCTCTCAAAATCATTCTTTGGGCACTGGTTCAAATTGAACCTGTCACCTTTCACAATGGGAGCTGTGCTTTGTGAACAATGCCTCATCCGAAATCTTTCTAAAACTTTGTTGATATAGGTCTCTTAAGACAAACCTAGAACACCTCTATGTCTGTCTCTTTGTATCTTAATGCCAATGACATAAGATGCATCTCCCATATCCTTCATATCAAAGCTTTTAGAGAGGAATTGTTTTACTTCATACAATAAGCCATGTCATTGGTTGCAAGCAAAATGTCATCCACATATAGAATAAGGAAACAAATCTTACTCCCACTGACCTTCTGGTATATACATTCATCCATAATGTTCTCTACAAAACCAAATGAAGAGATAACGTCATGAAACTTTAAATACCATTTCAATCCATATATGGATTTCCTAAGCTTGCACACCAAGTGCTCACCATCACTAGAGGAAAATCCTTCGGTTGTTTCATGTAAACCTCTTCCTCTAGTTCTCCATCGAGAAAGGCCGTTTTCACATCCATTTGTTGCAACTCCAAGTCAAAATATGCAACTAATGCTAGAATGATGCGAAGAGAATCTTTCTTAGATACAGGAGAAAATGTCTCCTTGTAGTCGATTCCTTCTCTTTGAGTGAATCCTTTGGCTACGAGTCTTGCTTTATGTCTGTCAAGGTTGCCTAATGAATCTCTCTTTGTTTTGAAGACCCATTTGCATCCAATGGTCTTCGCACCATCAGGCAACTCAACAAGATCCCAGACTCTATTGGATGCCATAGAATTCATCTCATCCTTCATAGCATCATACCATGATACTTTGAATCTCTGAGTTATGGCTTGTGAAAATGTTGCGGATCATTTTCAGCTCCTACATTATAGTCAGATTCTTGCAAATACACAATGTATTCACTAGGTATCGCTGGTCTTCTTGGTCTAGTAGATCTCCTCAATGTTGTTTCATTATCTTCTTGAGGAACTTGCTGTTCAACTGGTTGTTCAACAATTTATTGTTGTTCCTCATCAACAACTTGATCTACTTGGATCAATATCGCCCGATTGTGGATCTTGTATGACTGGTTGTACAACACTCGGATGAGCTAAAGGAGCATTGTCAACAACCAATCTAAGACCTGAAGTAGAAGGTTGGCAATCTAAATGATCTTCTTCAGAAACTAGGTTTCTGAATTGATCGCTCCCACTAATCAAGTCATTCTCAAGAAATTTAGCATTCCTTGATTCCACAAACCTAGTGGTATGAGATGGACAGTAATACCTGTACCCCTTAGACCTCTCGGCATATCCAATGAAATATCCACTAATGGTCCTTGGGTCCAGCTTCTTTTCTTGTGGGTTATAAATTCTGACTTCAGACAGGCGTCCCTTAACGCGTACATGTCGCAAACTCGGTTTCCAACCCTTGAATAACTCAAATGGTGTCTTTGAGACAGCCTTGGTTGGAACCCGATTTAATATGTACACAGCCGTCTTAAGTGCATCAACCCACAAGGACTTAGGTAGCTTAGAGCTACTAAGCATACTTCTCACCATGTCCAATAATGTTCGGTTTCTTCTTTCTGCTACGCCATTCTGGTCTGGAGAACCAGGCATGGTGTATTGGGCAACAATCTTCTTGAAGAAACTTCGCAAATGGACCAGGTGCTTGTCCATCTTCAGTGTATCTACCATAATATCCACCACCTCTATCTGATCTCACAATCTTGATTTGTTTACCACATTGTTTCACTACCTCAGATTTGAATACCTTAAAGGCATCCAATGCTTCGTGCTTGTTATGAAGCATGTAGAGATACATGTATCGTGAGTAATCATCAATGAAGGAGATGAAGTATTTCTGACCATATGCGTCCATTTCTGGATATAAATGTCTGTATGTATGATCTCTAATAGTTTTGTACTCCTCTTAGCACCTTTCTTTGACTTGTTAGTCCTTTTCCCTTTATGCGGTCTACACAAGTCTCAAAATCAATAAAGTCCAGAGTATTAAGTACCCCTTCCTTCACCAATCTTTCAATTCTCGAATGGAGATATGTCCCAATCTCCGGTGCCACAACATAGGGGAATGCTCATTCATAACACTACGTTTCGAACCAACAGAAACATGCATGGCATCATAAGTAGTATCATGTTGTAAGTAAATAAGAAAAAGACCGTTAGACAATGTACCATTCCCAACTTATTTGATTTATAAAACAGATCCAAAGATGTCTCATAAAACATAAAGGAATAATCCAAACGTACAAGTCTAGAAACAAAAATTAAGTTCCTAGTGAAACTTGGAACATAAAAAGTCTTTTCCAAATTTAAAACATAGCCACTACTTAGAACTAAACGCAAGTCCCTACAAAGCCTCCACATGCGAATGAATCCTTCCACCCGAGTAGATGAATTGTTCACTTCCCAATGGCTTCCTTAGGTTTTGCATACCCCGCAAGGTATTCGAAACATGGATTGTAGAATCAGAATCAATCCACCATGTGCCATTAATGTCATCAACCATATTAGATTCATAACAGACAAGTGAGACTGACATACCTTTCTTCTTAAGCCACTGCTGGAATTTAGAGCAGTCCTTCTTCATGTGTCCCTTCTTTTTACGGAAGAAACACTTGGATTCCTTCTTAATTCCACCTTGGGGTGGTGTTTTTCCTTTCCCTTCTTCTTGGCTTGAGTCTGACCCTTTTTCTCAGTTTTCATAAATGAACTCTCTCCCATTTCCATTTTCAGCCTTCCCTCCTCTTGAACACACATGGTCAAAAGTTCATTGATTGACCATTTATCCTTATGTGTGTTATAGGATATCTTGAAGGGCCCATATGGTCATGGAAGAGTGTTCGAATGTAGTGGACAAGGAAAGAGTCGACATGTCAACCTCAAGTTGCTTTAGTTGAGCTGCAATATCCCTCATTTGCATGATGTGCTCACGCACACCTTTCACTGTAGTAAGTCTTAGGGATGAAAACTTCATAATTAGGGTGCTGGCAAGTGCCTTACCTGAAGTCTGAAATTGATCATCGATCGCCTTTAGAAGTGGCCTAATTTTGTCATGCTGTTCGACAGAACCACGAATGCCAGTAGAGATATGAGTCTTTATGAACATTACTGAGAGACGATTAGATCGCTCCCACTTTTCATAAAGATCAACCTGATCTGGAGTGCTGGTTGCAGTAATGGAAGGTGGTTCGTCTTTCCTTATAGTATAATCAATGTCCATCCACCCCAATTGGAGAAGAACTCTTTCTCTCCATACCTTATAGTTATCACCCCTCGGTTCGGGAATATCATTTTTCATATCGAGAAATTCGCGTTGTTTTACTTTGCATAATTAAGAAATACATGCTTAAAAAATCAAGAATTGAGACTAATAAACTAAATCATGTTTTACCAATGTAAATCATGCTAAAATTCATAAATCTACCAACATACAACTTGCACAGTGGGCTAAAGTTCTAATTCAATTAGATTTATACATAAGCGTATGATAAAACTATCAAATTATTTCCTTATTCTTAATACCATGTGGGTAAGTTAAGAATATAATTTGATATTTTGTCCTAATTAATCATACAAAAACATATAATAAAAATTTCCCGTGGGATAAAATTTTATTATATTACATATGATCTATCACAACTAATGTTACTACGTGATCATGCAACTCTATTTACATTTTCAATTAATTAAAGATCTTTGTGGCTACTCTCTAATTAATTAAAACATAAGGATCACTTAACATTACTATATAATATTGCAAGAAAATAAGCAATATTAAAATTGGATATGTCATGCTTTGCATATTATTTAACATAACATTGCATGAATAATTAAATAATAATTAATACATGCATAACAAAATATGTAATTCATAATAACATGAAATGCCAATTAAAAATAAAATCAGATTTATATTTAAATCTGAAAGTCACAATTTATATGTAAATTCAGTATCTACAAATAAAACAGAAATGTTAGCTTGGCCTAATGGTCTGAAGGGCCCAATCAAGGCTTTGGATCAGAAGGATGTGGGTTCGAATCCCACCTACTGCACTTTAAAATAGTTTTATTTTCGCTGGAAAAGAAAAAAACAAACAAACATTTAAATAAATAAATGTTCAAAAAATAAAACACAAGGGGCGCGTAGCTCAACTGGCAAAGCGCCAGCCCTTAAGGCATCCCAGGCACTCACTGGTTCTGAGTTCGAAACCTCTCTGGAACATTTTCGAAATTTCGAAAACTTTGCTCATCAACTAAAACTTGTTGATATATATTAAATGATAAAACATCAACCATATGGAGCACATGGCGCGGTGGCAAAATGCTGGCCATCAAGGTGTATCCCATGCTCTCACTAGTCTCTGGTTCGACACTCAATTTTCACATTATGTAAAATTTTCCAAACTGAATAAATAAATCATGTATATTTATTAACAGCTCATACTTCACCACATATGAGCACATGGCCCATCTGGCGCAAGGCCAGCCTTTAAGGTGCTCAAGTGCTTGCTAGTCCCCTGTTCGAAACCTCCAGAGACCATTCGTCAACCCGAAAATTCCCAGAAATTTCAGGCGAACAGAATGATCAGAAAAAAAACGTTTTTTGACAAAAAAATCACATAAAAACAAATCGGAACACAATATGTTTGATATAATCATAAAATCGATACAAATAATAACCGAAAGAGATTAAATCAAACAATCTGAAAAATTTTCCAGAAAAATTCAGATTTAATGAAAACCGATGAAAATCAATTGCAAAAGCAAAGCAAACCTTCACAAATTCGAGACACATATAATCGAATAAAAAATCGAAGGCTCCAATCCTACAACAATGAAACTCGAGAGAACATTAGCAAAACGATACCCAGATCGAAAATAATGGAGAAATTAAAATCGATCAAAAGCAAAACTAAATATAATGAAATTGATATCGAAAGTATAATTCATGAATGATTCAACCATCATACACAGAATCCAAATGAAATCTTTGGAAAAAAATGATTTCGTAACGTTGATTAAAAGCGATTAAGAAATCCATAGAGATATAACTCAAGTTTTGAACCCGGTTGAAACAAAGCTCTCGAAAACCATCCATGAACAAAAATATTATGAACATATCAGAAACAAAGTGTTCAGGTAAAACCCATTAAATATATGACCATAATTTTTGAAGACACAACCGATAAAAATAAAACTTCATCGGTGAAAAATCAAGGCAGAGGCATATTTTCTTGCTCTGATACCAAATGTTAGAAAACTAAGCGATCTAAACATGTTAAACACAACATTAACATTTAGATCAATGCGGAAAAATGAAATAGAGATCACAAATACCTCCCGCCATTGATTTGTTTCTAGAAGCAAATGGGGACGAACTCGAGTTTCAGTCCTTGACCCTTCTCTCTCGAATCTGCGAGATGGTGTGCTTGTCTCAATGTCAGAGCAGGTTCAGGGGACCAAAATTTACACATACAAATTACCCTCTGGCCATCACAGAGTTAAAGGCATTCATGTGTATCAATTACCAATTATTGCACTTTAATTGGGCCGTTACTAAATTAATGGAGGCCGTTACTAAATTAATGGACGGTTACAAAATAGGAATTAATGTGGGCCACTTAATAGAATTAATGGAATATTAATTATAATATTAAAATTCCAACAGCAGATTGTAATAACACGCTCTTCACATCTAGGCACAAGTCTCACCAATCCTAATATTTGATTTAGTTTCTATCCTTAATTGCTTAACAAAGATAGTCAAAAACCGTATAAAAGTTCAAAAATTATTTACAAGAAAGTTCGTAAAGGTCTTTACCATGGCTAAGACATGAAACATAATTATAATGCGAAGATGGAAGACCTATCTAATCCACTATTATCATGAGAGAAATTAATTATGGTGTTCCCAAGATTCACTTACAAGAACTTGCATTTAAACAAAATAACACTTGTACAGGCCATTTAAATGTCATTTTGAAACAAGACTTGGATCAATCACACACAACATACTCCATCACCCTCCGCTCCCCAAAAGTTATTAACCTTCACCACTATGCCATATGTGTGTGCATATATATATATATATATATATATATATGTATATATATATATATATTCAAACAATAACTATGCCCTTTTAAGTTTCAACACATAGTTGAACAATCTTAATCCAACCAAATTCCTTCTCTACACATTTTCACAAACACCTTGTGTGCATTAACATTCAAACAAGTTCATCAACTTCTTGATCTTCAAATCTCTTGTCTAACAATTTCCAAACACCCATGTACAAAATTACTATACTTTTCTAATTAAAAGAAGGAATTACTATCCTTTCCAAATTGAATTTATCACCAAGATTCAGTTCAAACCCAAGAAAACAACCTAAATCAATCTTCCTATTACAACAACCAAAACAATTAGAACGAAATTTCTCATCCAAATAAGCTCCTAAAACTTCAACTTCGGTTTGTCTAAACTTTCATCTTCTCTCCTATATCACGCACAAGCCACAGAACAACACCAGGAAAATAAGCACACGACAGCTACATAGAAGCAAGGAAGGAGAGAAGTTTTCGAACATACGACACAAACAACACCGAAGAACGAGTTGAAGGAGTCAAGGTTGATGTGTGCTAAAGAAGATAAAGAGGAAGAAGGTGGCTCACGCACACCCGGACTTCACAACTCACCATCAACTCGCTCGCTCCTCCACCTCTGTCCACCTCTGTACTCACCAGTGGGTGACCTTCGCCTCACCTTCACCTTCTTATTTCGTCGCCGATAAGGTCCCAAATCGAGACTACGAAGCGCCGCTCAAGCAAGATCGCAAGAGACCTGAAGCTTGAGCGCAATTTGGAGATCAAGAACCGAGAGATTTACGGCGCGCCGTGGAACCACCATCACCGTCACCACCGTCCCTTCCTCTTCATCGAACGTTCTCCTCCTCGCCATCGGCGACCTTCGTCGTCCCGCACACCTCCACTTTCATTCCTCTCTTTGCCGATAACGATAGTATCGTCGAGAGTCTCGCAACTTTCGAACCCGGAACTAAAGGCACCTCTGTTTTGATTAGCTTTGCTTCCTCTATTTCAATCTTGTTTTTCGGTGGTATTTTCTCACTACAAAAAAAAAAAAAAAAAAAAAAAAAGACTTTCAGCGACCACTTTCGGTAGCGACTTTAAAAGTCGCCGCTGAAAGTATTGACTTTCGGTGGCGACTTTTAAAGTCGCCACCGAAAGTGTTACTATTAATGGCAACATTTTGTTGTCGCCACTAAAGATCTAGCTTTTAGTGGCGACTTTTAAAGTCGCCACCGAAAGTAATAGGTTTCAGCAGCGACTGTTGTTTGTCGCCACCAAAGGATGTTTCGGTGGCGACATAATGTCGCCACTGAAGGTACTTTCGGTGGCAACAATTTTTTGTCGCCACCGAAAAGGCGTTTGTTTCAAAGGCGACTTTGTGTCGCCACCTAAAGCCTAAATCCCTAAATCAAGTTCCAGCGCCAATTTTTCGTCTCGCGCCCCTGGTTTAGTGCGATTTTCTTTTTGCCTCCCATCCCTTGCGAAAAATTCTGTAGCCTTCTCCTCTCGGCGTCTCCCTCTCAACCTTGCTTTCCTTTCGGCTCATTCAGGCTCCTCTCCTCACCGGTGATGTCTCAGTCCGTCGACGGTCACCGCGAGTTTCACTGTTGAGGTAAGTTTTCTTCCTTTTCCACGGCGAGTTTCGATCGAAATCGGGGACTGTGTGTTTGTGCCTGGCCATGGCTGTTGCCGCTGCAGTTGTCGTCGTGCCATTGGGCTTCCTCTTCTTCGCCTCTGGCCTTGTCGTTAATCTCATCCAGGTAATTCACTTCTTCTTTTAAGGTTATCGTATGTTCATTATTTCATGCCTAACTTCTATTTTCCTCTCGTGGCTTCTGTTTTATTTCCAAAGTGCTGTCGATTTCTTTTTTAACGGATTCTTTCCATTTTCGGATTTGATTTTTGTTATTATACGGTGCATCTGGACTATGTCTTTAGCTTGTGTGGATCGCTACTTGCTCAGTAACTTACAAAGTGCCGATATATGATTTATCAATGTATTTGGTTCTCAGAACGGAAACATGCTTGTGAATCTAAGCTTTTGTTTGTATTATACACCTCTAGGATCTCTGTTCTCTCTTCTCATCCTCTGGAGTCTACGGAAAGCAAGTTTTGGGTGCCCCTTTCCCCCCAAAATTTAAATTATACTATTTTCGTTCCAGTACATATTACTTACTTCCTCCATATTAACTCGTTCATCCGGGAATTTTCGATGAAGTGTTAGATAATTATTTCAGCATTCTCTAAGGAACGCAAACCTAGTGCACGATATGAGAGTTCGACAATCTTTTTATTTCAATTCAAACTTGAATATTCAGATAACTTAATTAGAAAGGGTTTAAATGCCAAAAACGAAACTAATGTAAAAAGATGTGTAATTACCTTTTGATTCCTTTGTTTCGTGGCAACATGCTATGTTCTTGTACGGCCGCTATCAAAAAATTTGTACGGAGGAATCAACGGGGTTGTAGCAGAATTGTTGTGGCTGGAACTCGTGTGGATTATTGATTGGTGGGCGGGAGTTAAGGTGTTTAAGCGGTTCCTGGTTTTCGACTTCGTAATTTTTTATTGCATTGTTGTTGCCGATAAATCTAGTTCTTTGGATACCGGGAAAAAGTCGTATTTTCCTATTGCATTCTATGTCTTGTACTTTGCATGTTGAGTGAGTAGCGAAATTATGTACATGCCCACCCTAGTAAATGCGACTTCAAACCCTTGAGAGTAATATATTCACATATTATATCTTATAGCTAAATTCGTAAAAATAATATGGGGATGATCTAGATATTTGTTATATAATTATAAGTTTCTTTGGAGGGAATTAATTATCCAAATTGATGTTTGAGTTGAATAATTTGAACTTCCAACTGAACAAGGCTACGCCTATTGGCATTTCAATTATTTTATTCTTTTGAGACATGCAATTGATCAAAGGGAAATAATTGATTCCTTAATGGTTGATTTCAATGGTTGCATGTCTTATTCTCTCTATGTTGAAGGCGTGGCAGTCAATTATGAACTGCCGTTGAATGAGTTATTCTCTAGCATTTTGAATAATCAAATCTTTCATTTTGAAATTTACGGGTGGCCGCAGATCCAACTATTTGCTTGATAGTGAAACCTTTCGGATGATGGGTAAGCTCTTTTTTCCATGTTTTGCATTTGTGTGTATCCTGAAGGAAAAAATTGAATATTTCGTGCTCTTTGTGCCCAACGTTTGCTTGCACCTTATTTTCTTACTTTGTCTTGATATAGGTAAAGTAAAGAGCATGCACTTGTCATCTGAATCATAGAAGTGATATTGATTGGCTTGTTGGATGGGTTTCGGCTCGGTGTGAATGTCTTATTTGGCATGGCCTTTTAACGACTACAAACAATGCAAGATATTTAGCACATTTAGATGCATGGATAGCTTAATTCATTTATATTTCGCGCTTACTTTTTACATGCATATTGTTGTACTATAAGATGTAGTGCTATTTGATTAATATTTTTTGTTTCTCTTACATCTGTGTTGTTATATGTCCTTCAACTATGATTTATCTTTTAACATCTTTCAACAGCGCTCGGTTGCCTTGGAAGCTCTCTAGCTGTGATGAAGAAATCATCAAAAATGCTTTGTCGGTATGTCTCTCATTGTAAAGTGGTCCTTATGCTTTCCAAAATGAAAAAATGGAATGGTTCTTGCTTTGCTGAGGTCATGATCGTTTAATCATTTGATCATGGATGTTCATGCAATTTGAAGTTGGGATATGAGTGTGGGGATATATAATTGATGTATATGAACTCATTATCGATAGCAAGACCACTTGCAGGTTAAATTTATCACTCGCTGGCCTACTTTTAAAGTTCTATGAATGCGGTAATTGGTTGGTCTATGTGGTTTTCGAGTATCTTTTTCGGAGAGAAGTTGGGCCAAGGATGAAAGCACATTAAAGGTATGACTTGTTAAAACATACTAAGCATATATTCTCGCATGCATGTAAGAGATTCACATCTCAGTGCATGTTATGTAGATAGCTCATATCGCTTAACTAAGGTCCAAGATTTAAACTTACTTGTAAAATTTCCCCTCTTCCTTTGTGATACTTGTATTTGCGGTCGGGCCTCGAAAGACTAAAGGATTATCCTCTTCCGTTTTGGTTGGCTCTCTTTGTAGAGGGGACTCGCTTTACACGGAAGAACTTTTAGTTGCTCGGAATATGCAACCTCAAATGGATTGCATGTTCCTTGAAATGTGCGATTCCTCGAACTAAAGTGAGTTCTTACCTTTCTTGTTCTTATTTTCACTCGCTTTATTGTCATTCACATACATTGGAAAGCCTTTTTGCGTAATGCGGTCTAGCTAGCAACAAGGCTCGAAGATACCACCGGATAAATTATTTATTCATCCGTATATTGTAGTGGGAGGGGTTACGACATTAGCTGCAAGAGTATATAAAAAATAGCCATTTAATTTTTTTAAAAAAAATTTGACTTTCAGTGGCGACTTTTGTCGCCGCTGAAAGATTTAAAAAAAAAAGAATTCAGACTTTCAGTGGCGACTTTTGTCGCCGCTGAAAGATTTTTTTTAAAAAAAAATTGAGACTTTCAGTGGCGACTTTTGTCGCCCCGGAAACATTGTCTTCAAAAAAATTGGGACTTTCAGCAGCGACTTTGTCGCCATCGATTGTCAACTTTAGGCGGCGACATTAAAATGTCGCAGTCAAAAAGTATCATGACGGTCGTTTGACAACGACTTGTCGCCCGAAAGCACTTTCGTCGACTTTTGTCGCCAGAAAGTCAAATTTTTTGTAGAGTCGTCTTTGTAATTTTGTCCAAGAAGAAGGAGGAGGATTTGCTCTTTCATGAGATTTCTATTAATTGCGGTGGCTAAATCTCTTTTCTCCTCAAGCAATTAGTTGATTCTTTGAGCTTGGATCTTTAAAGGGAGTATTATTTATCTAATTTCTTATTCTTTTCATTTTAATGATTGAATTTAGGTTTGATGTTTCATACAATTTGGGAGATTGGATATATTTGGATTTGTTTTTGTGCCCTTTGAATTTCATCAGTAACAATTTCTTATATATGACTAGGTAAAGCTTATGCTTGAGATTGTTATGAAAAATATTATGCTTACAAAGGGTTCTTAATTACTTCTGTTAATGCATTTAATTAATTTCAATTGCTAGTGTTTATTGGGTTTTGGTTAGAGGAATTAAGCCTTGTTCGAAGAATTTTTTAGGTGTTCTTGTCAAACTTACACTCTCATTATCCTTTAAAACAATGATACATAAAATTCATTGTTCTAAGAGGTTTTATCATACTTTTCAAAACAAATTTCCATTTCACTCCACTTTATTCTAAAAATCCAAAAATATTAGTTTTTAAAATATTTTAGTTTAATTGCAACTTAATTGATAGATAAAAAGCTCAAAGTCCTTTTTAACTTGTTTTACGCCAATTATCACATTTAGTTGCTAAGTAATTAATTAAAAAACTTTTCAAGAGACGATATAAGATTGCATTCTAAATTGCAATCCTTGATTTGATTTTGAAGAGATTATCAAGACATATGCCGACACGCTATCTTTAATTAGTCTCTTACTCTTCTCTTGTTTTGTAAAACAAAAGGTGTCAAAACATTAAAAATGTTATGTAAGGAGAATACAACAAATTAAGATGAAGGAGATAGAAAAAGACAAGAAAGAATTGGATAGAAAGAGGAAGCGATTCTCATTCACTCTGATGTATCCAATGTGTATAACATGACCTTTTATCTATAGGCCTTCAATCTCAAGAGAGTTTCATGAAATAAATACCAAATTAATTCACCTATGACTTATGCGTGCACAATTAATATGTAACTTCTTATTTATGGTATAAATATTGCTAAAAATCATTCATTAGAAAGTCCACGGAGGGTAGGATATAAAATGTCAAAAGTTGGGAGAGGTTATGAACATCACATAATCTAATATTTATAACAAAAAAATTGTTTTCCAAAACAACTTTTTTTTTTCCAGAACACGTGACCAAGGCACATTTTCGGACAATTTTTTTTTAGAGCCAAACCAATTCTAATACTTCCTATGTCCTCTATATATATAATTGGCTAAAGTATACTTTTAGTCCTTTAAGTTTTACATAAGGTATACTTTTGGTCTCTTAACTTCATAAAGTATACTTTTGGTCCTAAAATTCTAACACCATTAATATTACTAACGGAAAACGCTGATCTGCAAATAACTCAAGTGACGACTAATACTACTTAATTACACAAATTTTACATATTCTTCAATTTACCCATATTTTAAATTTAAACCTAATAGTATTTAATTACAAAATCATCACTTAAATTTACACCGTTATCACTTGAGTTTGCATTTTCCGTTAGGAAAACTAACGGTGTTAAAATCTTAGGACTAAAAGTATACTTTATGAAGTTAAGGGACTAAAAGTATACTTCATATAAACTTAAAGGACTAAAAGTATACTTTAGCCTATATAATTTTTTCAAACTAATTTTTTAAACTTACAAATTGATATATAATATAATGTTATGCATAATTATTTTAGAGATTATGTCATATATCTTATAATTGAGTAATTTTTTTTTTATTTTCTTTAATCACCCCCAAATAAAATAAATAGATCTCACATTAAGGAACAAAAGTGTACAAGAAATAAAAACAGGCCAAAAATGATTGATATTCTCAATTTGGAAATTTGTATGCTTGGAACATAGGAAAAAGATAGAAAAATGCCATCAAAATTAGTAAAAGGTAAATAAGTATATTGAATTTTTTGGTAAAAAAAAAGTATGTTGAATTTCAATAATTCTAAAGGGGTTGATTTGAAAATTTAAAATGTTGCAAAATCTGAGAAATTACCTAACTACTTTTAGTTTTATTAAATAAACAATCCTCAACTCCATTCTTAGAATTTGTTAGCTCCGACACCAATGACTGGAGGCGGCGGCCATCACCAGAGCTCTAGTGACCTTGCTAGCAACCTACTGTTGGAGCTCCAACACTAGCAACTGAACCTCTAGCTACCTAATATATGTTTTTCAATTTCTCAAGTTACTATAGATACTTGAGGTGTTAATAGTGATACTAAAGTTGTAAATGACGGCCTAATATATATTTTTTGAATTTTTTAAGCAAAAGTTGTCAATATAGATACCTGAGTTATCAATAGCAAAAGTTGATTTTACAACTTTAGTATCACTACTAACAATTCGGATATCCATATTGACAATTTTTGCACGAGAAATATTTTAAAACACATTAGATGTTGGAGCTCTAATGAAAGTTATTTGAAATTATTCAACAAATATTATGTTTACAACTTTAATGTCGCTATTAACATCTCAAGTATCAATATTAACCTCTTTTGCCCGAGAAATAATATATATATATATTAAATTGTCATTTACAATTTTAGTATCGTTATTAACAACTCAAGTATCCATATTGATAATTTTTGCTTTAGAAATTCAAAGAAAAAAATATTAGGCCATCGGAGCTCCGGTTACTAGTCACTACGCCAGATCTCCGTATCTGTCTAACAAGGGGGTTGAGGGTTTTGTATTAAAAAAATTGGGGGTAGTTAGATAATTCCTTAAATTTTACAACATTTTAAAATTTCAAATTAGTCACTTTAGAGTTACTTGAAATTCAACGTACTTATTTATTTTCTACCAATTTTGACAACATTTTTCAGCCTTTTTCCCTTCCAAACTTGGGCCTTATGCAGTATTTAATTTCACCCCAATAAAGATGATGGTTATTTCTCTTAATATATACCTTTTTTTCCCCTGTAAACACGCATATTTGGTACTCCAGCAACTTTATACAATATTTTCGTTTGATCTCTTAATTATAAAATATATCTTTTTAATTTTTTAACTCTAATATTATTAGTCTTAGATGATCATTTTTTAAAAATTATTCTTATATAAAAAATTAAACTTTATAGGTTGAAATTTGAAATTGTTTTATCAACATTTAAAATTTTTCCCACCAAATAAAAAAAATTTAAAATTTCAATACCAACATATTTTAATGTAAAAATTGGGTATTACCGGTACTTTAGATCTATCATACTGATGATATCCAATTTATTACAGAGAAAGAGGTTTAGAAAAAAAAAAAAAAAAAAAAAAAGGAAAAATTCCCATTGAAAATTTTATTGGTACGAAGGACATAATAAATTTATATACAAATAGATTATCCATATCCTGCAAGTTTTGCATTCATATAGTACAATAGGCTGCTTTTCCTCAACTTTCCCCAAAAAGTTATGATTATTCAAATGAAAAAGCAACTAATTTTGCGATATGCCAATATTCAGAAAACATCGTCATTCTATATTTCAAGGTTACAAGTTCCACGGAAAAATAAAAATGAAAAAAAGGAGTAAAAGAAACAGTTATTACAATTTGATTTAACAATTATTCAAGTAGTTAGTGGTGTCACTAACATTTTTGATAAAAGAGGTCTTGATTTTGTTAAGTTTTACCACCACATCCTTCATATCAACTCGCGCTCCTGGTAAATCAATGCAGCAATCTAAGGCCAACTCAAGAAGTGGTGATACATGTGACAATAGGATGTCAATATTTTGATCATCTCTTGGCAACAAATTGGCATCTAGAATATTAATGATGGAATGAGGTGTTGATTTGCTAACCCAATCTTTCAAACTCAGACTTTGAACAAACATCTCATCTGTTGGTTTCTTTCTTGTAAGAATTTCCATCAAACAAATGCCATAACTATATACGTCTCCTTTAAATGAAACAGTTCCTTCTAATCCATACTCTATATGTCAAGTTCAACCATTAATAAAAAAAACATCATGACAAAAAACAAAGGATATATGTTTGTGGTTTTTTTATTTCAGAAGTGCAGATAATCACTTGTAAATATTTTTTGGTAATATATAGAAATAAGGTTTTACAAAACGTGGAGTAAAAAATCAAAGCTAAATAATTAATATTATGTTATAAATTAAAATAATTATACCTGGTGCCATATAGCCTATTGTAGCCAAAGTCTTCGTATAAATTTCCATTTGACTTTCTCCCAACAATTTGGCAATACCAAAATCACTGAGGTGAACCACCATATCTTCATCCAACAATATATTGCTCGGTTTTATGTCGCAATGAACAACTGGAGTAGGAGAACTATGATGGAGATACTCCAAAGCAGCAGCCACATCAATCATTATATCCAACCTTTGCAAGATATCCAAATAATGGTTATGAGAGTACAACCATTTGTCAAGACTCCCATTTTCCATGAATTCCATTATTAGAGATTTGAAATGATCATTTGAGCAACTACTAATGATCTTAATGAGATTGTGGTGGCGCAAATGGCACATGGCAGAACATTCAATATCAAAACTTCTTGATGATTGTTCCATGTCTAAGTTAAACACTTTGACAGCAACTATCTTTTCATTTGGAAGAACTGCTTTGTAGACTGATCCAAAACTTCCCCTTCCAAGAAGATTACTTTCATCAAAATCATTTGTTCCACGTAAAAGCTCATAATAAGATATCCTTGTGGTTGTCTCAAAATTTATTAAATCTCCATTTGTTGAATCATTAACATGACCTTTCTTATGCTTTAGAAAGACTATGCATAGAACAGTAACCAAAAGGACAACCAAGATAGGCAATGAGCATTTCATCAACAACATAACTTTACTTGAGTTATGCTTATTTCCGTTCCTACATGGCTGAACAAGTAGTTGAGGCTTCCCACAAAGACCTTCATTCATCATAAAAGAATCAGCTGAAAAATTTTCAAATGAACCACCATTTGGAATTTCTCCTTGCAATAAATTGAATGAAAGGTTTATGTATTTCAGATATTTAATTGACTCCAATGATTTCGGAATCACACCAGACAAGTAATTTTTAGAGAGATCCAAAGACTCCAAGCTTACCATGCCACCAAAACATTCAGGTATAGGCCCTTGTAATTTGTTATGAGCCAAAGATAGGTTTATCACAGTTTGCAAGCCACCTAAGGTTGTAGGGATGTTTCCTACAATTTGATTTCCTGACAAGTTGAAGAGTATAATTGCTCTCAAGTTTGATACCTCAGGAGGAATTCCTCCACTCAATGCATTGGAGGATAAATCTAAGACTAATATATCTTGGAGACTCCAAAGAGAAGAGGGTATCTGAGAAATCAATTTGTTAGAGCTTAAATCCAACTTCCGCAAAGAAGTATTTGTGAGGCAGCTTGGAATCATTCCTAAAAACATGTTGTTGGCTAGATACAACTCACTCAAACTTTTTATTTGGCACAATTCATTTATGATGGACCCTTGCAATTTGTTGTTGCTAAGACTTAAAAGTTGAAGGCTTTGTAGTCTGTTGATTGTATTTGGAATCAACCCATTCAAAGCATTTCCATCAAAATATAGTGCTATCAAGTTCGTTAGATTCCCAAGTACATTGGGTATACTACCACTAAATTTATTCCCTGATAAATTTAACAAAGTGAGCTCAGAAGCATTTGAAATGCTATTTGGAATTTGTCCAATTAGTTGATTCTGTCCCAACCGCAATTCCTTCAGGTTGGGAAGGCCAATTCCCAAATTTGATGGGAGAAAGCTAGAGAATGAATTTTGTCCGAGGGAGACCCAGGTCAATGCCGAAATGTTGAAGATATGTGAAGGAAAGGGTCCATTAAAATTATTATGTGAGAAATCCAACTCTTCAAGCTTATCAAGATTGCTTATCTCCTTGGGTATAAAACCTGAAAACAAAAAGTTGTTGAATAATTAACTCAAAAAATACTGATGGATGATCAAATATAGTGAAAACTGACAAAACAGGAGTAATATATTTTTTGTGTGTAACTTACATGTGTTTCAAAAATTTGAATTCACTTCTCCATATAATTACAAGAAAAATCCAAATATATTAATTTCAAGTCCTTTCAAATGTTTGCTAAACTAATTAGTCTCCATACTTAAATATAGGAAAGTGGGGGAATTTTTTTTTTCAAACATGTGTGAAATTAGCTACCACCAAGTAATTACATGTGGGTCGTCAGCATAAATCTCTTTATCACTCCTTATGTTTCACATATAAAAGTATAACAACTTTTTGTGGCAAGGATTCCAAAGCATGTGATCTTTAGAGAACATTGTATAAAACTACAAATCTATGATGTACCATTCATGTCTGAAATTTTAATGTTGTAATATTTATAGTACACTACTAGAAAAGCATGTCCTGGTTTTTTAATTCATTAAAAGTAGGATAGCAAGGAAATATTAAGTACGTGTGAGCGTGTGTTTGATTGAAAATATCATTAAAGCATAAAGCTTACAATAATTTATTTTCATATATTTTAGTATGTTTGAAACAAATACTAAACATGTGATAAAGTTAAGAAGCTCAAATTCCTATTGCAATTACAGATTCGGCCGGGTTACCCAACTCCCTTTTCATCTTCAATATCTTTTATTGCTGTTGTTTAGGAATTGCTAAAAGGTCCAATTCTGATTTTGGGAAAAAGAGAACCTTAGTTATTTAAAAAATGTTTAATGGCTCAAAAATCAATGTTTTGGGGCTCGCCAAAGTTTGATGGAATTGGGGTAAACAAATGCCAGTGTTTTTCCAGAAAATCAATATGAAAGTTCAATTTGATAAATGTAAAAGAGGTGCTATCATGTGGACAAATTGAAGATATGACTTTGTTGGTTTGCTGAAACTAAAGAGGGATGTATGTATGTATGTATCTAGTGTAGCAGCTACAAATGCATATAAATGATGTGAATATATGAGTTGTTTGAACGCCATGGGATTCACTTTTGTGAATAAAAAATGATGAAAAACTTAGTGTTTTGAGAAAAAGAAATAGGGAGCAAATGTCATAAATCATTTAATCACACTTAGATTATGTTCAAAAGGTTCTGTTTGGTGCTACCGTGTGATAAATAAGTGTCTTGCCTATATATAAACCATGGTTAAAGACATTTAAATGATGGTTGAATTGATGCTTGATGAACTGAATTGTTGAAGCTTGAAATTGAATTATGAGTCGGTGTTTTAAGGTTTCTACATGTTGAACAAATGCCTTGAAGCATCAAAGCTTGATTAGGATCTCAAAGAGATGATTAAATTCAATATATATGTTAGTTGCTGGATTTTTCTGATTAAGAACAAGTGTTGTCCAACTTCGAAGATTTTCAAGAAAGCTGAAACATTTTCCAAATTAAGAGTGTGTGCTTACACGTGAGGTAATGAAGTTAAGAAAGACAGAAATCTTATTATTCTTGTTGTGGTATATATTACTCCATCCGGTTCTAAATAAAGAATAAAGTTTATAGTACAAATTGCACTACATACTTTGTTCTATATTTAGGACCTGAGGTAGTATTTTACATGCAGGAAATTTCATTAGGCAAGATAAACTTGAGCAAATACTAAGTTAAGACTTGTGCCATATATATGTGTGTGTGTAGCATATATATATACATATACATGTATATGTATATATATACATATACACACACATATATATATATTCACATGAATTATTATGCCTGTCATTGTTCAATTTTGGAAGGAAAAAAACTTATTGAAAGTCTATACTTAATGCCTCTAGATACTAAATAATTATTCTAGGTGGTTAAGCCCTAATTAGAGGTATTTAAATGTAGATTTAGTCTATGCTTTAAATCTGGGAAATTTCCAGAATGTAACATTAAGTGGTTTAGCATATGAGAAAGGTGCAAAATGATGGTGCTAATGTTCATATCAAGTTGGACATTATTGAAAGAAAAATTTCAAATGCTACCCGAGATATCTAAAAGCTAAAATAGTTTGATCTTAAAAGTAATAATTACGTGTTGAATGATAGAGGCTTAACCATGTGGGTCATTAAATAGGCAATTGGAATATTATAGCATAAGTTTGTGAACTTTATTTATAGTCTCTATTTAAATAGAACAATTTAGACGAGAAATAGTTGAACTATGACATGAATCATACACATGTTAACTATCTTGCTTTTACATACAAATGTTAGTATTTGATTTGTATCCTAATCCCCCAAAAAGATACACTACTAAAGAATATTGAAAGGAGGATAGAATTTATAAAGGAAAAAAATCAGTCGCTATTCGCAATGAAATTTATGACGAAGATAAATATCCATAATAAATTGCGATAGAAAAAAGGGGGGAAAAAACCTATTACGACAGAAAGAAATATCCGACCGAAAAAACAATCGGTCACTAACGTTTGCGACGAATACTTTTCCATCACAAATTGCGATGGAAAAAACAATTCATCACAAAAACGGATTATTTGTGATAGGTTTTTGTAGGGGAAGTATTTCTCTCTCCCTTACCCTTTTTTTTTTTTTTTGGCTTGGAAAGATACTTATATTAATAACACAAATAGGTACAATATCTGGATACAAGTAAAACCAGATCCAGTACAACACAATACATTCAATACAAAAACAACAACAAAAGCAACCAAATCACCGTACGTAAAATATTTAGAAGTAGAAGTGAGATCATGGACAAAGCAGCCTCCTCAATATCTGGGGTTAGAAGTGACAAGGAAGAAGGTGATGGTTGTAAAACCCACCCAAATGGGCACACCTCCTTATAAGGATTAGCCGCAACGAGAGCAGCTGTACAGATACCCCAAAATGGGGTTAAAAACACAAATAACCCAACCTCAAACATAAGAAGACCCATGATGTCCAGAAGAAAACTTCATATAGTACCAGTACTTTAATTTAGGTCCTTATCATCAATAACTTTTTCAATAGGGTGCTTTTCCTCAACAGTTCTCATTATTCAAATGCTAAAGTAACTAATTTTGCGATATGCCAATATTAAAAAAACATCATCATTCTATATTTCGAGGTTACAAATTCCACAGAAAAATAAAAGGGAAAAAAAAAGGAGTAAAAGAAACAGTTATTACAATTGATTTAACAATTATTCAAGTAGTTAGTGGTGTCACTAACATTTTTGATAAAAGAGGTCTTGATTTTGCTTAGTTTTACCACCATATCCTTCATATTAATTCTCGCTCCAGGTAAATCAATGCAGCAATGTAAGGCCAACTCAAGAAGTGGTGATATATGTGACAATATGATGTCAATATTTTGATCATCTCTTGGCAACAAATTGGCATCTAGAATATTAATGATGGAATGAGGTGTTGATTTGCTAACCCAATCTTTCAAACTCAGACCTTGAACAAACATCTCATCAGTTGGTTTCTTTCTTGTAAGAATTTCCATCAAACAAATGCCATAACTATATATGTCTCCTTTAAATGAAACAATTCCTTCTGATCCATACTCGTATGTCAAATTCAACCATTATTAAAAAAAAAAAAACATCATGACAAAAAACAAAGGACATATTTTTGTGGTTTTTTATTTTATTTTATTTCACAACTGCGTATAATCACTTGTAAAAAAACGGCAGATATTTGTTGGTAATATATGGAAATAAGGTTTCATAGAACATGGAGTAAAAAATAGAAATTAAATAATTAATATTATGTTATAAAATTATTATACCTGGTGCCATATAGCCTATTGTAGCCAAAGTCTTGGTATAAATTTCTATCTGATTTTCACCCAACAATTTGGCGATACCAAAATCACTAAGGTGAGCCACCATATCTTCATCCAACAATATGTTGCTTGGTTTTAAGTCACAATGAACAATTGGTATAGGAGAACCATGATGAAGATACTCCAAAGCAGCAGCCACATCAATCATTATATTCAACCTTTGCAAGATATCCAAAAAATAGTTATTAGAGTGCAACCATTTGTCAAGACTCCCATTTGACATGAATTCCATTATTATGGATTTAAATTCACCATGTGAGCAATCACTAATCATCTTAGTGAGATTGCGATGACGTAAAGGCACATGTACAAAGCAAAGACATTCAGTTTCAAAACTATTCAAGGATCTTTCCACGCTTGAATTAAATACTTTAACGAAAAACAATTTTTCCATTTGGAAGCACGCTTTGTAGACTGATCCAAAACTTCCCTTCCAAGAAGATTACTTTCATCAAATTCATTTGTTCCACGTAAAAGCTCATAATAAGATATCCTTGTGGCTGTCTCAAAATTTATTAAATCCATATTAGTTGAATCATTAACATGACCTTTCTTATGCTTTAGAAAGACTATGCATAGAACAAGAACCAAAAGGACAGACCAAGATAGGCAATGAGCATTCTATCAACAACATAACTTTTCTTGAGTTATGCTTGTTTCCTGTCCTACATGGTTGAACAAGTAGTTGAGGCTTCCCACAAAGACCTTTATTCATCACAAAAGAATCAGCTGAAAAATTTTCAAAAGAACCACCATTTGGAATTTCTCCTTGCAACAAATTGTATGAAAGGTTTATGTATTTCGATAGACAAGTGACTCCAATGATTTCGAATCACACCAGGACAAGTAATTTTTAGACAGATCCAAGGACTCCAAGCTTACCATGCCACCAAGTGATTCGGTATAGGCCCTTGTAAATTGTTATGAGCCAAAGATAGGTTTAACAAAGTTTGCAAGCCACCCAAGGTTGTAGGGATGTTTCCTACAATTTGATTTCTTGACAAGTTCAAGAGTATAATTGCTTTCAAGTTTGATACCTCAGGAGGAATTCTTCCACTCAATGCATTGGAGGATAAATCTAAGACTAATATATCTTGGAGACTCCAAAGAGAAGAGGGTATATGAGAAATCAATCTGTTAGAGCTTAAATCCAACTTCCGCAAATAAGTACTTGAGAAGCAGCTTGGTATCATTCCTGAAAACATGTTGTTGGCTAGATACAACTCACTCAAACTTTTTATTTGGCACAATTCTTTTATGATGGGCCCTTGTAATCTGTTATTGCTAAGACTTAAATGCTGAAGGCTTTGCAGTCTGTTGATTGTATTTGGAATCAACCCATTCAAAGCATTTCCATCAAAATATAATGCCATCAAATTTGTTAGATTCCCAAGTACATTGGGTATACCACCACTAAATTTATTCCCATATAAATATAACTCAGTGAGCTCAGAAGCATTTGAAATGCTATTTGGAATTTGTCCAATAAGTTGATTCTGTCCCAACGCCAATACCTTCAGGTTGGGAAGGCCAATTCCCAAATTTGATGGGAGAAAGCTAGAGAATGAATTATCAACGAGGGAGACCCAGGTCAATGCCGAAATGTTGAAGATATGTGAAGGAAAGGGTCCATTAAAATTATTCTCTGTGAAATCCAACACTTCAAGCTTATCAAGATTGCTTATCTCCTTGGGTATAAAACCTGGAAACAAAAAGTTGTTGGATAATTAACTCAAAAAAACTGATGGATGATCAAATATAGTGAAAACTGACAAAACAGGAGTAATATATTTTGTGTGTGTAACTTACATGTGTTTCAAAAATTTGAATTCACTTCTCCATATAATTACAAGAAAACTCCAAATATATTATTAATTTTGAGTCCTTTCAAATGTTTGCTAAACTAATAAATCGCCATACTTAAATATAGGAAAGTGGGGAAAACAAATTTCAAACATGTTGTGAAATTAGCTACCACCAAGTAATTACATGTGGGTCGTCAGCATAAATCTCTTTATCACTCCTTATGTTACACATATAAATAAAACTAACAACTTTTTGTGGCAAGGATTCCATAGCATGTGATCTTTATAGAACATTGTATAAAACTACAAATAGATGCTGTACCGGACATGTCTGAAATTTTAATTTCATAATATATATAGTACACTACTAGAAAAGCATGTCCTGGTTTTTTTTTAATTTATTAAAACTAGGATAGCAACGAAATATTAAGTGCATGTGGGGGTGTGTTTGAAAATATCAATAAAGCATAAAGATTACAATAATTTCTTTTCATATATATTAGTATGTTCGGAAGAAATACTAAACATGTGATAAAGTTAAAAAGCTCAAATTCCTTCTGCAAATACAGATTCCAGCCGAGGTAAGTTATCCAACTCCCTTTTCATCTTCAATATCTTCTGTTGTTGTTGTTTAGGAATTGCTAAAAGGTTAAATTCTGATTTTGGGAAAAAAATGTTTAATGGCTCATAAATCAATGTTTTGGGGCTCGCCGAACTTTGACGGAATTGGGGTAAACAAATGCCACTGTTTTTCCAGAAAACTAATATGGAAAATTTGATAAATGAAAAAGAGGTGCTATCATGTGGGTATGCTGTTTACAAATTGAAGATTTATGATGTTGTTGGTTTGCTGAAACTAAAGAGGGATATATATACTGTAGCAGATACAAATGCATATAAATGATGGGTATATACGAGTTGTTTGAACGCTATGTGATTCAATTTTGTGGATAAAAAAATGAGGAAAAACTTAGTGTTCTTAAATAAAGAAATAGGGAGCAAATGTCATAAATCATTTAATCACGCTTAGATTATGTTCAAAAGGTTCTGTTTGGTGCTGCCTTGTGATAAATAAGTGTCTTACCTATATATAAACCATGGTTAAAGACATTTAAATGATGGCTGAATTCATGTTTGATGAACTGAATTGTTGAAGCTTGAAATTGAATTATGAGTTGCTATTTTAAGGTTTCTATATGTTGAACAAATGCCTTAAAGCATCAAAGCCTGATTAAGGATCTTAAACAGATGATTAAATTTGATATATATATATATATTAGTTGCTGCATTTTTCTGATTAAGAACGAGTGCTCTCCAACTTTAAGGATTTTCAAGAAAATTGGAACTGTAATATCTTGAATTTGAGACCAAGAAGTTAGAAATAAAACTAAGACAAAAATGCTACTAAGTCGTGAAAATTGAAAGTCTTAAGATTATCATGAGGAAAAAAATTTAAGATAATTATCAAAATTATTTTGGACCTTGAAAATTTAAGAAAAATTATGAAGTGTTATTTTGAGAATCTATCAATATTATGGAGGGTTAATTACGAAAAAAAATGGGCCCTAAATAGCTTTAAAGCTATTATTTAGAATTTAAAGCCTAAGTTCCTAAAAATTTGAGAAGAAATAGTAAATGGATCATTTTGGTCTAGAAATTTTAAAATTAATATTCTATTGCCTAGAGAAACTAATAAAAAAAAAAAATCTGTATATGAAATTAATGATTAATTTCTAATACTTGTCTCAATCCCATAAGAATGACACCTCACACACTCTCTCTCTTAAGTCTGCCATGTACCCCTCCCTCATTTCTTCAATTAATCTTGTTCATCCAACACGCATGCTACTTCCTTTATTCATTTCTTCCAACCTGAACCCAAAAACAGAAAAGAGGGACGGAGAGAAAGCGTGAGAGATGGAGGCAGAGATGAGAGACCGAGAGCGAGATTGAGACGGAGAGATCGACATGAATAAGAAGGAAGGGAGGAAGTCAGAGGAAGATCGTGAGAGACAGAGGCAGAGATGAGAGACCGAGAGTGAGATTGAGACAGATACATCGAGAGGGATTGGAAAGGAGGGAGGAAGTCGGAGGAAGAGATCATTTTCGGTCAGCTCTCATACACCTATATTTCTCATCAGTTCCCTTCGGCCTTCAACAGAAATAGAGCGTGAGAGTGAGAGAGAGTCAGAGAGAGCTAAGATCGAGAGGTGAGACGAAGAAGGAGAAGAGGAAGGAGTTGAAGAAATCCATGTGCAAGCTTGGATTTGGGTTTAGGTAAGCCTCTTCATTCCTTTCCCATCACTGATTTGTTTTTATTGTTGCTGTTTGGGGATGGTTGAGACCGATTGAAACTAAAGCTAAGGGAAGGGGATTAATGATTAAGTAAAGATAGTTGTAGATTGGGGATTTTTGAATCAAAATCTATTAGGAAATGTGCTTGTAAGTTGTTGTATTTGGCATTTCGGTTGGTTTGGTTTTTTATTCTGTATTGACCGAAGCAAGGGCTTGCTGTTTTTGAGTATGTATATGTTGTATGTCTGATTGGTGCTGGTTCAAGATTTTCAAAGATTATGTTTGGTATCTCTAGTGTGTGTAGCATCTGATTCGTTCAATAAGAGATTTAGGATAGTATAAACTTTTAGTAACTATGAAGTTAGTGCTATGTACTGTTGTGCAGATATTTATCAAGTGATTGCATATTGTTTGGGTTATGAGGATGATGATTTTTATGGAATGAGAATATTTTTCAGAAGCATAACATGCTATTGTCTGAACCTCCTAAAGGCTAAAAGCTGATATTTGGGGTTTGGGAATTGATTAGAACTTAACTTTTTCAATGCCCCAAATGTTAAACACGTATGTGAGATCATTGAAACATAAATTAATACACTATATGATGGTTGGGATGATGCTTATGAATCTGGAAAATTTCCAGATTGAAATGGAATGTTGTTCAGCAACCTTAAAGAAAAGCATTGACTCACTATAAACATAAGTCTTGGATAATTGTATGTGGTCTATGGTCCTGCCTTGGTTATAAGCGAACCTAAGTTTTGTTAAAGTCTATATGGGTCCCTTTAATGAAAAAGATAAGAGGAAGAATAGGTAAATTTCATAAAAGGGCTGTCATATTGTTTAAAAATTGAATTTTTGCAATTAAGCATTAATTTTTGAGTAAGGAAAAACTAGAGAAACGATCTTGTGACCTTGAGATTTTGTGGACATATAGTAAACATGTCAAGATTTAAAAAGAGTCTTATATCATGATAAATGGATATCTAAAACTTAAGATATGAATTTTCAAATTTGGACAAAAGAACTGGACAAAATTTTGATATTCCAGGATAGAAGCCCATATTCATGTACAGTTTTGAGTGGGAAAATGGTCCTTTCTGTCTATGAGGTTTGGTGTGTAAATGGTACACATGATAAGCTTTAAAATGAGTTAAAGAACCTATGAATTGGACGTGTATAAAGGGAGTTGTGATTTTCCAAAGTTAGACTATGAAAAGTGTGAAGTTTCATCTCCCAGATTTGGGTTCTTATTTTCATGTGAGGATTTGACAAAGCAAATGACCTTGTTTTTTCTGTGAAATTTGGTCAGAAAATATTACACCTCACAAGCTTTAAAATGAGTCATCGAGTAATCGGACGCCTAGAACCCGAGTTATAAATTATCAAAGTTGACCATGAAATTCTAGAAAATCTTGTTTCCAGATTTAAGCAGTGTCCACTATGTGAAATTTTGGGAATAATACAGCCATATATTGGTTTATTTATTATTTTTCTCTTAAAATAGACTTGTAGAGCTTCAAATAGAAATTTGAATCACCCCAATCGAATTTCTATGGAATTAATTATGATTTTTCAAAGTTTGAAAGAAAAATTTGGTAGTTTGTTCAAAATGGACGAAAATGAATAGTTAAGGTTCAAAGTAAATGATTTAACCTTTAAGGGTTAATATGAACTTTTGGAGAGTTAATATAGGCCCCAATAGCTTCACATTGAGCCTAGTGCAATAACATTAGAGATTGTGAAGAGTTTGGATAAATAATAACCCTCCGTCTTTAAATATATGTTTGATTTAACAATTGTCTAGGACGACCGAAGGATTGGGATCCAAAACAAGGATTGTTAAAGCATCCAGCTAGTAACTAAAATATCACATACTCTCTATAGCTGATGTATGATTGTTTGAATCATATATGTGCATGTCTAGTCCCGTGTGGGACCAGCACCACTCGTGGCTCGATTCAGCGGAAGGACCATGGAGTACTTTCTCGGTGGTTAGAACTAGGTGTAAGGCCTATTGGACAGTAGTCTTTAGATGGCTAACCTAGTTGCATTCAAGTGACTTGGGGTTCTTCTAATTAAGAACCCGACATATAGGAGGACTTTCGATAGTTCCCAATCGATTGTTTTTAGTTGGATGTCCCGATTAAGAACCCGACGTACAAGAGGACTTTCAGTAAATGCCAATTCATTGTACCTAAAGATATGGTTATGTGTTCTGAATGTTTTATGCTGCTAGGTTTGTTTATTTTGGTTAATTGTCATATATTGTTTATACTTTGTGTGTGAAATTAATTTGTTACTTTAGGATCCTTTGGCATTCCAACTCTTGTTACTACCTATGAATTGGAAATAGTATTAGACATGGCTCCCAGGGCAAGATGGCGGATACAGGTAGTTGGTGATTCTGGATTGGGCCGAGGTTTTATGTCGCAAAACTATACTCGTGAAAAGGAGTATTATATTTTTAGAATTTGTAATCATTATGTATCAATCCTGTAGGTATTCTTGTATTGTAATTAAGATTTTTATATCAATAAATATTGCTATTTCTGTTTTTGCCAACTGAACTGCGTGTACATACTCTCATATATACTAATATATCGAGGGGTATTACAGGAACATTGTCTAGATTAAGAGTGTGTGCTTCTATATGAGGTAATGAAGTTAAGGAAGACAAAAATCTTATTCTTCTTGATGTGGTATATATTACTGTACATGCTGGAAATTTCATTAGGTATGATAAACTTATGTAAATACAAGTTAGGACTTGTACCTTTATATATATATATATATGTATGTATGTATTCACATGAGTTATTGTGGCTGTCATTGTTCAATTTTGGAGGCAAAAAACTGATTGAAAGTCTATTGCCTAATGCCTCTAGATACTAAACAATTATTATAGGTGGTTAAGCCTTAGTTAGAGGCATTTAAATGTAGATTTAGTCTATCTTTTCAATCTGGGAAATTTCCAGAATATAACATTAAGTGGTTTAGCATATGAGAAAGGTGCAAAATGATGGTGCTAATGTTCATATCAAGTTGGACATTATTGAAAGAAAAAAATTTAGATGCTACCCAAAAACAATTCTTAAAAGTAATAATTACATGTTGAATGATAAAGGCTTAACCTAGTGGTTTATTAAATAGGTAATTGGAATATTATAGCATAAGTTTGTGAACTTTATTTATATTCCCTATTTGAATAGCACCATTTAGATGAGAAATAGTTGAACTATGCCATGAATGATACACATTTTAACTATCTTGCATGTACATACAAATGCTAGGATTTGATTTGTTGTGCCCTAATCCACCAAGAGGCCATCAGGAATGAAGTGCAAACGTGAGAGAGCATGATAAAAGTATCTTTAATCATTAATTTCATATATTATGTTTTGGTTGCAGGTTTTTTTGTGCCATTATTGCTGCAGTTAAACATAAGAACATGAAAACTCTTTACTTCTATTATTGTCATGGCCATGTGTGATTAAAGTTTTATTTATTCAGTTTTATAGTAATAATTATTCAATTATTGTAAGGTATTGTTTTTTGTGATTTATTTCACGTGCTCAGTTATTTACCATGTATTATATACTGAAATATGATTATTGCTAATAAGACTCCCCAATCTCACCCCTCTCTATGTTTTAACCATAGAAACAATTACATACTTGGGATAGGAGAAGCTGGTGGAAGCTTTAGGTAAGGTGGACGGAAGAAAGTATGACATGTTTTATTACATTAATTTTGCATTAGTGTGGCTTATTATAATAATTACGTTGGCTTGTAAGCTTAAATTTTTTTTTTTTTTTTTTGGTTGTACATAAGTTGATATTATATTTTTGGGTCGATATCCAAAGAGAGTTAGTGCCAGGAATTCAATCCGGCAAAATTATTAAGTTATATCTAGTTTATATTTTTGCTAAAATGTCCATCTTGTGATTGACTTTATACAAGCTAAACGTTTTATCTAAATCATGAAATTTGGCATGAGAATAGTTACATCCTAAAATTTATAATAATTATTAATTTGTAATTCTTAGACATGTTGATAAAAAGATATGACTTTTCTAATTTTGGTCATAATTCTGAAATTTTTGCTGAAAATTCCTTTGTACAGTATGATTTTTTGGCAAGTTATGGACCTAATGGGATGCTGTTGAGCCCGCTTTTTAATTTTATCATAAAAACCATTTCAAGAGCTAAAGATAGAGTTTTGAACCACTATTTTTGGATATAAAACAATTTATTTATGAATTTTTGAAATTTTACGAAAATTTATTATATCATTACTCAAGCTTTTAGAAAAGTTTTAAATAATTCGTCCTTACAGGGATACTGATTGAGCCACAACTGGTTCTTATTAAGTGGCCAAATAATTCTGATAAATAACTCTAAAATGAGGTGTGACATTCTCAATGCATAGTATCAGTGAATCTCCTAAAAGCACCCTTTGCATAAACATATTAGTTGTTGGTTTTTGTTTATTTACAATAATAATTTGGAGTTTTTTTTTACATCTTCTATGTCTTCTAATTACTTTTTAGAATCAATCACAATCAAATAACAAACAAATAAATAAACTACAAACAAAGTAAAATATAAATTTAATTTAATTGAAATAATTAAAACTAAAATAAGGCCTGCATCTACTTTAATTTTCCTTTTTAATTATAAAGGGTTATTATGACCTTTTAAAAATATACAGAAAAGTGCTCATGAGAGAATTGTTAACAGAATAGGCCTGGATTCAACTTTTAGTATTTCATTTTCCCTTGATTTTTTTACACGTATCTAAATAATTTTTTCTTTTTATTGTACATTTGTTAATTCCTAAGTTTTAATTTTTTAAGAAAATAGTAAGTATAATTTAAATTTCAATTAAACAATATAGAATTAGAATTTTTTACAAATTATACATATAATAAATAAGAAAAAACAACTATAAACTTGTCTGTATTTTAATATTATTATAATTATTTTAATATTAAGGGGATAGAAAAAACAAAAAATTAAATTTATTAGGAGATAGATAATATCTATGAAAGAAAAAGTATTGGCATAACATATGGTGGTCATTATGTATGGTTTAGGGTTTTGATGTCATTGAATAGTATATAAGAATTTTACTTATCTATGTTACAAATATCATGAGGTTGCATTGGTTCTTAATCTTCACTTTATTTGTTATTTCACATAAATGAAATGATGAAAACCATAATTTAATTTTAGAGAAAAATATTTAAAAAGAAAAGAAGACACACAAGTAAAGTGCATACCTACAAATGAGTTGCCACCCAAATATAATTCTTTTAAAGATGTGCAGTTGCTTATTGATTTTGGAATGCTTCCCTCTAATTGATTACTATCAACATCCAAGGCTTCAAGTAAAGGGAGTTGATGGCACATTTCTTCGTGCAAATTTCCTTTTAAATGATTGCAGCCAACGTCAAACTTTCTCAAAGAAGGCATGTTCCAAAGAAAAGAAGGAATTCCACCTATGCAAAAAATACAGAATATTTGTTTGTTTGTAGTAAGTCTAGGAATTTCCTTAATTCACACACAACCATATAAGTAATACATGAAATTTTGTTAATTAGAGGCATAAAGTAATAGACTATAATTTAACTTTTTGTTGGAAATCAATTTAAAAGGGACTCTTCCAATATAATATCAATTACCAATTGGAAATTAAAACTCTTAAAAGATATGCTAAAGAGAGATTATGGAATTAATTTCACCTATATAAAATGAATAACCAAGTTATTTATCTTTTGCATTAAATCTATTTATTATTTACAAGGCTCTAACTTTAAAATCTGGCTATGAAATCATCACGTTAGACTTATAAGGCTAAAATTTTAGTTTTTATTTAAGGAATTTAAATAATTTTAGTTACACATTCTAGAGGTAAGTTAGCATACATAAAAATAAGATTTTTGTTAAAGCATAAAATTAAGAGATGTGTAGGTTGAACGTGCACTGTGAAAGAATTCCATACCAGAAATAATTCTTCCAACAACGTCTCATTACCAATTGATATTGGAACACAACCTTTCAAATTGTTTTTATTTAAATACACAAATCTTAAGGAGGAAATGTTGAAGAGAGATGATGGAATTTCACCTGTTTCGATTTACAAAGAAAATAAGATATATCAAAGTAAGCTAATAGTCAAAAAGCTTTCAGATCCATCTTTAGCATTACTATGCCGCATCAAATATTGATAGGTCATGAAATTCTTTCTAACCAATTTTTTACAGGGCTCCAAGTCATTTTTAAGCACCCAAAATGATATAATATTTTCTCTTTTTAAGATTTTTTTTACTATGAACGGAATTTGTCAAGCTTCTTATAGTTCTTTAAAAGGAATGGAAAAAATGAAAAGTAAAATCTATTTTTAAAACTATTTTCCATTGGATAGATTAACACAAAAACTCACAACGTATAATTAGTTCAATCATATAATTAAAAGCCTTACCTTGAAAATTGTTGTCATCAAGATATAGGAGTAAATAAAGAAAAATTAGTTTTCATGTTTTAAATCTCACGTGGTCCCATCAATTGAGAATGTTGTCTTTCTTTTATTTTAAAATTATAATCACAATCTATATGCAAGTACTGTACCATTTATGAATAAATATGAATGAACAATATATGAATGAATGAAATGAAAAACTAAAAGAAATGACGAACCAAAATCTCATTTTAGTTTTAATGTGGTGGAGATAAATTATATAAAAATATTATTGAAAATCATAGAATAGCATCAATTCATGAATTTTTGTTATTGTAAATTGCTAGCTACATTTAACCCCATTGCTAATATGTACAATATTAATATATAAAAAAATCTCATTTGAAATTATTTTTACAATAGAAAAATATTAAAAGAAAAGAAAAGAATGACGATAAAAAATAATAGTCTCATGCTTGTAAAAAGTTCGTCATCAAAATACAATTGATTAACATCAACTACTTGTAAAAAAGCTGAATGGACTTTAACAGAAAAATAAAATGGTTCGTAATATTTCATAATATGTTTAATGTGAAATTATAATAAAAAAATTGTTAGGTAGAATTCTAAGACAAAGTTGATTGATTTGTGGAGATTAGAGAAACTAAATAAATTATTTAATTATTGTATATCTTACTTGATCTTTTTTTTTTTTGTTAAAAAAATTTTAGGAAATGGGTTAGGTTCACCCACGATCCAAGGACGGGACAAAAAGCCCATGTTTGAATTGTCCAAATTTTATATATTTCCTATTTTATGAAAAGAAAAGAAAGGAAGGGAAAGAGAAAAAAATAGGAAAGAAGGAAAAGAGTGATAGAATGAAAAAGAAAAGAAAAGTTTCCTAATTCTTCTTTGTGAGAAAGAATATTCTCTTGAAGTTTTCTAATTTTGATGTTGTGTCTCACTTATTTAAGTGGAGAGAGGGCATATTATTCAGTAATGTTTTATGAAATAATGGAATAAAAATTAAGAAAATGATATATATAATTACAACTCTTACCTTGCAAGTTGTTGTTCCTAAGATGTAGCCGCTGGAGTTTGGTCAAATTTCCAAGTTCACTTGGAATGTTTCCTCTGTTGAATTTGTTATCAGAAAATTCTAACCCTACTAATTCTTTGCATTGATGCCAAATGGATGGTATATCACCAGACAAATCATTTACATACACATAAAATTTTTCAAGTTTTGGAAGCCCAAAACACACATTTTTTGGGAGACTACCAGATAATTGATTTATTCCAAGACCAATCTTTTGCAGCAAATTGTTAAATAATGAAGATGGTATAGAACCAATGAGTTGATTTACTTTAAGATCCAATATCTTCAGTTGTGAAAGATCACCAATTTCATTTGGGATGCCTCCTTCAAATATTAAAGGGGTGGGAAAGAAATAATGTCAGTACCAATTAGTTACGTCTCACAAGTTATTAGGTACATGAGATAAATTAATGTTCTAAAGAAACACACAAGACTTGCACATTTTTTTTATGAAATGAAACATATATTAGTGAATGATAAAACACAATCAAAGCTATAACCCTTTTAATTAGGGAAGGCTAATAACCATAGATTAAATCATCAACTGGTTGTGTTTGGTTAAGAAATTTTGATATGATTAAATCTAAGAGACTAATTGAAATCCAATTAGCCCTTCCTTTTGATCATTCCTATTAAAACACATGTTTCTTGGGAGACTCCTAGAAAAAATCTTTTTGTTGACTCTACAAACTTTTTAAAATAATAATTACTAACAAATAATGAAATTAAAATATAATGTAGATTGTCCAAATCAAAATTAAACGTTCCAGACATGTTGGTTGTAAGGTTTATTCAATATGAAAAGGGACAATACAAGTTTCTTATATCCATTATCTTTAAGTCATCCAATCACATATGACCTATATCATATTTTTAAAATATTATCAATTAACTATAAATCCACATGAAATAAATAGGACAGATGTCCATATGTGATAGAAGAACTTGACATAATTGCTAAAAATTTTCCCTATGAAAAACCGTTCAAAAAGTTTTTAATGACAGAATAATAGACATTATTTTCAAAGATTGAGGATGAGCCTTTAGATTTTCTTGGACTAATTAATATTATAACAGTAATTTTCCTCCCATGGTGTGACTATATAGTTTGTTTGAAAATTTGTATGATGAATGTTTTTTCCTTTGAAAAAGAGTAGAAAAATATGACAAAAAATAAAGAAGGAAATTCATAAAAGTTCCAAAAATAAATAAATAAATAACAATAGAGACAAATTCATACTCATCAAGGATATGATCCTTCTAATCAATTACACTTTTTTAGAACAAAGCCAAATGTAAACGCTGAAAATAATCCAAAACATACCGACAAACTGTTAAAAGCCAAACTCAATAACTCAAGCGAAGATAAGTTGGAAATGGTCTGTGGGATGAATCCTGAAAGTTTGTTACTACTTAGTTGTAAAATCTTCAATTGTTGAAGTCTCCGCCCATCTCTAACGGAATGCTTCCTTCAATGAAATTAAATCTCAAATCTAAAGTCTTCAACCCTGTTAGATTGAATAGACATAGTAGAACTTGCCCATGAAAGTCATTGTAGCTCAAGTTAAATAGTTTCAATCTACGCAATTGAACTAACTCTTTTGGTATTTGACCATAAAAATTGTTGCCACTGAGATCAAGTTTAACAAGGAATGAGAGATTTCCTAGTTGTGGGGTTATGGAGCCCTTAAGACCCATGTCATGAAGATTCAAGGAATGGACCCTTCCATGACGAGTATTGCATGTGACACCAGTCCAATTGCATGGAGAAGAAGAGACAGACCAATGAGCTAAGAAATCATATGGATCTGAAGTGATAAAAGATTTGAGGGCAAGAAGTGTAGATTTATCATTACCGATGTTTATATCAGTCCAAGCTAAGGAGGCCATGAGGCAATGAAGTAAGAGAAGGAAAACAAAGAAAGAAGGCTTTGCCATGAGGAGCATGTAAACTTATTGGAATTTCAAGTCTTATGCCTCAAGCAATTAATACACGTCGTTTTATACTTCTTTGATTCCAAATCAAGTCAAGTCATACCAACAAAATGCGGAGTTGCAAAAGGACATCTTTTGTGATAAGATTGAATAAATTGAAATAATAATAATAATAATTAGCGTGTCGGGAGTATTATTAATGGTCAAGTATGGTGGTGAATGAGAAGAAGCTTCATCCCTTCCTTTGATAGTGTTGTGGATAACAGAGGGGTCGTTCTAGGTCAATGTGTGGACTCTCCTCTTGACGCGTTTTAAAATTGTGAGGGGTGGTGGACCCATGTAAACAGTATCCAGAGCGAACCCCAATGTTGCACTAGGTGCTGGGTTATTAACTAGACATTAATTTATACTAGTAGTTTTTGGATATAGAAATTTTACCATCTACAAAATGCTTTGCTATAACTTACTTGTATTAAAATCAAACCATCATGTCTGAAATATAAAGAGATCAAAGAAATCTTTGTTTTGTGATATCTCTCATTCTCATTACACGTGGTTAAAATTCTCTAATTTTCGATTTCTTCAGCTATGACTTTAAGTTTGAGGACAATATTATCACTATATTATTCTAACTATATCTATCACTTCTCACCTTGGGGATTATGTTTGTAAGGTTGACAACCATACACGGAGCAAACATGAATGGATATGGAGAAAAAGCTTTGTTTTTTTTTTTTTTTTGGAAAAAAAAAAAAACTTTTATATTTACATAAATGATCTTGACGCATTGCTCCTCCAAAACAGATGAAAAGTCGGAAAATTAAATAAATATACTTTGAACATCTTACTATTGGTTGAGGTGGTGAGCGACCTCACGCTTTAAGGAAGAGAACGAATCTCATAAAACACACTTTTGAAAAAGTTGAAAACCCCTTACGCTCTAATTAAGTCTAGAGAGGAGAAACCCTTGATCAAATAATAAAAGAAAGAGAGACAAGTACATTAAAAGAAAATAAAGTTATATATAAGATAATAATTAAATTTAAAGTTTTAGAAATAATATTGTGAAATTATTGAGATCAGACATTTTATCATATAAATGTAAGTTATATCCAACCAAATCTCTCCGGTTATTCCAAAACAAACTTCACTTTCTACAAAGAGTATAACTACATCTTATTATGATGTATAATTATTTTTCATTTTCTCGAGAAAAAATTGCTAAAATTATTTCTAAGATTTAATACTTATTAAAATATTTAGATGTTCTTTTTTTTTTTTTTTAAATATGGATTTTGGTGTCATGATTTAAGACCCCAAACAAATAAATTGGGAGAAATTGCAAGAAATAGTGGTAAACACATAGAATAGGGGGAGGAGAAAGAGAATGCCTCAACTTAATAGGCTAGAGTCGCAATGCTAAAGGATACACCCAGAACGCATCAGTGATGAAGGCAGGTACGTGAAAGGGCGACGAACATTTTGCGTGAAGGGGGCGATGACAGAGCAAGCCAGAAGAAGATGGTAGAAATTGTCTTCTTCAAAGACGTAGCTGTGATTGACGGAGAGTAAACCGACTTTAATATATTAGAGTCAAAACCGTGCCCATTAATACTTTAGGGTGTTAATTGCACCTAACAAAATAGTTCTTTTGTGATTCTTCCATAAAGTATGAAATGGAATGATGATGGGATATAAGAAAAGTAACAAGATCAATAATGGGATGAACAATCCTTTATAGCAATGACACAAGCAATCCTCACTTCAAATGATTATGAGAGATTAAACATGCTTGCTTCAAAAGACTCTAAGGGCCACCTCTTAAACTAAGCATAACTTAAATTGATTAATACTGAGCCACCTTACATATTATTCTCTCTAAGTTATGTTGATTAAGCACTCTAGCAATTAATGAACTTAGAATTGTATTTAGCTTTTAATCTAATAACCAAGCCACCTCGTATTACAACTTGATTTTCTCATTATTCTTAATTTAATAACGGTCACCCATATGAAAAATTAAGATTAATGATACTATAATCCAATGCTAAATACAATTAATAAGCTCAAATTCAAGAAACTAAGGCAAACACATGACACCATTGATCTACTAACCAAGCCACCTTCAAATTAGCACAAAATGTTCACAAAATAACCAGCACAAAGAAATGACTAATTAAACACAATGTTAAGCATCTAACAAAGGTTTAGCAACATCCGATCCTCTAAATAAATCAAACAAAACCAGTTCAACATTTTAATATATTCATCCTAAGACCTAGGAATTACAAATACAATGTAGCAATAGAGGAATGGAAAAACAAAAAAACCCCTATTGAAGCTCCAAGCTCATGTCATAGCCACTGCTACAAAAGATTAATGGAATTTAGACAAGAACAGCCATGTAGCCATGTAAGGAGAAGCTGTCTTCTTCACCAATAGGTCAGCCATGGATAAACACTGATTAAATGACAAATGGATGATGAAGAACAAGTTGGTTGTTGACAGTGGGGAAAAAATAGAGAAAAGCCACGGCTGAATTAAAATAGAGAGCTCGCCGTCAGTCTTGGAAAGTTTGAAGGTGACAATGATGAAGGTGGATGCACGTTTGAACTGGAGGATAAAGCTGGAGGCATGGTGAGTGAAGGAGAAACTCACCCGTGATTATGGTGAGAAGAAGACGAAGGTGAAGGTTCTGGAAGCTGCGGATGTAGCTCTTTCTTGGGTTTAAGAAAGCAACGGTGCAGTGTGTGAAGGAAGGAGGAAGCTGATATAACAATGGAGGAAGGGACGTCGCCGCCGGCAAAAATGGAGGAAGCCGATATTTCTTTCTCATCCTTGGACCTGACTGTAATTTTCCCTTAATAAAATGCTAACTTCATTTTATTTAAATTAGGGAATTTTCAAATGGAAATACATCCACAAAAATGAATGTATATGCATTCAGAAAATAGATAATAAAAAAAATACTTGTACATAATGAATAATAAGATATGCATACCTCCCAATAATTTTCTTAATATTATATCCTTTTTGTCTAACCATAAGTCTAGATGCAATGTGGCATTGTTGAAAAGTTCATATAATAAATACTATCTCGATTTTAAAAAGATTTGATCTCATTTTATTTTTCTATTATACGCTTATTTACTCTAATAACAACAAAACAAAAGGCAAGTGTAAATGAAATAGGAAAAAAAGCTTTAACTTTTACTTGGTCATGGTGGAAAGCGAGAATATGTAACTTTATTTTATATGATTAAATTTTTATATAATTACCAATTTTCAACAAGTATCCTTGAGTGAATATTTAATTAGAAATTAAACAAGAAAAGATAAGATATCAATGGTTGAAGTTTCAGACTTTATAAAGCGTGTTTAAGAATAAGTGCCATTTTCATATTTCAAGAAGAAATAAAATGATCTGTTTTCTTTTTTACTCGTTAAACTTCTTAGTGGTTAAACAAAATTTATTTTAAGAGCACTTGCTATTTTTTTCCCCCAAAAAAAAAAAAAAAAAAAAAAAAAAAAAAAAGCTCTTGCTATATAGGCACATGACATGTTAGACTTTTAAAACATTAAGTTGTCCTCAAAACAAGTGGATGCAACAAAAGAGAAAGAAAATTACGTTAGTGTTGAGAAAAGCTTTGATTATAATAGTGATCGATACGTTATCACTTGCACCAAGGACCATATACTTATTATTATCGTATTGTATGGATCATAGAGTAACCCCATAAAGCACGTTAGTAATGAGAAGAATCTTTGTCCCTTTAGGAACTACATTTTTATCTTTGTTGCATTATTTCATTTATGGTCACTCTCGTAGGCCATGCATAGAGAGAGTACTTCCAAAACAATGTTAATAGTGAGAAGAAACTTGCATGAATATATATGTTGTCGTTACCCTTCACATTCATCTTCATAGCATTATTTCATTCAAAGTCTATAGGCCCACTCACAAGTCAAGCACGTCATGCATCGATAAGCAAATCAATTAAAGATTGAAGACTTTTTGATAGATCTAGTTGCCGTCAAACAATCAATTAAAATATTAATTCTTTGTTTCGTTATTATTTTTTTTAAAAAAAAATATATCAACATACTTGGTACTCCTTTGGTCCTATTTATAAGTCCATTTTGACCAAGAAATTTGGTTATATTTTTTAGTCCTTTTTAACCAAATAATTGAGATTGTGACAATTTTGCCCATATTATTATATCTGAAAATAAAGAGAGAATAAAGAGTTGAAAGGTACCCATTCATAAAGGAGGATAAAGTTGGAAATGCACCTCATAATCATTGAGCTACCTACCTCTCCTTAGTATGTGTGATTTGATGAGGCCTTTGAGTGCGGTTGCTACATGGCAAAGTCCGTGTGCAAGTTGGGACCATCCATCCATCCACCACCGCATTGGATTTTTTTTTTTTTTTTTTTAAATGTGTAGTTCATCACAGCTTAAAGGCCCCACAATTAACGTGCTCTGGTGAGAACAACAATGTGTTTGTTTTAGATCGGTGAATTGAAGTCTTGAAAAACAGCTTTTTTTTTCTTAAGAAAAATATAAAATTATGATTTATAATATATCACTATGATCCTATTATAAGTTTATTTTGATTAAAAAATTTGATCCTTATCCAGTTTCAAAATAATAAATACATTTTTTTACTTTTTTTTTTTGTCTCTATTAATTGCTGTAAACAAAAAGAATTTATTGATATTGACTTTTGGAAATAATCATAAATTAAGGAAAAATGGAAATTTAGCCTATAATTAATTAGTTAACTAACTCTCATTGATATATAAAGGTTAGTTAATTTGGACTTATAAATCAAATCGAGTGGTATGAGGTCGATTTACTTTAATAAACACTTTTGGGGTATCTAAAAGTGATCCCAAATAAGCACGTAATGCAAATCGAATCACTAATTCATACATATAGAACCAGACGTTGAGGCATAAGACATGTTAGACTTCTAAAACATTAAGTTGTCCTCAAAACAAGTGGATACAACGAAATAGAAAGAAAATTACTCTCTCTCATATGCACCAAGGATCATATATTCATTATACTCGTATTGTATGGATCATAGAGTAACCCATAAAGCACGTTAGTAATGAGAAGAATCTTTGTCCCTTTAGGAACTACATTTTCATCTTCGTTGCATTATTTCATTTATGGTCACTCTCGTAGGCCATACATAGAGAGAGTACTTCCAAAACAACATTAATAGTGGGAAGAAACTTGCATGAATATACATGTTGTTCTTACCCTTCACATTCATCTTCATAGGATTATTTCATTCAAAGCCTATAGGGCCACTCATAAGTCAAGCACGTCATGTATCGATAAGCAAATCAATTAAAGTCTGAAGACTTTTGATAGATATTTTTTCGCTTTAGTTGCCATGAAACAAGGAGTAGTTGGACTCACTGCATTTGAGAAGAAAAATCTGGCTGAAGAAGAGTTTTCAGTGGAGAATAATTAAATACTCCTCAAATCCTATTTATAAGACATTTCTAATCTATTTCACCGAAACCATAAAATGCTCATACACACATGTTAATTTTTTGACCTAATACATGCATTATTAATTAAAGGAAAAATTAATCTTTTAGTCTTTCAACTTTTGACTCAATTGTAACATAGTCCTTCAATTATGACTCGGCACAACTCAATCCCTAAACTTTTAACTCGCTTATAATTTAGTCCCTTATCTTTTCTTTTTTCTTTTTTTTTATTACCCGTTTCATAGTAATTCTTACAAAAAATTCTTTTACATGTATGTTTCATAATAAGTGTCATTCTCATATTCAAGAACATATTAAATTCTTTTAAATTTGACTAATTGTCCTTTAATTTTTACTCTGTAACTTTTGGCCTTCACAAATAAAGAATAAGCTTGTCATTAAAGTTTATCCAAGGGCGAATTAAAATAGTAGGCTCGCCAAGGTAATATTGGATATCCATCGTCCCAAGTTTGGGCTAAAGCATAATTTATGAAAATTACGGGCACATAATGGTAATTTAGGACATTATGCCCAGAATTTCAAAAAAAATCTCCAAAGGATTCTCCAAAGGTACAAAAAGGCAGAAAGTAATTTCCTGGTTTGTATTTGAGGCTTGATTGAGGTATAAAGGAAAAAATTGCCTCAAAAAGGAATTTTAAAGTAGTATTAGAATTTTTTGAGCAAAAAAAATTAGTATTAGAATTTTGCCATGTTATTAAAATCGTCAAATCGGTCATCTAACCAAAGTACAGTTATAACCAGTTCAATATTTATTTAAGATTCTCTGATTTAAAAATTCACATCTAATGCAATATATTTCCAAAAATTACAAATTAAAACTCTACGGAAAGCTTGAGATGTCTACTTTCTAATGCAAAAAGAATTCACTAAAAAATACTATCATTTGATCCTAAATATTATCCAATTCTAAAACTATTCTAGAAAATATTATCGTTCAAGTTCACTTCCTCACCGATCTAGTCTTGGGTTAGCTCCGGTTTGACTCGATCTAACCCACTAACCCTTGACCTATTACCTAGACTGGTTTAGTGGCCGTTCCAGATTAAATAAACTTGCACTTTTTGTTCATTAAAGGACAATTAACCAAATTTAATCATGAAAAATACAATGAGGCCTCAAATAATTGGGGGAAATTATTTTTAAATTAATGTGAGTTTATTAAAATGGTTTCATGCCCTAGAAATGGAAAGTTTACCTTAAAGAATATTTTATGGGCATTTTATTCAAGAATTAGGCAATTTATTGGAAATTATGGGAAAATTAGTTAATGATTAAATTTGAGCTTGAGAAAAATTAGGGAATTATTCCCTAATAAATTTGAATTATTGATGGTTTCACATTAATCATATGATTCAATAATCTCCAAAAAGCATTTTTGGAAGATTAATCCCATATAAACTAATAAGTGAAAATTAAGAGGATGATTATGCTTTCGGAGATGCAATTCATGCTCCTTCAAAAGTATAAAGGTGGTGAGATTTTAAGGTTGGAAGAAAGCTGGATGAAATGTTTACCATTAGATAAAAAAGGAGCAATAAAATTATGTTGGTGATGAGGAAAAGCTTTGATTCTAACCGTGATAGATATGTTACCACATGCACCAAGGACCATATATTCATTATCATCGTATTGTATGGATGATAGAGTAACCCATAAAGCACGTTAGGAATGAGAAGAACCTTTGTCCCTTTAGGAACTAAATTTTCATCTTTGTTGCATTATTTCATTCGTAGGCCATACATAGAGAGAGTACTTCCAAAACAACATTAATAGTGGGAAGAAACTTGCACGAATATATATGTTGTCGTTACCCTTCACATTCATCTTCATAGCAGTATTTCATTCAAGTCTATAGGTCCACTCACAAGTCAAGCACATCATGTACCGATAAGTTAATCAATTAAAGTCTGAAGACTTTTGATAGATATTTTTCACACTAATTGTTGTGAAACAAGGAGTAGTTTTTTTTTTTTGGGTCAAAAAACAAGGAGTAGTTGGAATTACTGCATTTGAGAAGAAAAATCAGGCTGAAGAAGAGTTTTAGTGGAGAATAATTAAATACTTCTCATATCCTATTTATAAAACATTTCTAATATATTTCACCGAAATCAAGAAAAACCTTAAACTTTATCAACTTTACCTATAAATTTAACAACTTTATAACTATTTAATATATATTATAGTAACCGTACAAGTACAAAGTCTATAAAATAATAAATGAAAGGTAAAGTTGTACCTTCATATAAAAAAATGTAATGATGTGATTTATAAATAAGACTAAAAAAGATATTATCTCATCCTATAAATAGGACATGATGAGTATATTTTTGGATCTTATTTATTTACATGTTAACAAACACTATCAACATTAGGAAGGACACACATCATAAGGGTGCTAATATATATATATATATATATATATATATATATATATATTTCATAATTGTGAGGATGAAAAATGTCATACTATGACATTCAAATACTAAATGCGCCTTTTGGTCTTATGGTTCTGGTTTATAAGTTTGTTATTAATAATTAGAGCTGTTTCTACCAACACCATTACCTCCATCCAATATTGTTACCGCCATTAAATTACCTTTATAGTTTTACTTTCATACTAGTTACCATTGATATGCTACTAAATTTACTCTTGAATAGTTACTTTCATACTATTTACCTTTATAGTTCAATTACTAGTGTTTGCTAGCTATACATGGACTATCCCAATTAAAGTAGTTCTGAGCATTGCTAGACACTTTATTTGTATATTGTATGACACTTGCAAAAGTGGGTTATGCTATTTATAATTTCTAAATAATACAACTTGTCATTAAATTTATAAAAAAAATAAAAAAAAACCAAGGGGGGTTCATTTGTTGCGGATGATGGTCGCTTTAGAATTAACAATTGTATCAAATAATTGAAGATTACTATGTTGTCTCCGCCAATGCAGCCAAATCCATTTTCAAGGGTTTTCCTATTTTAAATGGGCTTATAATAAATATAGAGGGATCCTCTGGTTCGAGTGTCCAAAATTCTCATAGTATTTTAAAATAAGAATGAGTAAAAGGAGGGCATTGAAAAAAAAAAAAAAAGAAGCAAATTTATGTTAATTTTTTTAGCATGCGCACACACACATGTTAATTTTTAACCTAATACTTCATCTGATTCTTATTATAAAGTACCAACTAATAATTCTTACAAACCAATAAAAACAGTTAAAGTTATTAAATTTGTCTTAAAATTTAAGCAATTTCCAATATTACTCCTACTAATTGCACTAAACTCTAGTATCATATTAATTATTACTCTCACCCACTACCCTTATTAATTATGGGCATATATGAAAAAAAAATATTTAATGCTCTTTGAAAACAAGCAAGTGCCTTATAAAAAGAACCAAATACACTTGTTAATTGGTGCCTTATAAAAAGGACCAAAGATAATAGATGCATTATTAATTTTAGAGCTAGGAATCAGGGCCGGCCCGACCCTACAAGGCCTGGGCCCTACAAGGCTGGCCCTATAGGGCCTGAGATAAGGAAAACATATGTTTTTCAAAGCCCGGCCCAATAGTACCAGGGCCAGGGCCGGCCCTACAGGGTCTGAAAATTACTATTCCAAATTTTAACTTTTTTTTTTGGGGTTTTTCCATAGAAATATAATTAGTAAAATGCAACAATTAAAGTTCTAATTTATCAAATAAATATTATCAACATTAATATCTAAACAATACAAATCATTCAACAAATAAACACATTTATTAATTCGTAATTAAAAACAAACCATTGTCCACAATTGCCTCACATAAAATGTAAGAAGCATTAAACTAAGCAACATTAAATAACTCACATAAAATATAAAAGCATACCACTATCATTGTCAATTGTCACCTTCTTCATCATTATCATCAATTTCATAGATATTTGATTGTGCTTCACTTTGAGTAGAAGGCTGTGCTTCACTCTTTGACTAATTTTTTTTTTTAAAAAAAAGTGAAAATGCTATAGTAACAAAACCTAACGGGCCGCCCGATTAAACCTGAGGCCCCACAAAAATGGCCCGCAGGCCAATTTCAAATTTCGAGACCTATTTTTCAAGTCCTAGCCCTACAGGGCCAGGGCTTAAACGGCCGAGCCGGATTTCCTACTCTAATTAATTTAAGGGAAAATTAAGCTTAGTTTTTCAACTTTTGACTCAATTGTAACTTAATTCTTCAACTATAGCTCTGCATAACTTAGTCCTTGAACTTTTGACTTGCTTATAACTTAGTACCTTATCTTTTCATTTTTTATATTATTACCCGTTTCATAATAAATCTTACAAAAAATTCTTTTACATGCATGTTTCATGATAAGTGTCATTCTCATATTTCAAGAAAATATTAAATAATTTGGCTGCTGAATAATGAGTGTCATTCTCATATTTCAAGAACATATTAAATTCTTTGAAATTTGAATAACTGTCCTTTAATTTTACTCTGTAACATTCAGCTTTCACAAATAAAGAATAAACATGTCATTAAAGTTTATCCAAGGGCCAATTAAAATAGTAGACTCGCTAAGGTAAAATATTGGATATGCAGCGTCCCAAGTTTGGGCTTAAGCGTAATTTCACGCTTTATGAAATTACGGTTGCGTAATGGTAATTTTGAAAATTATGCCCAGAATTTCGAAAAATTCTCCAAAGGCACAGGAAGGTAGAAAGTAATTTCCTAGTTTATGTTTGAGGCTTGATTGAGGTATAAAGGAGAAATTACCTCAAAATGGAATTTTAACGTATTATTACAATTTTTCCATGTTATTAAAATCGACCGACTGGGACCGCCGGTTCGACCACAAAACCGTTAAACCAGTCATCTAACCAGTTCGGGCAAACCGTTAAACCTGTTCAATATTTATTACAATTTTTTGATTTTAAAAATTCATATATAATTCTACATATTCCAAAAATTACAAATTAAGACTCTATGGAAAGCTTGAGATGTCTACTTTTTAATGCAAAAAGAATCACTCAAAAATACTATTTTTTTTTATCCTAAAAAATTATCAAATTCAAAAACTATTCCAAAAATATTGTCCTTCAAGTTCACTTCCTCACCGGTCTAGTCCTAGAGTAGCTCCGGTTTGACTCTATCGACCTCATCGACCCTTGACCCATTACCTAGACTGGTTTAGTGGCCGGTCCGGGTTTAATAACCTTACAATTTTGATTAATTAAAGGACAATTAGCCAAATTTAATCATGTAAAATACAATGAGGCCTAAAATTATTGGGTAAAAATGGCGGAAATTATTTTAAGATTAATGTGAGTTTATTAAAATGGTTTGGTGCCCTAGAAATGGAAAGTCAATATCTTATGTGCATTTTATTCAAGAATTAGGAAATTTATTGGAACTTATGGGAAAATTAGTTAAGGATTAAATCTAAGCTTGAGAAAAATTAGGGAATGATTCCCTAATAAATTTGAATTATTGATGGTTTCACATTGATCATATGATTCAATAAATCACCAAAAAGCATTTTTGGAAGATTAATCCCATATCAACTAATAAGTGAAAATTAAGAGGATGATTATGCTTTCGGAGATGCAATTCATGCTCCTCCAAAAGTATGAAGGTGGTGAGATTTTAAAGTGGGAAGAAAGCTGGATGAAATGTTTACCATTAGATAAAAAAGGAGCAATAAAATAATTATTTTGATGTAGACAGACACAAAATTTTATTACTTTAAGAGATGAGTTTAAGACGACATGAGATCTCTTTTCTGCTATTCACCTTTGAAACTCTGCAGCCACAAGGAAATGAAGAGAAAACCGAAAGTGAGGAAAAGAGAGAGAAGGGAAGGGAAGGAGGAAGGGCAAGTGATAATAGGTAAGAACTTCTTCTAAATTCATTATCTCTTCTAGTTTTTTCCTTCCAAGATCATCTATATAAGGTCTTTAAAACTTCTCTTTATGGTGTGCTTTTAGCAAGAGGAGAAGTTGAAGCATAGGGTTCAAAGTGGGATTTCAAGGCAATCAAGTTAAGGCTTAGGTAAGTGATGATTTTGGTTGTTGTAATGAGACTATGGATGTTGTTGATGATGATGGACTGCACTATTCTTGGATTTTTGTAATTTTGGGAAGCAAGAAAATCAAGGGGAAATGTTGTCCAGTCTTTTAGAAATTTTGGAAAGGACGATTTAAGTATAATTTAATGTTGAGAAAGTGATAAAGGATAGAATATGACAGTGAGAAGGAGTTTTATTGAGATTATCAATTGTTGTACTTCTGTTATTGTATTTTAGTAGCGGATTAGTTATGTACATATGTGTAGTTACTTAATAGATTAGGTTATTGGTTTAGGACAATACGATTGGGCCTTAAAGCTATTAAGCCCATACGGTATATATATTGCCTAGGAAACATGTTACATTGTATTGGATTCTACACATGACTTCAATATACCAAAAGAGAATTTTCTAGGTAAGTTGTTATTAAGTTGAGTTTTGTGTATTTTGATACTGACAATGTATCCAAACTGAAAATTTCTTTAGGGTACAAGTGAGAAAATAAGTTTGGAAGCATTGAAAAATAAATTTGAATAATTTAGCTTGAATTAAATTGGCTACCCCGTTTGGATGAGCTTTTTAAAAAAATGTTTTTTTTAAGTGCTTATTTTTTAAGCTCCAAATTAGAGCTTTTAAAAAAAGCAACACTTTGGCTTTTTTTTTGTGACTTTTACTTTTTTAAAAAAAATATCATCTAAACACACAAATGAATTAAAAAAGCATTTTTTTGGCATTAAAAAAATGCTTTTTTTTCTCAAAAAAGCCCATCCAAACGAAGTCAATTGAGCAAGAGCCTCAAAATCCTTATCCCATTTGGTGGGTTTGACTACATGGATAGCACAATGCTATTGTGCTCCATTAAAATCAAATCTTTGGATAAAGAACTAATAACTTCACCGGATCATTTTCGAAGTTATATATATTTGTCCAGATCAACAAATCCAGGCCAAAAACATACAACAATTATTATTTTCAGTTTCAAAAGACAAATAGATTGATAAAGTCAAACATATAAAAGTTCAAAACAATACCTGGCCAGCTGGTACTTAAGGATCCCCAGTTAGTTTAAATGCTTCTACATACTCATAAAACTCAAGATCTGAAGGTTCCTTAGCCCCACTGTGATATGATCCCCGGAAGAAAATGATGATTGGATCAACTAGGAAAGGAATTTCGCACCAGAAATTCAGCCTCCAATGCGTCCCGAAAGAACGAACGTATCTAATGCTATGCACTCGGATTTGAGCGCTTCCAAAACGAGGTGAAAGATGACTTTTTCGAAACACGATTTTGACTCAAGAAACACCGAAAAAGGATAAGGGAATACGGAGATACGAAACAAAGAAATTTCGAACGAAAATTGGTAGGCGCCATAATTCCAAAGAATTGATAAGCCCAAGAACGCCACAAGGATTGATGCCCTTGATAAGTTCGGATTCTCAAAAGAACCCTAGAGAAGCTTGTCTCTCACCAAAAAGGTTAACTCTGAATTCTAATCACAACAAAAGCTATGGTGTTCCCTTATATAGTGGACAACATCTATTTTAAGTTTAACCTAAATATGCTTACACACAAAGCCTAATAAGCCAGCCCAATAAGCCTTATTACAAAAGTTTAACTAAATGTAAGAAAGATAAAACTAAATGCAGAATTTGGGCCAAGTAAATTGAAGCCTTCATGCATATCCATTGAGGCTTATTCTTCAAGGTCTTCAATCTGAATTAAGTGTATCATTTCGGCCTCTTCTTCCTTTTTAGACTTGGGCTTGTCTCAAGTAAGGTGGTCACCAGGGGATTTAGGGCCTCTTGAGCCTTTTTAGCTTTTGCTCTTGTCATTGGGCCTCCAAGACCTTGTATGTCCTCCAAGTTTGTTGCCTTGGTCATGCCGCCTCCTACGTCCTCATCATTCCCTCCTTCTTCAGAAGAATTTGTCCTCAAATTATAATCCCCTTCTCCTTTCTTGTGCTTGATCACATAGGGAAATTGCTTGGTATCTTGGGGGTTACTCCTATAGGCTGGCATGTTAGGCAATGAAGCTCCTGGAATGAGATCAATTTGATGTTCTATGCCTCTTAGAGGTGGTAGTCCGTGAGGTACCTCTTTAGGAAAAACATCTTTAAATTCCTGCAACAAATTAGAAACCTCATTTGGAAAAGAGTCGTAGGACTTGCATCTCGTAAAATTATTCTCTTTACTCAAAAGTAAGAGCATTGGCTTTTTCAAATGCATTGCCTTTTTCACCTCTTTTTCTTTTATAAACAAGTTTGGTGCTTTTCTCTCTTTTTCTCTTTTTTTATCTTGCCCTCTTCCACTCTCTTTTCTCTCTCTTTCTTTTTTTCTCTCATTTTCAAATTATCCTCACTAACTTCTCTTGGTGTCAAAGGTGCAAGAGTAGTCTTGCGTTCTTTATGTATAAAAGAGAACTTGTTGGTGCAACCATCATGAATAACTTTCTTATCATATTGCCAAGGTCTCCCAAGAAGCAAATGACAAGCCTCCATTGGTACCACATCACATAAAACTGTATCATCATACTTTCCTACGGAGAAGTTCACCTCCACTTGTTTGCTTACGGTCACTTCACCATCCTCACTAAGCCATTGAAGCTTGTATGGCAGCGGGTGAGGTTTGGTTTCCATGCCCAATTTAGACACCATTCGGCACTTGCAACATTGGTACAACTCCTCCATCAATAATTAAAGAACATACCTTCCCTTGGATAAGGCATCTAGTATGAAAGATGTTCTCTCTTTGACTATCATCCATGTCTTTTGCTTGGCTACCCAACATCCTTCTTACCATAAACAAATCTTCTTCTGGAATTATTTCTTCAATATACTCGTCTTCATCATCATGTGAGGCGTAATCAAGAAGACTCACTAGTAAACTCTCCATCCTCTTTAAGTAACATAGTCTTCTTAGTAGGACATTCTCAAGCTATGTGACCTCTCCCCAAACACTTGAAGCATTTTATTTCACTACTCCTTGTCTTTTTAGGGATCTCATTGGATTTAGTTTGAGTCCTTTGAGGTGTAGCGATGGGATTGCTTGATGAAGAACCTCCTCCTTCTTATTTCTATCCTTCCAAATTGAAGAATTAAAATTTGAAGAGTTTTTCCTCATAAAACCCTTTCTCTTGAGTTGTTGTTCTACCTTACTAGCTTGTTCCACTAAATCCTCCAACTCCACATAATTTTGCAACTCCACAACATCCCTTATATCACTATTCAACCCATGCAAGAAACGTGCCATAGTAGCCTCCCGTTCTTCACTAATATTTGCTCTAATCAAGGACACCTCCATCTCTTTATAATACTCATCTACACTCTTGTTACCTTGTGTGAGTCTTTGAAGTTTATTGTGAAGGTCTCGATGATAATGGGAAGGAACAAATCTTCTTCTCATTAGCCTTTTCATCTCCACCCAACTATCCACCAATGGTTCTTCATATCTCACCCTCTCCCTTTGCAATTGGTTCCACCAAATGAGAGCATAATCACTAAACTCCATGGTCGTCACCTTCATTTTCTTCTCTTCGCATATAATTGTGACATGCAAATAAGTGCTCAATCTTCATTTCCCACTCTAAATAGGCCTCCGGATCACTTTTTCCTTTAAAAGATGGTATATTAAGCTTAACTCCCTTAATTCTATCCTCTCTAGCATCATTCTCATTATCTCTTCTTCTCCTTCTTTCATCCCTCCCTCTCTGTCTATCTTCATCATGATTCCCCGATTTTCTATTCTCTCCATTCTCTCATATAACTCCTCTGTGTGTTCCCTCATCATCCTTTGCATTTGAGTTGTAATGGCTTCAATTAGCAATCTGTTATCTCCTATAGGAGGAGGAACACCTTCACCACCGTATTCTCATAAGACCAAAAGTAATAGGACCTCACCACTCGCTCACGTGTTTACACTCTTAAAAATGTATCACTCGTGTTTGTTGCTCTCTATAAGGCTTTTGTGTAGTGTTCTCGCTTGCCTTTTACCACTCAATAGCTCTCTCTTTAAGTTCTTACCGTAATCTCCAAGAACACTCAAGAAGAGTACAATCCAAACTCTAGAATTGGTGGTGACTCAATACAAATTGGAAGAGATGTCAAAGAAGACAAGACAAAGAAAATCCAAAACAATTTGGAGGAATTATCCAAGGAAGACACTTTGGACTTGATTCACAAGTAGTAGTGTGTGTAATCAATAGCAAGGAGTCAGTATAGTATTTTTTTTTTTTTCGTTTTTTTTTTCCTTTTTTTTCTTTTTTTTTCTTTTATAACACCTGATTCTTCAACAAAAGGAATTTGTGATTGTGGAATCTAACTTTGAAATTGTACTAATTCATAACTTTTTTAGATAGAATTCCCCAACCGAGCTATTACTTAACACACTAACAACACACTACTCAAGAAACATGAATTGAAAGGATTACAATTCAAGAACAATGATGAACAAGGGATGAACACCAAGAACCAAGTGCGAGAAATATGTGAACTGAACAAGAAATTGAAAGAAAAACAACCAAAGATTGAAATAACAAATTAGGAACAAACAACAACGGCTAAAACAAATTGCACAATTCAAAAATCAAAAACACAAACTTTAGGGACTAGGGTTACCAAATGAGTTGGATGTAAACAATCGAGAAAAGATAACCCAATTCCAATCTTAGAACCTTTGCTCGATACGATGATATGATCCCTAAGAAAAGGATGATTGGATCAACTAGGAAAGGAATTTCGCACCGGAAATTCAGCCTCCAATGCGTCCCGAAAGAACATAACGTATCTAACGCTATGCACCTCGGATTTGAGCGCTTCCAAAACGAGGTGAAAGATGGCTTTCGAAACACGATTTTGACTCAAGAAACACCGAAAAGGATAAGGGAATACGGATATACGAAACCGAGAAATTTTGAACGAAAACTCGGTAGGCGCCACAATTCCAAAGAATTGATAAGCCCAAGAACGCCACAAGGATTGATGCCCTTGATAAGTTCAGAGATTCTCAAAAGAACCCTAGAGAAGCTTGTCTCTCACCAAAAAGGTTAACTCTGAATTCTAATTGTTAGTTCTCAATATGTTTTGATGATTAACAACAAATGTAAAACATGTTTTGAAGTTTGCAAAGTCGGTTTAAAAACATTCGATAGTTGCATCATGCGGTATAGGTTTGTTCTTCGGTATTGGACTTCCCAGAAAAGGAACCAGGATTTTTAAACTAAGTCAATACTGCAGTATGGGTAGCCAAACTCGAGTATTGGACTTCCAGAAAGGAACCAGGATTTTTAAACTAAGTCAATACTGCGGTATTGGTAGCCAAACTCGAGTATTGGACTTCCAGAGAGCAAAAGGATTTTTCAAACAAAGTTGCTTACTGCAGTAAAGGAGCGTATACTCCAGTATAGGTGTTGTCTTTCAAACACAAAACACGATGGTTTGCCTCACGAAAGGTGCATACTCCAAAAGATCCCATTGGATCTTTGCGGTATGGACACTTGTATACTGATTGCCAAACTCGAGTAAGCATGAACTTACCGCAAGATACAACGGTAAAAACCGATTTTTGAATTATACGAATTTGCAAATCATTGTTGTTTGATCTTATTGCTTCCATAATTCATTCAATCATATTCCTAGCTATGTTTAACAAGTTTGTTGAGTGAATTTCATTAAGATCGATGAAGATTATTGAAGGTCAAAGCCATAAAGCAAAAAGAGTACGGTGCATTTAATGCACCTCAAAATCAACCTACTTTCAGCTAATTCATCTCGAGCACGCCTTACGAGCGTTAAAGAATGCTTACTACAACAAGCAAAGTAATCTCCAACGGGCAAATTCTCGAGAGAATCACACCAGATCAAATTAACACCTGGATTAGCGAAAGTTTAAGAGAGAGAAGATGACCGGACCTTAAGCTAATCACCTACAACGGTTGGATTCATCAAGCAACGCTCATTTAATGTTTTCTACCTATAAATAGAGTGCATTAACTTCTTCTCAAGCCGATACAACTACGAGAGCGAAAATCTATTAAGTATCATTTATTGTGTTCGGCTTCTTTACGTATTGTATCAATTTGATACTTGTACTTCGTGTTCATCTTATCTCGCTTCGTAAGAGAGTTATTTCTCGTAAATCATTCATTGATTGAGATAACCACAAGTCGAGGACTTGGTGGTTGGGTGTATTGATTGCAACTTGTAAGGGGGAGTGAGTTCTAGTGAGAGAACTACTCGAGTACGAGTTTGTAATCAATTGTTGAGTTTTAGTGGATTGAAAATCCCAAGTGTGGCTTGGGGGACTTTGGATGTAGGTCAAGGATAAGACCGAACGAGGATAATTTCTCTTGTGCAAGCTTTCCTTACCCTTCTCCTCTGATATACTCTGTTTTCACTTGTCCAAAACAGACCTAGTTCTTAAAATTTTAAGAATACCCAATTCACCCCCTCTTGGGTATTTAGGCTCCACTTTCACTAATCTGCCGTAACAAAAGCTATGGTGTTCCCTTATATAGTGGACAACATCTATTTTAAGTTTAACCTAAATATGCTTACACACAAAGCCCAATAAGCCAGCCCAATAAGCCTTATTACAAAAGTTTAACTAAATGTAAGAAAGATAAAACTAAATGCAGAATTTGGGCCAAGTAAATTGAAGCCTTCATGCATATCCATTGAGGCTTATTCTTCAAGGTCTTCAATCTGAATTAAGTGTATCATTTCAGCCTCTTCTTCCTTTTTAGACTTGGGCTTGTCTCAAGTAAGGTGGTCACCAGGAGATTTAGGGCCTCTTGAGCCTTTTTAGCTTTTGCTCTTGTCATTGGGCCTCCAAGACCTTGTATGTCCTCCAAGTTTGTTGCCTTGGTCATGCCGCCTCCTACGTCCTCATCACACTGTCTTCTTGCCACTGACCAAATTTGCGTCTAAGTTGAATGACTTCTGAAGTACAGACCATGTGCACCAATGTATAGACCTGATGAAAATAGAGTATTTGCTGATCACTATAAAGTACAAACCATAGATCCATACTTAAAGTCTAACAATGAACGACCAATGTTAACTAAAACTGAAAATGACAAGTTCTGTAGAAAATTACCATTTAAAGGACCCAGACAATGGTTGGTGGTTCTGAGCTTGACTAAGAGTATGACTTATCAATTCTCCTACATCTTTCAGGACCTAAAAGAATAACGTAGAACATTTTAGATAAGCAATATCAAGGAGAACTAGCTTCGCCAAAGAAATTCAATTTTGGAAAAGTATTTTCAACTTAAAAAAGTTAGTAGTTAAATTTCATCACTGAATAATCAGGTGCTGAATAATCAGTGCTGAATTCAATTTTATCAAAGATGCACTCAGTAAATAATATTGTGTCAAAGTAAAAACTTAGACCTACCTTAGACGTCACCTTTCCCCTGCCAATAGACTTAGCAAGATCAAATATAACATGATCAACCGGGCGTTGACCTCGAATCTTAGTTGATTTATCTGATGAAGATTTCCCCTTGCCACCACCATGCCGCTGGTTGACTTCTTTTCCTACAGTGAACGAAAATAAACCATGTCCATTCTCCAGCTTAGCGGGAACCGGATGAAACTTTCGAGTAGAAAAATTACATGAAAGTTTCTGAGCAAGACCAGCAATGACAAATTTAAATGAATTTCATTCTGTTCCTCACGTCCAATGGTTTCAGAACCAGTATTAATTTCAATATCATCATCTCCCTCTTGGTCAAACTTAGAATCTTCGATTTCTAGACTTTCAGTTTCATTTTCCTTCTCTTCCTCATCCTCCTCCTCTTCATCTTCATCTTCCTCAATTATCTGTTCAATCACCTTAGATATTAGATCCTTGTCTACCTTCTCTGAAGGAGTCACATTCAAAACCTTCACCTGTCCACCAGCAATCATATCCTTCAAGACATTCTGGAATCCAGGAATTCCCTCAGCTGGGTCTGAGCCATTATCCTTATCGTCGCCACTCTCAGGATCTTTGGTACTCACAACAAATAGCTCACTTCTGCCTTCAGGTGACTCCACAGAGTTCAATCTCTCATCAGGGTTTGATATCTTAGAGGATGCTACACCTCCTCCCTGCTTTAAGTAAACAGCCTGAAAGGCATCAACCATAAGGTTTATATACAAAATGATCAATGTGCCCTTATTTGGCAATATAAAGCAGAAAACAAGCAAGAATCTGCCAAAAGTTAAAGATGAGAATGCTGGCATAAAGCTACATATGATATAACAGTATCAGTGAAAGTTGGCATGTATGAACAAACAAACAGGATTTTATCCCCTTTTCCATGAAGAAGGCAAGAACATTGCGGTATCCTCTTGCTAGCACACAAATGAATGCACAGAATGCCATATAATACAATAGAATAATTCAGTAAGTAACTAACCATATCTGAATTCATAAATTAAGACACAGCAATTAGAAAACCAGATTTCATGAATTGGTATGATGCATGTATAGATTACGGTAGCATTCAATAAGATAACTAAATTAAGAGGTGCGGATGAGCAAAAATTGTCTGTATGGAAGTTGAAATGCAAAACCACCGAACAGCAGGATTTCATGACTGTAGAAGCAAGAGCCAGACTGCTCGTTGCGGTTTAAAGTATAAAGGAATTTCTTTTAAAAATATTCAATTAACTAGGAAATACTGAGGAAAATAATAAAAGCATAAAGAAATAATATTCAATTAATAATTTTCTTTTTATTTTCCATGCAGTTAATTAGTTTAACTACAATATGCATATGAAACCCCTAACGATTATCAAATTCATTAAATCAGATGAATTTTGCTAAGAATATAATACATCATCACATAAAAACAGATATATTCACCTGAACGCTTGTTGCAGTTACTGTAATATCTAAGCAAACAATGATATGGAAGTTAAGTAGAGAATAGATACCTGCAACTTATATTCACCTTTCTTATTCACTAAAAAATATTTCAAACAAAGGAACACCAGCAGCAGAGGTAGCAAGTTGCCTGGAAAAATATGGCCAAAAAAATTTTAAAACCAAAGGCCTAATAATTTAGCAGGATTGCCAAAAAAAAAAAAAAAAAAAAATCAACATTTTGTTCAGAAAAACATTTTAATGTCCAATTGACCTCCAAGACAACCAAATCATAGGTTACTTGGAACCAAAAGAATGGCATTTTGAAGCTACGTTTCAACCTAGGGAGCATGGACACCAACACAGACCAAGCAACATTACAAAATCTGAAGTGACCATATAAAATTGAAAGTGTCCTATCATGGCCAATACGAAGGCTAAACACAAGTTCAGAGACAAGAAGCTTATTCTTGAAATGCCTACCTTCATAGGTTCCATTAATCAAAACAGATGGCACAAGGAACAAAAGTCAGTTATATCTACAACATGAGAGAATATGTATTTTACTTTTGTCATATATTTTTCTGATAGAAAGCCTGCATTTTCAGTGACTGCATTCAGTCACGGATGATGGATGATGACTGCACCTAGTTTCCAGCCATGATCAGGCTTTCTTTGCCATACATGAATCACACACTAACGGAAGGAATAATGACAAGCTAGATAAATATTTCCTATGTAGTAAAAAACAAATAAATTAAAACTGAAGTACTAATTGATTTTCACACCTTCACATAACTCATTCACCCATAATGCAATTGATAAAGTGGTAGCACTAGCAGCTCTTTTTCCCAAAAAAAAAAAAAAAAAAAAAAAAAAAAAAAAAAAAGGTTTTCTGTTTTCATGAATTGTAAAATTCCCAACGCATTATCATCAAGAGAAAGAAAATACCTAGGACTATAACTCCTCGCCACATATCTTCCCTGATCTGGAGTTATACGAATAATAAGACATGTGGATCATTACCATCCTTTGAAAAGCCAGACCACCAGCCAACCTGAAAGCCCAAATATATTCTTAAGGTTGAAGTAAACCACCAACAGTTAATTCCAGAGAGCTAGAAATGAATTCCATATTTAACCAAATTACTGGAAAGTGACTGTTATTTTAAAACCAATAAAGTAATAAGAGAAACGCAGCCTAATTACAAGATGATAATCACATCAAACGTGAACATAAATGAATTCCATATTTGCTACCCTCCTAAAATTAACTCCCATAACTGATTTGAGCTCTCTGGTAACATATCATAGACTAAACAACTCAAAAGGACAAATAAATTAGGACATAAATTCCAGTGATCACATTGAAACTGCCAAGAAACAGGCAGTCCCTAATCCCTATTGGCTTTCATGGTCACAAGTTACATGAAATTGCTGTAAAATAGGATGAAGAACAAATAACTATACCAGAGAAATTCAAGATGAAAGACACCCAAACTATTCCAACTTAAGTAATAGCAATTGAAGGACAGATGCTAGCATTACCAAGTCCACCCCATGAAATTGCATATCAACCAAAAGGCAAAAGTTATTCATGAAAATTTTCATGCAACACAATTTACAAGAACTCACAAGTCCAGCACCAGCTTTATCGCTAAGAAAAGCTGCATCGGTGTACCGTTCTTCCTCTATGCCTTTCTGGAAAAAAATATTTAAAATAAAAATTCATAAAAGCTCACGAGCAAGAAAACACAAAATTTTAAAAACAAGAAATATTTCTTGTCTAAAAAGCATTGCATGTGTCCGAATTCTTACATTGGGATGAGATTTCACTCTTCCAACACTGTCATGGGTAGCTGCAGCAGCAATTTCAACCTTAAGCCTAGCAGCATTTTCACAATCCTCCATGCACATAGCACGGCTTATCTGAGACTGTTTAGAACAAAATAATTTTTGCATTAAAATGCCTCCAAAATGAAAGATCAGCCAGTGGGTCGCATCATTGCTAGTTTAGTTTAGTAGAGCTCCCAGCTATGAAGTTATGTAAATGTTCATATATGCAACACTATTTAGTCACCATTATAGCTCCATAAAACTCCTTTAGGTCTTAAAAAAAAAAAAAAAAAAAAACCATGAATACTATGATGTACTAATAATAATCACAACAACAATGCCATGAACGTTTTTGGTTTTTCACCAAAACTACATTCTAATTACAGACAACTTGTATATGACATTTCATAAGCTACAGAAGAGAAAGGTTTCAAAGCTAAATTGTCTTAGAATGAACAAGGAATATTAAGTACGGGACCTAATGCTACATTAAGAGCAGATAACAATCTAGTTCAAAAGTATAAGCAGTAAAAAAGAAAAGGAAATTAAAATCAATAATAGCTTGTTCGATCTAGACATTCAAGAAAATTGTTACTTTCTATCAACCACATCTTCAGAACCAACAAGTGATTTGTGACTAAAGCGACAAAAATTTCTCCAGACCTTAACGTGATTGTTGTTAAAATAATCACTTGGAAAATTATAATACTATTTTCCTCCCTCTTACCTCCACTCTTCTTGTATAACCTTGTCTAATTAATCGAACTCGCAATTTTTAGCTAAATTACATCGCGTATAAAATCTTTGAAGTTTTTATAATAAATTATCATCAGATAAAGCCTCAGGCATTATTCCATTCTTCCGAATCATAGAAACTATAAGTTGAGCTAACACTTGCTTAGGAAGCACGAAGGAACAGAATAAAATGAACTACACATCACAATTTAATTACATGCCTAAATCAGCAATTCCAAATGCACCTTGAGAATTGAGACGAGACGCTCTTGCTCATCAATATCCTGAAAATGCTTGCGCCATCGATCCGAATCCCATTCTTCATCTTCAGGTTCACGATTCTCCTTTTCCGAGTCATCCTTCTCAGCCACAGTGGCAATGTTACACCCTTACACGGACACAGAGCCTCATCCCGAAGAGAATTCACGTAAGAATCGAACCGCTTAATGGCATTTCTGACTTAATCCTGGAGCATCGAGTCCCATCCCCGGTTAACGGAGTCATCAGACGGTGACAAAGACCCAGAGGCTGGATTAACGCACCCGCAAGAGGTAGTGCAATCAGCAGAAAGGGAGTGATGTGAATGCAAAGGGAAGGAGAGTGATCTCAAAGGGAAAGAACAAGAGAATTTGGGGTTGGGGAGTGAGATTGGGAGGTGCAGAAGGCGAAGATATGGAAGCCATGGACGCAGAATGCCAAACTCTGTATGTGGATTAAAGAGAGAATAAATTATTAACAATAGGGAAGAGGGACGTTGAGGGACGCAAATTTTTTCTCTGAAATGTTCGACTCTGTCAAAGCTCTTCTTCTTGCGGATTCTGGACAAAGAAAACTTCCACCGGACCGGCCACCTGCTGAGGGGTAAGACGACCGGAAAAAGAAAAAGAAAACGGAAGAAGCCCCTCAAATCATTATGGACGATGCTATGCAAGATAAAGAAACGTCTGCTAAGCAAATCAACTCTTTGGACAGCCAAGAAATAAAAGACAAGAATGAAGCTAATCCTCCAAAGTTCCCATCCTACCGTGCTTCCCTATTGGGATTTAACGGAGTGGCCAATAGTAATGATGTAATGGAGGAAGATGATTTATTTACAGACGATAAAGAAATAAGCTGGAAAATTCCAGAGCCATCAGACGAGATGAAGAAGCTCATGGAAATGTACCCTGTTGCTCCCTGCACAGAAGAGGAATACAATTAATGGTGCGAACCATGGAATTACGCACTGATTCTTACAGTTCTGGAAAGAGATTTAATCTATTTGTGCTAAAAGACCTACTCATTAATCTCTGGGGTTCTCTAACTTTGAATTAATTGACATACCAAATAATTACTTCGTGGTCAGATTTCAAGATCAGGAACTTTGGAGATCTCAATACAGAAAAGTTTTATACGAGGGGCCATGGGTGATCAAGCAACACTGTGTTTTGATTCAGAGATGGACTCCATACTTTAATCCTTACCTCAATCCTCTGGGTAGAGTTGCTACTTGGGTCAGGATCCCTGACGTTCCTATGCATTGCTATAACAAGCACTGCATCTCGCGACTAGGGGATCGAATTGGTCGAACACTCAAAGTGGATATGAACACTCTTCAGGATTGCCAAGCTCCTACACCAAAAATTCAGAGAGGTAAGTTTGTCAGGATCTGTCTCGAACTCAACCTTCAAAAGAAGCTGGTCGCCAAGGTGATTGCAGCAGGATCGATTTTTAATGTTGAATACGAGGGTCTTACCCTTATCTGCTTCAACTGTGGACGTGTTGGCCACCATCGTGAAAATTGCCCATACAGGGCCTCTCCCTCAGATCCGCAACAAACACCGTTGGACCAATCACCGCAGCAGACACCGTCGCATCAGCCACCGTCGCAGCACCCAGTCAGGCCGTCGATGAACACACCGGTAACCAACGCCGACGAGGCCTTCGGCCTATGGATGTTGGTGAGCCGAAAGACCAATCGACCTCGCCTTCCACAACAGTCGAATCCTGTGACTGAGTCACGTCAGACCTCGGGTGTAGGAGCTAGATCGGTGAAAGCCCCTTCCTTTGGCCAGAAAACGCGTTTTGCCGTAATAGGAGATCTAGAGGGTGAAGATCATCTGACAGCCAATGAGCCTAGGTGGACTGAAATTCGTACGGCAAGACATGATGAGAAGAAGAAGGACAGGAGTTCCTTGGGGAAGTCGACGGGTAAGGAGAAAATGAGGGATCCAGCTGGAAATGGGACTAAGTCAAAGATCTTTTACAAGCCAAAAAATATGCCTCCATCGGGTGGGCCAAGTGGTCTCAATTCTGGGCCTGAAAGCACGATGGACCTTTTGGAGTCAAAAAGTGCAGCCATCACAAGTGGGCCAGCTAAGCCGCTACTCATTGCTGAAGCTACCATCTCAAATGGGCCGACCAAGCCACATGAAAACGCTGGGCCTCAAAATCCAACGAAATGGAGGCTTCCTGAAGCAGTCCAGCCATCAGTTCAAGCACCTGTAGGAAATGACCAAATAATCCTGAACAAGGAACAAAAAAAAAATCCACAGGAAAAAAAAACAAGGCCCAACGCATTCATAATTTAGTCCATGTAAGTTTGGACAATTTAGGCCACCAAGGATTTAATCCAACAACGGAGCAAATACAACTTATGTCCCAATTCAACAATTCAAGACCACCTGACCATTGGGACCCCAATGAAGATGTCGCCCCAGATTTCATGGAAGCAAATGGCACTTTTGTGGCAGAAACTCAATTGAGCAACATCATGACCAAGAGGCTGAAGGCCCCAGGTAAGTATACCTATCCCTATCTTATTTTTATCTTTTTAATGATTATTGCCTCATGGAATTGTAGGGGAGCCGGTAGCCGGTCCTTCCTTTTAACTATTAAAGATATTATCAATAAAATTTGCATTAATACTCTCTGTCTTCTGGAGCCCTGCATTAGTGGGGATAGAGCGGATAGAGTTTGTCGCAGGCTTGGATTTAGTAACTGGATTTGTGTGGAATCTAGTGGTTTCTCCGGAGGTATATGGATTTTGTGGAATAATGGCTCTTTTGATATCACTTATATTACTTCAACTACTCAACTTTTACATTTGTCGTCACCGAGCACAATAGCAATATTACGAGCTTGGTAACTTTTGTTTATGGCGAGACTACTCCTACGGGCAGAATACCTTTATGGAATTCTCTCCGTTCTCTTGCCTATAACTCTAATTTGCCTTGGTTAGTTATGGGGGATTTTAATGCTTTCTTATCCTCAAGTGACAAACTCGGTGGAGTTGACCCCCAATTGGCCCCAATGCAACATTTTAAAAATTGTATTGAGGATACGAACCTCATTGAAGCCCCGATTCAGGGTGACAAATTCACTTCGGAGCGCCACGGATTAAAAGAGAGATTGGATTGGGTCTTTACTAATTTCATCTGGCTTAACTCCTTTCCTAATTCATCTGTCCGTCATGAGCTTAAATTTGAATCCGACCATAGAATAGTGGTGGTCAACTCTAATCCCACATCCCAAAGAAGAGCCTTTTGTAAACCTTTCTCTTACCAACCCGCTTGGGCTCTGGAGGAGGATTTCAAAGATGTCGCTGCTGAAGCTTGGCGCGATAAATCGTGGATTCAAGGCTTACATCATTTTCAAATCTCCGCTCAAGACTGGAACGACAACCGGGTGGGTAACTTCTCCAAAAAGAAAAAAAAGTTAATTCGTCGCTGGAGGGAATTGACGAGTTAGAAGAACAAACATGCAAACTGGTCTCTTCGGGTTGGAGAAAAACTATGGGAAGATTATCATAAACGGCAACCCAAGAAGAGATCACATGGTTTCAAAAATCTAGATGCAAATGGCTTCGGGGGAGACAAAATACAAGATTCTTCCATGCATCTACGTTGATCAAAAGAAGAAAGCGAGAAATTGCTTTGCAATTCGGAATGATGCCGGTGAGTGGATTGACGATCATGATACGGCTAAAATGATGGCTCATGACTTCTTCTTCAATCTCTATTCTAGTGATGCCTCCGTTAGAGACCCCTCAACTTGGTGTTCTAATTTCCCTAATATTGATTCCACGGAGTTAGACATGTAGTCGAGAAAGGTTACCCGGCTTGAAATAAAAAACGCTACTTTCGCTATGGGCGCTTTTAAGGCGCCAGGCCCCGATGGTCTCTAGGCTCATTTTTTCCTCACTCAATGGAATGTCGTGGGAGCCAAGATATGCGATTTCATCGAAGAATGCTTTAATAATCCCTCAAGTATGGCTCATATTAATAAGTCTAGGGTTGTTCTCATCCCTAAGGTGGATAATCCGGCTACAATGAAAGACTTTCGGCCTATTTCCCTGTCCAATGTTAGCTTCAAAATCATCACTAAGGTCTTGGCCAATAGGTTTAGGTGCGTTATGAATGATCTCATCAGTCCTGAACAATGCAGCTTTATTGCTAATAGATCTAGCTGCGATAATGTTTTAATTGCCCAAGAGATCATTCACTCAATGAGAATGAGGGGTCGTAAGAAAGGTTTCGTTGCCATCAAAATTGATATGGAAAAGGCTTTTGACAGACTTGATTGGGGATTCATCAAAGATACTCTTATTCGTCTAAAGTTGAAGGACAACCTCATTGATCTTATTATGGCCTGCATCTCTACAACCTCGACGTCTATTCTTTGGAATGGTGATGCGGGCCATCCTTTACCCCTTCCAGAGGAGTTAGACAAGGCGACCCGCTAAGCCCGTACATATTCATCCTCTGTATGGAGCGACTTTGCCACCTTATCAAAGCTGAGTGTGACGCGCGACCCTGGAAGCCGTTTCTCTTCAAAAGAGGAGGACCCCGCATCTCCCACCTCTTCTTCGCTGATGATCTCATTCTTTTTACGGAAGCCTCTACCAATCAAATGGCTGAAGTTCGGAAAGTGATGCAAAGTTTCTGCGAGGTCTCGGGCCATAGAATCAATCTGCAAAAGTCTTGTATGTTTTGCTCAAGAAGCGTCAATTTCAATAGAGCCCTTGAGCTTAGTCAGTTACTTGGAATAGGAATCACCTCTGATCTTGGAAAGTATTTAGGGGTGCCAATTATTCACGATTGCGTTACCAAAAATACCTATCACCCCATTGTTCAGAAAGCTCGGAAGAAACTCTCTATGTGGAAGAGTAGGTTCTTAACGATTCTTTGAGTCGCTCTGTGCTAATTAAATCGGTTTTATCCTCTCTTCCCAGCTATTCCATGCAATCGACTCTCCTTCCCATCTGTACTATCAATGAATTGGATAAGATCTCCAGACAGTTCCTTTGGTCCCAAGATGAAGATGTGAAGAAAATGCATCTTATCGCTTGGGATAAGGTCACTCAAGCGAAGAAGCAAGGGGGTCTTGGATTCAAAGATCTTCATCGCCAAAATAAGGCCTTTATCATGAAACTCTCTTTGGAATCTCGACAAATAAAAAAGCTTTGTGGGTGCGGTGTCTATGGACAAAATATAATTGTGGCAACCTATCTCGTGGCTTCTGTCTCTAAGAAGAGAAACTCGTCCTCAGCTTGGAAAGCGATCACCCAAGTTTGGGATAAGTTCCTTATTGGAGTTGGAAGGAAGGTTAATAATGGTGAGGAGACCAAGTTCTGGCAGGATCTCTGCCTTCCCCTTGAGCGTCCTCTTATTACTCTTGTTTCTGATCCATCTTTCGTTGATGAGAATGAGGTGGTCAAGGATTATCTCTTACCTAATGGGAGCTGGGATATTGGTAGATGGCAGGGCATCCTATCTCCTTCTATCATCAATATCATCTCTAGGGTGCGGCCTCCTACTAATAACCTCACGGATTGTTTTACTTGGAGATTGGCGAAAGATGGGTGTTTCTCTGTCAAGTCCGCTTATCATTTCCTATCGATCGGGGCGAACAAATGATAACGGCTTAAGGGCCATGATGTGGAAATGGCAAATTCCCCGAAAAAGTAAAATTTTTCATGTGGCGGGTTGGCCATGAGAGGCTTGTTACTAACTCCCTCAGATTCAAAAAGGGCCTTTCTAACAGCAACTTGTGCCCCTTCACTTGCAACAGGGAGGAAACCGTGGTTCATGTTGTCAGGGACTGCGAGAGAGCAAAAAACTTTTGGAAACAAATTTTACATCCTAACTATTTTTCTCAATTTTTCGCAGGTAACTTGCAGGTTTGGCTAAATTGGAATACTAAGCACCACCCCAGAAAAGGAAGATTCCAAACCTTTTCCTGGCCAAGAATCTTGACTCTGGGGTGTTGGATCCTCTGGACCACCAGATGTAAATGCTTATTTCAATGCGGAACCACCGAGACAAGGGAGATGTTACATTTGTGTAATTACCTTTTGATGGAAAACACAACTAATAACACTCTAGCTCACCAACTTTTCCATGTTGACAGGTTCGAAGAAAAGGCTTGGACCCCGCCCCCTACAAATGCGGTTCGCATAGATGTAGATGGATCAGTTCGACATCAGCACCAGGCAGCATGTGGAGGCGTTGTCCGGAATTCTCAAGGCCATTGGCTGATGGGGTTTCATAAGTTCCTTGGAACCCATACCGTTGTCGAAGCAGAGTTACATGCTATCATGACAGGATTAATGACGGGCGACAAATGGGGCTTCAAAAAGTCATCCTCTATTCGGATTCCTCGACGCCATCAACATCATCATGAGAGAGGCTAACCGATCATCCGCTCCGTGCGGTCATTGCAAAGATTCGGGATCTTCTCTTTCAGGACTGGGACGTGGAGATACGCTATTCTCCAAGAGACAACATTGCTTGTGCGGATTATATGGCCAAGCAAGGCCATGAGACACCGAATGATGCTAACGTGGTTCTTATTCCCACAATTCCTCGGGGATGTCTTCATATGGCATTGAAAGACCAATTGGCTTGTAATAATTAGCTTCTTTTTTGCTATTGTATTGGGGTTTGGACTCCTTAGCTCAGCCCTTTCACACATTTCTCAAGCCTCGGCTTGCCTTCTTTTTCAAAAAAAAAAAAAAAAAAAAAAAAAGAGAGAATAAATTTGAAGAGAGAAAGGTAATAGCTCTTTGTGAAAGAGAGACAGTTTGTGTTGTATATGTAAAGAGGATTTAAACTTTGCATAAAAAATAAGAAGATTCTTATACACACATAAAATAGTGGGACCCACATATATATATAATTAATTTTGAAAAAAAACACTTCTCATGTCGTAGGAGAAGTGTTTTCTCATTTACACACACATAAAATGGTGGGACCCACATATATATATATATAGTTAGAATTATATATATATGTGGGTCCCACTATTTCATATGTGTGTAAGAATCTTCTTCTTCTCACGCAACATGAGAAGTTTAAACCCCATTAATCTTCTTCTTCTCATGTGTGTGTGACATGAGAAAACACTTCTCCTACAACATGAGAAGTGTTTTTTCCCATATGCAAATATATGAGAGAGATTGTGTTTTGTGGATGTGAGGAGGAAGAAAGTGAGGCCGAGTCACCATTGGAAAATGAGACAACGTTCATAAAACAACAAAACTTGAAACACCGAACATGAGGTTGTGAACCCAGCGAACAAAGAAAATTGGGAACGGAAGCATGTTCTCACGCGGAACATCCAAAAAATATTTTGGTTATACTTTGGGAAGACTTTTTATTTTGGTTAAAAAAGTTATTCTTGTAATTTAACATAACCATTTTTTTAATATAAAAAAAAAACGGATTTGGATTTGGTCCACTGCGCCTTAGCGTCCTCTGCGGTCCACTTCCTTGAAAAACAACACTGATGCTTTTTTTCTTTTGATACATATTTTATGATACTATAGGTACTAAAAAAGATACTTTAGGATACTGACCGATACTAAAAAAAATACTGATTGGTACTTCATGATCTTGAAAAATTATTTTAGGATGTTGAAAAAATATTTCGAAATTCTTGTGGTACTAAAAAAGATACTTCATGATCTTGATGAGGATACTAGTTGGTATTGAAAAATATAATTTTTCAAGATCATGAAGTATTTTTTCAATATCGGCCATATCATAAAGTATCTTTTTAGTACCCGTCGATCTTCGAAATATTTTTTCAACATCCTAAAATAATTTTTCAAGATCATGAAATATTTTTTTTTAAATATCGATCAGTATTCTGAAGTATCTTTTTAATACTTATAGTACCTTGAAACATGTATTAAAAAAAAAAAGCATCAATGTTGTTTTCCAAGGGAGTGGACCGCAGAGGACGCTAAGCGCAGTGGACCAAATCCAAATCCCAAAAAAACAACATAGCCATTTTTTTTTTACCACAATTTAACATATGGAAAATCCCAATAAAACACATTTAAAATTTCAAAAGGATAATTCAATGACTCCAATATCACTATTTCCATATCAATCTTGAGATATCGATTTGAAATTTCATAAAATTACTAATTTACTTATATGCCCTTCTCTTTACTCCAACTCTCACTCTCTTCTATACGTCATCCATCAAATTTCATTGAAAAACATGCTTAAGCCTTCATATCCCACATCCACCCCATCCTCTCGCCCTCCTTTCCTATAAGGCAAAGTAATGAGCGGATTGGACAACCATGCTCAAACCTATAACTCACTCATTTAACTTTATATAGGTATGGGCTAACCCATATTCATATTTGAACCCATTTAAACTCGTGTAAACGGGCTAGCACATAAATGAGTGGGCTAACCAAGTTTTGGATAACCCATTTACATTGGACCTTTTTTTTAAACAAAAAGGAAAAAATATATTCATAAGCATTAAGCGTCCATCATTTCATCCAAATTTATCATTCTAAATAGTGAAATATGAATCTTTAAGGTAGATAATTGAAGGCCCAATCTAATGGGAGAAATGAAGAGTAGATCTATCAATTTCAAGCACAAAATGGTGGAGAATGAGAGCAGAGTCGCGAATTGAAAGAGAGGAAGTCACTGTAATTTGGAAGAGAAGGTCGTAGTGCTCTCAGGGTGAAGATTGACTAAAGATGGTTGACGGAGAATGAAGCTAGCGATGTGGTGGTGACTGACTAAAGATGGCCGACGGTGAAGGTGGTTCAGTGGTGAGCAAAGGATGGAGAGAGAGAATTTGACGAATAACAGTGTTAGGGAGAGAGAACCGAAGCCTGTTGGAAAACTGGAGATCCTCGGGAAGTTAGAGAAAAGCCGACGACGGAGGATAGTGTGGTATTTGAGAGAGGAACTGACGGTGGTTTTCAACCTCTCCGCGGCACCATCTCAGTTTCTGTGATGTTTAGATGTGTTTGACTGTGGGCGAGAGTCGCCGAGGCAATGGTGAGGAAGATGAAAGTCGGCGGCGACAAAAGAAGAGGGAGATGGAGGAAGGAAGGAAGAAGGGAAGAAGAAGAAGGTCTTGGTCTCGTGGTTTCGTGGCGATGAACTGTGTATTCAGCTCTGTGTATCCAGTCTCTGTTTGCATTCTGACCTATTTTTCAAAAGACCAAAGACACAACAGTTTTTTATTGGACTAAATTGGCATTTGGAAATTCGTGGTTCTTTGTGAAATTTGAGCCTCAAACTGTCACTTTCAAATTTAATCTAATTTCTTAAAGCACCTACATTTTAAACCAATCAAGTCAACCTCAAATATTCCTAAAAAACAATTATTAAGAGTAATTAAAATAATTATGACAAATTTACCCTTTTTAACACCTTTTTTTTTATGTAATCACTCATTAATCCAAATTAATTATAAATAATAGATTTTTTGGCCCAATTAACATGATTAAATCCCTAAATTAATCATGAAGTAACACATCAAAATATGGTTTAATCACTCACCATATTTTCATATTTGAGGGCCAAAATGAGAATGGTAGAATTAGGCAGATTTACACAATAAAAAACTAAATAGCTACACATCATCAGGGATTGAATCTCTGACTAGATGATTAAGGAACCCAGCTAGTGCCAACTGTTCTAGGCCTCATAGTTTTTAAAATTTATTCTTTAAGGTAATACTCTAGCCATACATAAAAAGTTGTGCTAATGGGGTGACTGAAGGAGAAGGGGGAGCATGGTTATTGAAAGAGCATTGATTTTAAAGAAATTTATTATTTAAATAATAGGGCGAATATGCAAAAATGCCTATGATCTTTCTCATAAAGAGTTACTATGGCACCACAAACAATTTTAGGGTTAAAAAATATCTATGTAGATTATATAAAAAAATATATATATATATATCTTTAATACCACATCCGTTACTTTGAGTTAACGTCCATTAATTTGTCTTCAAAGATGAGACCTAACTCCTCTAAACCAAAAGATTGACTACCGAAACAAACTGTGGGAATTGGGTGGAGGATCCAAAATCTTTGAAACCGTGTTCGAAAGAAAAGAGAGGTGGACAATCAGGAAAGCAAAAACAAGATGAGACACAGCCAGAGAATTAATGCATTACCACAAAACTTCAAATCTACTCGCAATCAATTTTCTTCTCAAGAAATCGTATGAGGGAGCCGATTTTCAATATCCTGATAGAAATCATCAAGAAGAAAGAATTAAGAGCAGTGTTAAAAGCAATAAGCCATAGCAACATGGGATCAACTGCTGCGGTGAGGAGTGGCGAATCAGTAGCGAGATCTTGATTAAATCAAATTCCTGCTTTCTGAATTTTGAGAAACTATGTTATTCCCTCACCTCAATCAATCTGATTCAGCTAAAATCCATTACCCAGGCCTTGATTGGAGCTGGCTTGCCTCCTTTGCGATAATGGTCCACTGCCATCCGCTGCGCCAGAAGTGACGTCGTTTTTTTGCGAAAAAGATGACCTGGTCTCTTTTAAAAAAAAAAATTCAAGGTACTATCGTGTATTAAAAAGATAATTCAGGATACTTAAATGTTACTGAGAAAAAATTCTTCATGATCTTAAAAAATTATTTTAGGATCTTAAAAAAATATTTCAGCGTACTAGCGAGTATTAAAAGGATACTTACGATTGCTACTTAAAAAATAATTCATTATCTTTAAAAAATTATTTTAGGATTTTGAAAAAACATTCTAAAGTATATTTTTGGTAGCGAAGACCTGAAATATTTTTTCAAGATCCTAAAATAATTTTTTTAAGATCATGAATTCTTTTTTCAAGACCCGGTCAATATCCGTAGGTATTCCTTTAATATCGGCCAAGACTGTTGGAAAATTTTTTAAGTACTAAAAAAATTTCTTAAGATCATTAAGAATTTTTTTTGTTTCATTCAGTTTCAATTATCTTTTTAATACACTACGGCAATACCTTGAAATTTTATTTTTAATTTTTAAAGGGACCAGGTCATCTTTTTGGCAAAAACAACGTCGCTTTTGGCTAGAGAGCATCAAAACGGGCCACCCCTTTGCCCGTTAGGCCAACCCGCACGGGCTAGGGCCAAAAGCCGTATGTTAAACAGCCGTATGCGAGCCAAAAAAATTATTTAGCCCTCGGGGTTAGGGCCGGCCATGGTCCGTTAGTTGCATATTGGTCTCACTTCTTAGTAAGAGATCTGGACTTGAAACGTTGCATGTACAGCAAAAATATATATAAGTTGATCATGAAAGTTTCAAATTGCTTTACTGATTTTCCATGTATCATAGTTATTATTATTATTATTATTTAAATTATTAAAAATTATTTTTATCATCATTTTATTTTTTATCTTCACTAAAAAAATTATTTAAATAATTTTGTAAAGCATCAAAGTAAATAATAACCAAAACTATGGATAACACACCGATAAATAAAACTCTATTAATTTGAATTGACGGTAACAATTTTTAGTCTTTTAGAAAACTAATAATAACAATAAAATAGGAATTCACAAGAAACAAAATAAAAAATAAGCAACTCTGATATCTCTAATAATATTGTGAAGCAACTAATAAAAATTTTAAACCTAATAAAAATATATATTACATTTCCGAAATTACCGTTTTGCTTTACCAATGTGATTTTCAAAATATTCATATCTAATCTATTCACTTAATAAATTAGATATGGATTTTTATGCATGGAATACATTAATAAAAATATTTATGATTTATAGGTAATATATTTTATTAAATTTTTTTATTTGGCCAAAAGAAAATTTTATATTTTTACATTCACATAATAACGTTGAAAGAATGTGTCCAGGCATAATCAACCCATCATAACTAACGCATAGTTTCTATCACAGCCTACATTTGTATTAAAATAAATCAAATGGCCTACATTCAAAAATCAAAATAGTATGAGTATAGTATGAATTATCGTGGAAAAAATAGCATGATTATATTATTAAAGATGACCACATTAATATAATTATACCTCTTTAATTTAATAAAATTGATCCTTTATAAAAAAATAGTTATGAATTTTAAAATTAAAAGCTTTTACTAATTAATTAAATTCGATAAAATTAAAGCAAGGTGAAATTTTAGTAATTGTAATGAAATGAAGAAAGTTAAAATATAATAATAGAATTCATATTTAAAAATTGGTTTAAAGATAAATAATCGAATATGATATTTTTTTGGGTAAAAAGTAATATTGTTTTCAATTTGAATTTGAAACTTAAAATGAATACTGATTATGAATGATACAATACAATTTTGTTCACTAAATTTTCATGTACCTATGTATATATGTATATTAAATTTTCTGTGAAATATTTCAAAGTCTCACCCAGCAGCGGAAAAGTTTATGAGGTTGGAAGGTGATGGATTGGTGCTTATAGAGTTATAGATGGCAAGAGTAAATGTGGTGGGGTTCTCAAAGCCCATGGGGCTAACCCCATTACAGCCCAAGAGGATGGAGTTTATTTTGGGTTAGGGCCAAAAATAACCCCATTATATGGGGGCTAAAAAAGAGGGGGCTAATGGGCTGGCCCATAGGGTCTAGCCCATTTTGACAGCTCTACTTCTGGCGCAGTGAATCGTTGGGGACCATTACCACAAAGGAGGTAAGCCAGCTCCAAGGGGAAGGCTTTATCAAAAGTTTTCAAACACATTTTTTCAACTCACCATCCACGTTTTCGGGTTTGGTCAATCTTTTTAAAAACACGGTCAACTTAGCTCAAAATAATGGCTCTGGCATTTTAGACCCAAATTTTAATCTACATAGGTATTTTTGAACCTTAAAATTGTTTATGGTGCTAGTATCTCTTTTTCTAAAAGATCATGGGCATTTTTACATCTTTGCCCTAAATAATATGATCTAAAGGCAAGACATGTAGCCATGCATTGACACAAAAGAGGAAATTATTTGAGGTGTTATAATTTTATTGGTCAGTGCACAAATTAGCTAGTGCACTAGATTCATGCAAGAATTTCTAGTATATAGTTTGATTTTTATAACAATAATTACAAGAGAACTAAATATAACTAACGCCCTTAAATAAAGAAAGAAATAACAGAAAAGTCTAGTACTATCTCTCTTATCCCTACATTAGTAGCCACTTCTCCCGCCAATATTTTCTCAAATAGATTCTGTAGACAAATTGTATAAATGTGGATGAATGATTAACTTTCGATCCTTTAAAATTATAATAACAACACTCTAATTAATCCCTCTTTTGCCATAGTGGAAAAACGTCTGTAAGGCTTTCCAACATTTGATCTTCTCTTCACCTACTTACCCACCTGAACCAACCAACCACACTCTGAATTTCTTAGGAGCAAAAGAATGAGGTTTAACGGTTTTGCCTTGTCACTCCAGCTCTTGTTATTCATAAGGGAAGCAGCCTCATACTTTTTTTTATAAGCATAAGTATCCTCTTAAAGACAATCATGTTTGAGAAGTACCGTCAGCCACTAAATATAGGCACCTCAGCTTTGCCATCAATACATGCTCACCAATCAAAACAGGTAGTATGTTATCTGTGATCAACGATCCTTTGATAAAACCATTTTGGAAGGGTGAGACGAGTTGTTGCATGATAGGTTGCAACCTATTACATAGAACTTTAGTAACAATCTTGTACACAATCTGGTTGGCCCAAAGTAATTATAAGATTGAGCTACTTTTCCTTTTGAAATAAAAGTTGCTATATGTGTGATTCAGGAATAGAGGCAGGGACTATGTGGAGAAAAACAGTTGCACTACTTGAAAAACATCATCACCCACAATTGACCAGATAAGTTCTTAACCTGGAATATGGGCAGGAATGATGTCGTCTTTGCTTGACTAAATTATGATAGTAGAAATATTCTTGCTTCTTGACACCACAAAGATTCACTCTCCAGCCAAAAGTCAACCTTATGCCTTTCTTCATTAATCCATTTATCTACCCCAGTCGGTAAGTGCAAAGATTTTTAAAGATAGCCTCAAACAGCTCAATACTGATGTTGATTTCACCAACTTGCCATTTATTCCTTATTTTAAGTTCTTCTTTTAACACATCTAATTTAAAATTGGCAGATTGAATGAAGTCTGACATATGATTGTCCTTCGATATACACTAAAATGAAGTGACCTGCCATGAATTTAACCAGTTTCGGGGAATCATCAAAAATTAAACCAAGTTTTTTTAGGAACTTAGTAAGTGCTACAACTAAATCACCTGTTTCAAGTTGTACCTGCATTTCTCATCATATATGTATGTATGTATAAAGACTACTTACCCACTTTGAAAATATGGATAAATAATAAAGGATTAATAATTTTTTTCTGAATCACCTATATATATAATGATGTTTATTATGTTACTTTAGTTTTTGAGCATGTGTTTATTGTAAATAAATAAATAAATTCATTATTATATAGCAATAATTAATCCTCACAAAGCTACTTGTTGAGAGATAATCATCCAAGTCCTCACATTATATCATTAAAATGACTTAAAATCAACAATGGTAATTATTGAATTGACTGGCACAAATAATAATTTGTGTGATATCATTTGTAAATTAAATTGATTTGCATATTCTTTTAGGAATATCAACAATGGAGTTTTTCATTAAAAGGATCCGGCCCTTGTTCTATCTTGGACTAGGGAACCTCAATGGACTAGACAGGATCACCTGAGAGGTGAGCCCATGAGGTGCCCTGTAGTTATTGGGCTTACAATTAATGTTTCTTTCCATATCCATTGAACGAATGAAAAAGAAGCTCAACAGAATCCAATAATCAGCGACTTCATAGCACATGGTTCACATGTTCATTTATTCTTTTTTTGGGGCTAATTTGTTATTTTTTATTGAAAAATAACGAAAGAATTTGAGTCGTAAGAGCCGATTAGTAGTTCAAACCAGAGGAATGCTCATTCTTAAGCCTATTTAAAAAGTGACTTGAAACTGGCTTTTGCACTTGTTCCATTGGTATTAGACACAAAACACTGCAATGTTGAGATTAATAATCTTATTAGTGTAAGACTTACTGAAATTTCTAATTTTTTAAGTGAATTTATAAGATCCTTAAATTCTATTAAGAATATATTATATAAATTCTTAAAAAATGTTTAGGCGGCATTTTCTAGAGACTTAGATTATAGAGTTAAAGTGTAAAAAAAAACACATTAATGATTAATAATCTTTTAAAATGCGCCTAGCACACAATGCTTTTTTTGAGGTATAAAAGTAGCCAAGAACAAAATCACTTTGCTAAAAATGTAGAGGCAAAATTTTGACTATAAAAAAACACTGTTGCTTTTTAAGTCAGAAAACGTCCTTTTATTAAAAAAACGTTCTTTAACTTTGCCAGAGTCCATGTGTAATATATTTGACTATCTAGATGATGTCGAAGGCCCAGCTGCTTTGCAAGTGCCATCTTTTGCTTTTGCAGAAAAGTAACCAATTCTTTGTCAGCGAAAATCTAATCATTTGGATGAGGGTGATGAATCTTACGGATTGAGGGTATTGTGCTCTTTAAAGCTTTCTTCGAGAATAGCAGATTGATCTTTTCAGAGCATGAGTTTTTTCCGGGAGGATTGGTCTTCTCTGCTGGGCTCTCTCTCACTGCTCTTACCATACACTTTTCTTTTTAACTGAACTTTAACAACAACGGTGACTTTTGTCCCTGTTTTGAAGCTCTTGTGATTTTGCATCTCAAGAAAGCATTTGATACTGAAGGCGATTTAAAATAAACACACATATATATTTGGGAAAATCCATATGCTTCAAGCAATTTTTTGGTCCTTTTATCAGAAAAAATCTCAAAAAAATGTCCAAAATTAGAAAATCTCAAAAAAGAAAGTGATCTTTTCTAGTATAAATTCATTAAAATATTAACAATTAAATCGTGCCCATTAAAACTAAATCAATTCCCGATTAACAACTAAATCAAAAAGCTTTGATTAACAACAATATTTTAAAAAAAATTCTAAATCGTCACATTAACAACTATATCAACGCCCTTGGCAACTATATCAACACTTTTCTTGTTAACAACTAACGTTTTAATGAATTTATACCAAAAGCCTTACTATCTTTTTTTGGGATTTTCAGAATCTTTGGACCTTTTTTACAAACTTTTTCTAATTAAAAGGGCCCTAATATTCATTTTCCCTATATATTTTTATACCTTAACCCTATATTTTACACACAAAAAGATTTATATATATATATATATATATATATATATATATATATATATATTCTTTTCATTATTCCTACTCGACATTTTCATACCATCAAATCAAATAATGTAATGTCGAATTTATGGTCATCTACTGACCTAGTAATAATTTTTATATTGATTATTTCATATTTTATATTATTCAGGAAAAAAATAGATAATCTCTAAAATTCCATTCAGGTTTGTATTTAGAAATAATAATGAAAATTCCATTACATAAAAAAAATGAACCTATATTTGTATAAACTAAAGTAACCTTAATTTCTTTACGATGTGTTATCCTTCAATATAATTTTACATAATGCTTTAAATTTTTTAAAAAAATGCACATAATGGTCTCTTCAAATCTTTGGCATGAAAGGTGGATTATTAGACTAAGTGTTGTGGCTTCTGAAATATACATATGAAAATACTTGCCCTTTTTCCACATACAATATATAAAATCTGTAGAAAAAAAAAAGAAAGCTGCACTGTTTACATGGTACTGAAAGCTGCACTGTTTACATGGTACTCTCCGGTTGTTAATGTAAGACATATTTATTTAATATAATTACATTAAGGAATTGAAGTTAATTAAGGTGGTTAATATGATTTTTTTTTAAAAAAAAAAAAAAAAAATCTAATCATCTTTTCTTAACTCTATTTATGTCTCTTTTACTTGATTATGATTCAAAGAGTATCGATAGATGTAAATTAAGAAAATATTGAGAAATATAAAAAATAGGTCTTACATTTAAAGCCAAGGTCAACTCCACAATTATGTTATACATTAAGAATGGGAGGAAGTATTACCAAAATAAAATATACATAATGATATACGTATGTGTGTGTATTCTGTGTCGTGTCGTGTGAAATGGGGTGAGACTTTTAGATCTACTCCCAAGTCAAGCATTCCATCTATCTACAAATATTTGGGTGGTTGATATAATATATCAAATCAATTAAAGTCTGTAGACTTTTGATATAATATATATGGCCTACCAGACTGACCATAAATGAAATAATGCAATGAAAATGAAATTTTGGTCCAAGTAAAATTATACTTCGTTCATATAGGGACAAAATTTCATCTCATCGATTACTAACGTGCTTTATGGGTTCACTCTATGGCCTATACAACATTGATGTGATATATATTGAAAATATGGTCCTTCATGTGATAATGATACTTCTTTCTTTGTTGCATCAACTTATTTTTATATTCAGCCTTAACCAAAATTAATTAGATGTGTCATAGTAATAAAGGTTAAAGCCTTTTTAATTAGATGTATCAATTTTTATTTAAAGTGACAAAAAGTTCATATTCTTGAAAGGGGGCATCTCACTTTTTTTAAAGAGAAAACTCACCCTACTCATTTCACAAGTCAAGCCTGCCATTCTTAATATATAAATTGGTGATTCCCTTTGTTGTGTACTTTGTAAATTTGATCTACTATTCTTAAGGCTTTTAGTTATAAAAAAAAAAAATGTTTACAAATTTAATCCTACGTGTACATCATCCTATCAAATAGTTGTATTAAACAAGGCTTTAGTTGAGATTATGTGGGCCCTATATGACTAGAATATATCTCCCAACTCAAGAATATTCAGAAAAGTATTTAAAAATTAACCATTAAAATCATTTTCATATCGACAATAAAATCCAAATTAAACCTCACATTCCTATAATAATATTACAAAAATAAAATACGCATATATAAGGATATAAACATATAAGGATATATACGCATGTATGTATTAGCTGTGCCATGACTCAAAAGTTTAGCACTACATGTTCCTATGAATTAAGGGGACTTTCTTATTAACTGTTTGTCAATTTGGTTATGACTTTTTATTACGTTTTTCCGGGGATATAGAGTCTTCGGCCAACCAGACTTAACCAAAAATGAAATAATGTAATGATAAACAAAACAAAACAACGTAAAGACCGCACAAATTTCTTGCTCTTTTCACACATCAACTTCTTCTAGAGGGTAATTTTAATCGTTATATATATTTTTCATTATTAATTGTTCATTTTGTTATTTTATTTTATAGGTTAGACCATGTTTTCATCACGAGTTAAAATGTGTATATTTTTCAATTTTTTATTTTGAGTAAATTGAAGACGATTTTATTTCTATTTGTTTATAATAATATTGTATATATGGTAAAAAAAAAAAAAAACTATATTATCACTTTTATTTTATATTGATTTTCTCAAATTCTCCGATATATAGCACCTAGTAGTGGAGCACATCTAACAATCCAAATCCATTTTAAAGTTGTTTCTCTCCTACTTGATTGTGATGAAAACTTATATTCTGTCGTAGAACATAAATGTCTAGCCCGGTAAGGCTAGGATAGGTTAATATTGGATCAATGAGCTCTCCACTGATGTTTATGAGGAAAACACCTATGAAGAGAGGATTACTCGACGATGTCTACAGAGGAGATACCAACGAGCAATCTCATATCACTGTGCTACACGGTGGTGGCGTTTCGCCAGAGGAGTGGTGTGTGCGCACAGTGAGGCTGAATAGTAAATAAAGTAATAGAGAATGTAGAGAATGCACCTGGCGGGTAACTTCCTATTTATAGGGATTACCTAGGGTTTCCCTCCTAGCCACAGCCAATCTGTTATTCCAGGCAGAATGTGCCTCCCACGTTCTGCAAATGCCTGCTCCACTACCTGTACGATTCTGAATCACAGGCATAATGAGGAGGTGACTCACACATTACCTTGCTGCAAAGGATTCTGTAGCAAATGTTAGTTCTCAATATGTTTTGATGATTAACAACAAATGTAAAACATGTTTTGAAGTTTGCAAAGTTGTTTAAAAACATTCGATAGTTGCAAACCGCAAGTATAGGTTTGCAAACTCGAGTATTGACAAATCACTGCAGCTTTGCTTGGAGAAACTCGAGTAAAGGCCATTCGAAAACAACCAAGTTTCCAAACAAAGTCGATATCGCAGTTTGCATAGGCAAACTTCGAGTATTGAATAGTCAATCTTGCGGTTGCATGGGCAAACTCGAGTATCGAACTTTTTTTGAACTAAAAGATTTTTCAAACTTAGTCAATACTGCAGTTTGCATAGTCAAACTCGAGTATTGAACTTCCAGAGAGCAAAAGATTTTTCAAGTTAAATCAATACCGCAGTTTGCATAGCCAAACTCGAGTATTGAACTTCCAGAGAGCTAAAGACTTTTCAAGTTAAATCAATACCGCAGTTTGCATAGCCAAACTCGAGTATTGAATAGTCCATACTTGCAAGTTGCATAGCCAAACTCGAGTATTGGACTTCCAGAGAGCAAAAGGATTTTTCACGTTAAGTCAATACTGCAGTTTGCGTAGCCAAACTCGAGTATTGGACTTACAGAGAGCAAATGGATTTTTCAAGTTAAACCAATACTGCAGTTTGCATAAGCAAACTCGAGTATAGGTTTTATCTTTCAAATACAAAACACGATGGTTTGCCTTCGAAGGTGCAAACTCCAAGATATCCAATTGGAAATGCCGGTTTGGACACTTGTGAACAAGGCCATACTCGAGTTTCCATGAACATACTGCAGTTTACAACGGTGGAAACCAATTTTTGAATTATACGAATTTGCAAATCATTCTTGTTTGTTCCAATTGCTTTCATGAATCATTCACCTATGAACCCAACTATGTTTAACAAGTTTGTTGAGTGAATTTCGGTTAGCACGAGATGAAGATTATTGAAGGTCAAAGCCATAAAGCAAAAGTGTACAAGTGCATATATAATGCACTTCGCAAATCAACCTTCTTTTGGATAATCCACTTTGAGCACGCATTCTCAACGGTCAAGAATGCTTTCTTCATCAAGTAAACTCTTCTCCAACGGGCAAATCCTCGAGTTCCACATCGATCATATTAGCACTGGATTAGTTGGAGTTTAGAGAGAGAAGATGACCGACTTAATGCTAATCACCTACAACGGTTGGATTCACCATTCAACGGTCATTTAATGTTCTCTACCTATAAATAGAGTGCATTAACTTCTTCTCAAGCTGATACAACTACTGAGAGCGAAAATTCATTGATTGTCATTTATTGTGTTCAGCTTTCATCTATATTGTATCAATCGATACTTGCACTTCAAATGTTCATTTTATCTCGCTCTGTGAGAGAGTTCTATCTCAAATCATTTATTGATCGAGCTAACCACAAGTCGGGGGACTTGGTGGTTGGGTGTATTGATTACAACTTGTAAGGGGAGTGAGTTCTAGAGAGAACTACTCTTGAGTACGAGTTTGTAATCGGTTTGTGAGTATAGTGGATTGAAAATCCCAAGTGTGTCTTGGGACCGGATGTAGGTCAAGGATAAGACCGAACCAGGATAATATCTCTTGTGCAAGCTTTCCTTCTCTTCTTCCTCTGTTATAATCTGTTTTTATTTAGTCAAAACAGAGCTCTTTCAGAAAAGTTTTTAATATACCCAATTCACCCCCCCTCTTGGGTATATAGCTCCATTTACAGCAAACACTATTATTGGGCTGCATATTTATCAGGCCCAATATATGGGTCCATAACAGTTGCCCCCAAGCTCGGTACTTTAGGTCTCGTTGTGTCGAGGTTTATGAATTGACTAATCCTGACTTAACGACCGAGTTCCTTTTGCGATAGTTGAAATTTATACAGGTGACCCTACCCCGGTTATAACCGACATAGTAGGCCTCCTTCCATTTCCAAACCGGCTTTCATGATTTCTGAGATTTGCGTAGACAAATGGACTTTGCTCATAAGATCGGCGTTATGAGCTCCAGCATGGGTACCTCGGCCATAACCGGCGTTATGGGCCCCAACCACGTGTTCCTCGGTCATAACCGACCTTATGAGCTCCAGCCACTAGTTGCCCCTAAATCGAGGTCATCATGAAAGTCTACTATCGCATGAATAGGCGTAGTTCCCCCAACATAGAAGTGACTAATCACCTACCCACCTTGGGGAATGGAACCGTCTTTCCGCTCCACTATTCGTGCGTACTTGATGTCCATGCCTCAATTACCAAAGCATTTACTACTGTCTTCGCTTACGTTCCCCAATTAAGGATAAGCGTTAATTACTCCTGACATTTCCATTTGCCGTGGGCACTTTAGGATGCCTATAAAATCATTCCATTCCTTCCTATTTCCTTCATCCACTGTTCTTAGGTTTCTTTCTCTGCAATAATTTCTGCAATTTTGAGGATGAACTGTCGTTGTTCTCAAATTGGACCGTATATGGTAAGGAACTTGCGTTCAACCCACTTGCTTTTGGTTTTCAAGATAAAACCAAAACGCAGAAAACTGAAGAAGGAGAACGGGTCTACCGACCATGTTGAGGCTCTTGCAACCCACGACCAGCCCCTAATGTATTTGCCAGTCTTCATTTGCTTGTCCCACAGGACATCTGAGAGTGCCAATGTATTTTCCCGTCTTCACGTGCATACCCCAACAGGCATCTGGGCTCTCAGACACGTTGAGCCGGTTCTCCTAACTCTGGCTCAACTTCGTATGGGTTCTCAGAGGAACTTCTGAGATTTGTTCCACACGATAACCATGTAAAGGACACTTAACCAGGGAGAGTCCGTCTTGCAGACCTGGTGGTGACTTTGGGTGGCAATTATCTGTGGCAAGTTGAGATGCCCATGCTGACAAGTTGACAACTTCGAATACTCACTGAATCTTGCCACTATATTTTCCTTGTGAAGTCCGTAATGCAGTCTATTTTCCTTGTTAGAATGTCATGTAAACCCTTTTATTATCAATAAAAAGGAAATACTAGTGTTATTAGCCATTCGGCTTTTGTGTCTTCGTTTTCTTACGAAACTTTACGATCTGCGGAAACATACATATCAGGACTAAGCAACCACTTCCAACTCCGATTTGAAAATTAAAATGAATCGCCCCCAATCCGGGTGATGTTAAATGAATCGCCTCTAATCCGGGTTGAGATTAAATGAATCGCCCCCTAATCCGGGTTGAGGTTAAATGAATTTCCCTCCACTCCGGTTTGAGGTTAAAATGAATCGCCCCCCAATCCAGGTTGAGGTTAAATGAATCGCCCTCCAATCCGGTTTGAGGTTAAAATGAATCGCCCCCCAATCCGGGTTGAGGTTAAATGAATCGCCCTCCACTCCGGTTTGAGGTTAAAATGAATCGCCCTTTAAGCATTTCCACTACCGCAACTGACAGTTGTGATCCCTGAGCCATTATGACGTACCACCATGGCCTTATCTGGATTGGTCATTCCAGCCGCCTGCGCTGAACGGGCGCATTTAATGCTCACGTCACTAACTGCCATTCGTCACGACTTTTTAGGGTTTTAAGCCTAATTCCCAGTGTGTTTTTACGTCGCGACCCTTGACGTTTCAAATTCAAACGCCTATAAATTGGCATCATTGTCTTCCTCTCACCACTTTACACTCATGACACCTTGCTTTTCTGGAAATAAATCATCCTCTTGCTGCCATATTTTGTCAACCCAGAAACCAAGTTGCGCGTCTTCATATTAACACATGTATTCTTCAATGTGTCCCTTCGTTTATTCTGCAAGCATTGTCTCTCCGCCTTCCATTTTTCCTTTACATGCTAGCGTTGTGCGTTTTTGTTTAAACACTTCTGAGTATGTCTCTGGGTTTATTGGGTGGGTTTTCGTGGGTGGGTTTTTCTAGGTAAGAAGAATGGCTCATACTACACCATACATTTTTAAATTCAAAATTTCTTCGCCCCGCCCCCAACAAGAAACTCGCACCTACCAACCACCTCCAAGTACACACCACAAGTCCATCACCCCAGATTATTCGAAAGCTTTTAAACGCTCCTCCAAAACCAAGGTGTTTTCGTTTTGGGAAATATCATCTCCTGAAGATGAGAAAAAAGACACTTTATTCCACGATGCAGTAAGAAGCAAGAGTACCAAAGACCTTCGAACGCCATTTTTCCCCCAGCTTCCTTATCAATCTCACCGCCTCGAGGGGCAACGCCATGTAACAAGTGTTGCTATAAAAGCATCGACCTTGCTATGTTAGAGCGCTATAAAGAAGCCGACTTACTGTTGGCCAATTGCCGATGTAACACCATTGCCTCAGGTAGCTATCCTTTTCTAACTTCGGCCCTTCTTTTTCTTTTTATTTTAGGTATAGATGGCTTCCTCCTCACTCCAACCCAATCAATCCGAGATGGAAGAATCCAGTGCCTCTGCCCCTTCCAAAAGCCTGGCCAATCGCGAGTATGCCGTTAACATTTGCATAACACGCATCAAAAGCACCATGGAACCAGCTGACATTGGACCACTCAGACTATCGAACGGAGAAGGATACACCATACGGTTACCCCTAGACATTGAATCAGTTGCCTCCTGCCGCCCTAAGAGCAATGATCCTCACTTCTTCTTCCTCTATAGGGATATCATCACCATTCTTGGTGTGAAAATGCCCTTTACCGAATTTAAGATAAACCTTTTGAACCATCTACATGTGGCACCTTTACAACTTCATCCCAATGGATGGGCTTTCGCTGTCGCATTTGAAAATCTATGCAAGAAACTAAATATCATCTACACCATTCCGATGTTCATGTCCTTCTTCTCTCCATTAGAAACTAGTATGCTCACCAGAGGCACTACATCGTGGTTTGGATGGACCTCGCTACGCAACATCCGGGACCGCATGTTATTCAAACCTTTCACGATTCCTAGAAAAACTTCAAAAATGCTTTTGTTAAATTCATTGCTGACCCTGAGCGGGTACCCTGGTTCATTCAAAAGATTCGTTCGGGAGAAACCGAGGAAAGATTTCCCTTATATTGGTCCGCCCACCATCACACTCTTTTGCCCACCGACTTGATCCCAAAACCAAAGAGCTTTTCTGATGCTAAAGTAACAACCCGACTAAAGCTTTTGGAACTCGCCAATTTATTGAAGGATCCCCTAGACCCAGTCGAGTACATCCCGACACCCTTAATTAGGAGACGAACCACGACGAGTATGGAAATTCCATTATTTATGCTTTCAAACCAAACTCCGCTCCTTTATTATTGGCTATAATTGTTGTTTCATTTTTCTTTGCAGAGCAAGATATGGGAAAGCCTGGTTTTCTGGATGTCTTTGCTGCCCTTCCGGAGGGTGCCGATGGTGCTTCCAACATCCCGAATCCGGGTGACCTTACCCCGGCCGCTCAAGCAGCTCCTAGCCAGATAGTCGCTCCTACCGGAACCTCTCGGAAACGTTCAACCCCAAAGGGCGGATCAAAACGCCGGGATGGGCCCTCCAAAAGGCAAAAAGGGAAACAAGTCCAAGATACTCCAACCATTCCGAACCCGATCCCCGGCCCCCGGTCCGAAGCCATTTCAACCCCACGATCCGAGGAGACCGCTTCCCTTCCTACCAGGTTACCCGAGGGAAGTCTTTGGACACAGGGGGTAACCAAAGAATTTCTAGAATTTGTTCGCCCTCCTGCCCGATTTCACGCATCGACCGGCCTTTCTAATGCTAACAAAAGGGAAATCGCCGACATGAAGCTCAAGGGCTACCAAGCCGTTTCACTATCCGACCTTATGCCCTTCAAAAAGTTCGGTATGCTGAGGCCATTGCCCATTTGCAACAGGTGTCGAAAGAAAGAGATGACCTGAAGCAGGAGCTGGCGCCGTTGAAAGACAACGCTAATTTAGTCAAAGCTATCGAAGAATGGGATAAAGCTCGAGGAGAACTCCAGGCGTGCAAAGCCAAGAAAGATAAGCTGGAAGAAGAGGTGAAGGTGCTCTCGACAAGCCTATCCAAGACCAAGGAAAAGCTGGCCCTGGCCGATATAGATATTCGTCGCTTGGAAGACCTTCGCACCCATGACATGCTGCTTGTGGAAAAGGCCCAGGCGGACACGGATCATGTTAAAGGTGTTCTAGATACAAAGAATGAGGAACTCGCGCCGCCAATGCTCGACTTACAAAGTTTGCCAACGCGGTGATGGAATCCTTCAACAATGCAGTGGCACAAATCCGAGTTCTTAACCCCAACTTTCCTTGAACACCTTCGGGCTGCATCTTCAAGCATATGTTAGTCAAAAAGGGAAATTGATCCCACCCGGAGTTGACGAGGATGAAGATGAAGGAGAAGGTGATGAGGAAGGCGAAGAAGAGTCGGTTCCTCCTTCTTAGACCCATGCACGGCTTGTCCGACATTCCTTTCTTTTTGGTCCGCTAAATTTTTGTTAGCCATTTGCTGCCGAGGTTATGACCCGGCTTTTGACTTTGACTGTATTAATCCAGCTTCCGCCCTGACATTATCGACATTTTTCTTGTTTTTCCTAAGTTACTCATTGCTTGCACGAATTGACCGGTTTAGCGAACACTTATCAATTTTGTGAATTTGCCGAATTCATCCACCCGAGATAACAATAAACTTGTCAAATGTTTTAACTTTATGCGTTAAAGCTTTAACAATCCGACTTGATCAAGGTCGGTACATCTATCTACCTGGCTATCCCGGGTAGCTTGTTTTACGTCGGCTTTATCCACCTTTACGTTTTACAAGACATGAATTTTCGAAAACCCAATTTGAAAATTCTTTCATGTTTGGCTCTTATAGGCCTTTCGAAGATTGATTTTTGACCATGAATTCGTACATATTTGCTTGATACATGACTTTCAAAAACTGGGCATGCATTCCCAGAATTCATACATGTTTATTTCATACATGATTTTCGAAAAACTGAAGTCTTACCCCATGAATTTCTACATGATTAGTTTGGGAGCGCCCTCTTTGAAAACTGGTTTATTGACCATGAATTCATGCGTACTACGAAAATTGGGTGTGTATTCCCAAAAGTCGCACATGCTTACATGATTTTCGAAAGACGGGCATTGACACCATGAATTTCTATATGTTTGTTTTGTACTTGGCTCTGAAAACTGGTGTGTGCACCCATACCAAGAGTTTAATACATGATTTTCAAAACCGTTTCTTGACCATGAATTTAATTTCTTCTTACATGATTTTCAAAAACTGGTTTCCTAACCATGAATTCATACACATTTCTTCTTACACATGATTTTCGAAAACTGGTTTTTGGACCATGAATTCATACATGTTTCTTCTTACACATGATTTTCGAAAACTGGTTTCTTGACCATGAATTCATACATGTTTCTTCTTACACATGATTTTCGAAAACTGGTTTCTTGACCATGAATTCATACATGTTTCTTCTGATTTTCGACACATGATTTTTGTTTCTTCTTAAAATTTTCGAAAACTGGTTTCTTGACCATGAATTCATACATGTTTATAATGATGGCAATACGATAACCAAATCCATTCTAAAAATGGGCTTCTAGACCCATAATTAATTAATTCAAACAAAATGATTTGGCAACACCGCCTTTACCTAACCTCCCATAGGAGTGAATCCTACTTTTGGTAATCTTCCAACTTAACCTTACACATCGGCATAAGTTGGTCTCTAACTATAATACGCCTTTAGCTTGTCCGAGTTCCAAGTCCGCTTAACGGGCTTCTTCTTCAACATCTCAAGCTTGTAGGCGCCTCTACTTAAGTTCTCCATCACCCACGACGATCCTTCCCAATTCATCGTGAGTTTACCCTGACTAGCATTTTTGTTTCCTATGTTGGCACGATGAAGGACTAGATCGCCTTTCTCAAAACACCGGGGTCTAACTTTCTTGTTATATCGATTAGCAACGAGTTGCTTAGCCACCAAATCTTGGCAATGAGCCGTAACCCGGGCTTCATCAATTAGATCCAACTCCACTACGATAGCCTCACTATTTCTGCCCTCCTCATGTAGAGCCTTGATTCTCCTCCATGAGGGTTCACCAATTTCGACCGGAATCATCGCCTCACAGCCATAAGTAAGTTTAAATGGGGTTTCCTCAGTTGATGTATGAACAGTAGTTTGAAGTCCCCATAAGACGGAGTACAACTGCTCCACCCAATCTGACTCGGCCTCCTCCATCCGCTTTGTCAATCCTTCAATAATAACTTTGTTAGCCGCTTTGGCTTGCCCATTAGACTGCGGATGCTCAACAAAGGCGAAGTGCTTCTCGATATGGTAGTCGGCCATCATCTCTTGGAAACCCTTATCGGCAAACTAGGTTCCATTATCCGTGATAACCTCAGCCGAGATCCCAAAACGGAGATAATGTTTCTCTTCACAAATTTCTCACTCGAGCCGAGTGATAGTTGCCAATGGTTCTGCCTCTATCCACTTTGTGAAGTAATCCACGACCACTATGAGCCATCAAAACTGCCCCAGTGCCGGCTTAAAGGGTCCCAATAAATCCATGCCCTACTTAAAGAATGGCCATGGAGCCAAGATATATGTTAACTCTGATGGAGGTATCCGGATCACCTTATCGTGTTTCTGACAACTATCACATTTGCGTACGTGATCTTTGGCGTCTGCTACCATTGTCGGCCAAAAGAAACCGGCCCGAACCGCTTTTCGGGCTAACGCCTTAGCGCCCATATGGTGTCCGTTGATCCCTTCATGTATCTCGGATAGCACATACCCGGCTTCAGCCAAACTAAGACATTTCATCATAGGAGAATGAAAACCTTTTCGATATAGCTCATCACCAATCATGGCATACGATGCCGCCGTTCTCACTAACTTTTTTGCCTCCACCGCTTCCACCGGGAGGATTCTCTCTCGAGATAATCCACGATTGGCTTTCTCCAATCTACCATATCCGAGATGATCATCACGCAACTTGGTTCTACCAAGTTTTGCTGAACTATTGTTCGGTGATTTCTAGGGCTTTTCGTACTTGCTAGTTTAGACAAGATATCCGCCCTAACATTCTCTCCTCTGGGAATGTGTGTTACCACGACCTCATCAAATTCAGCCATAATCTGTCGTACTTTCCCCAAATACTTAATCATCGGGGTCCTTTAGCCTGGTAGGTGCCTTCAATCTTTGAAGCCACCAATTGGGAATCAGTAGAGACATGAATTCTCTTGGCCCCATTATCTTTAGCTTGAAGTAACCCGACAATTAGGGCCTCATATTCCGCCTGATTATTGGAGGTTTTGAAATTGAAACGGAAGGAATGCTCCAACGACACTCCTTCTGGACTTTCCATGATTATCCCAACTCCGCTCCCTTTAATGTTTGAGGACCCATCAACGAATATTCTCCATGTCTCAACATCCTTTTCTCTCCCACCTTCCGAGGGGGTAAGCTCCATCACAAAATCTGCCAACTCTTGTGATTTAATAGCATGTCGGGCCTCATAGGTTATGTCAAACTCGGATAATTTGATGGCCCAACTAACCATTCGTCCCGCCAAATCAGGCTTGTGAAGAATCTGCCTAATTGGTTGACCAGTACGAACAATGATATGATGACTTTGGAAGTATGGACATAAATGTCTTGCTGTAACAAGTAAAGCAAAAGCCATTTTTTCTAGCTATCTCAACTCCGAGCTTTGTAAAGCCCAACTTACAAAATACACCGGACTTTGGCCTTCCTCGGTTTCTCTAACCAAGACGGCACTCACTGCCTCCTCTCCAACGGACAAATATAAGATCAAGCTTTCCCCGGGCTCTGGCCTCGACAACACCGGCGGGGTAGATAAACATTGCTTTATCTTTGCAAAAGCCACGTCACACTCTTGGTTCCACCCGCTCGGAGCTACTTTCTTTAATAATTTGAAAAATGGGAGAGAATTTTCTACCGATTTAGGCAGAAACCGAGTTAATGCTGCCAGCCTTCTAGTTAGCTGCTGAACCTCCTTCTTAGTTTGTGGAGCCTGCATATCCAACACGGCTTGGCATTTGTCCGGGTTGACCTCGATTCCTCTGTGTGTTAACAGAAAACCCAAGAATTTTCCGCGGGACCCCAAAAGCACATTTCACGTCGGGGTTAAGACGAATTTGATATTTCCATAGCTTGCCGAACGTCTGTTGCAAATCGTGCACATGACTTGTTACTTGCGACGACTTAACGATCATATCATCTATGTAGACTTCGACATTCTTCCCGAGCTGATCGTCAAATACCCGATTCATCATTCTTTGATAAGTAGCCCCAGCGTTCTTCAGACCAAAAGGCATAACATTATAACAATAACTGGCCCTGTCCATGATGAAAGCAGTCTTTTCCTATCATCGGGGTGCATCACAATTTGATTGTACCCGGAGTAGGCATCCATGAAGGAAAGTAATTTGAAATCGGATGAGTTATCCACTAGCCGATCTATACTCGGCATGGGGAAAGAATCTTTTGGGCACACCTTATTCAAATCTTTATAATCGGTACAAACCCTCCATTTACCATTCGGCTTCTTAACCATGACAACGTTTGACAACCATGTGGTGTACTGCACCTCCCGAATGAAACCAGCCTCCAATAGCTCTTCCACATGAGCTTCTAAAGCTTTCATTCGGTCATCGCCGATTTTCCTTTTCTTTTGGGATACCGAGGTTGACCCCGGGCAGATTGCCAATTTATGACAACAAAATTCTGGGTCCACCCCGGGAATCTCAGACGGCTGCCAAGCAAAGACGTCCTTGTTGTTCCGCAAAAAATCTTCAAGCTCTGCCGGACCTCAGGATCTAGAATTTTACCGATTTTAGTGGTTTGCCCCAACTCAGCATCTAATAAAAGATCCAACAACTCACCGCTTGGCTCTGACTTCTTCATCTTTTCCTCCTCTCGTAGATCTAACTCTACCGAGTTAACCGACTTTCCTTTAAATCGGCTCTGGATGGGTCATACTTATCTTCCCAGATACCGTCTTCATGTTGAATTATTGTTTCTAACCACGTCGAAGTAGCATTGCCGAGATTCCTTTTGATCGCCCCTTACCGTGACGACTTGGTTCTTCTTATTAACTAACTTCAACTTCTGGTGCTTCGAAGACACCAGCATATCCCAATCATGAATGGTCGGTCACCCCAAGATTACGTTATATGGAGAAGGGAAATCAGCCACTATGAATCTAACTCGGCCTGTCCTAAAGGCTTCTCTTGTTCCCAACGTCAACTTCAGATCTATGTACCCCTTTGGTCGGGTATCCTGTCCGTTGAACCCGGTCAACGTTGTCCAACATGGCTTCAAGTCTTCTGGATTGAATCTCATCCTTTTAAATGCATCCCAAAGAATAATATCGACCGCACTGCCATTTTCGATAAAAATCTTTTTGACCCAACAGCTCATTATGGTTCCCGTGATTAGTAAGCCGTCATGGTGACCTGGAGGCACATCCTCCAAGTCTTGCCTAGTAAAACTAAGCACCGGGGTTCCGGTCTTGAGGATTCTTTCTTGAACTCAGGACGGTCTCTAATGGAAAGTACCTCCCTCAAGTACTTCTTCCGCTTGCTTATTGAATCTCCTCCCCTCCCCCCGGAAACCGTCGCTAATGACGTTACAAGCATATTTAGAATCCGGGAACTCATCCTCACTGCCTGCTGGCTTCTTTTTCTGATCGCACCTCTTCCTCTCTTGGGGTGGGCTCTTGCTGCGTCCTCTTTGTCATTTATTGCTCTGTCGACCTTGCGTCTGAATAACATAGCGATGAAGTTTTCCATCCCGGACAAAACTTTCAACCGCATCCCTCAAATCCCAACAATCATCCGTTGTATGACCATGCTAGTCATGAAATTCACAGTATCGGGACTTATCCAAGGTAGCCTCCCTCCGTAATGGCTGAGGTCGCTCCACCTTCTTCATCTCTGTTGCGGATACTTCCTTCCAAATCTGGGCTTGTGATACCTTCAAAGGAGTGTATCTATCAAATTTTCCTTCCGCCTTGCTTCCCTTTGGCCTAACATCCCTGCTTCGCCCCGGAATCTTGCATGTGACCCCCATATGGCTCTTTGCCTTTATGAGGCGGACTCTTACCCCTTTCTCCTAGTATCTGGCTTAACATCTCCATCTGTTCGAGCTCCAGATAAGTTTTAGCCTTATCTCGAAACTCGGCCAAGGTTTCAGGACGACGCTTTAGCATGGACTTTCTTAGCCGAGATGAACCATTGAGGCCGGCTATGACGCAATGAAGGTGCACCTCCTTTTTCAAACCGGGTACCTGAAGCACCGTATCTTTAAAACGTGCCAGATATTTCTGCAGGGTCTCTCCCGGCAGCTGTTTCACCTGATCTAGCTGAAACTCGGTCTTTGGCTGCTTTCTACTTGTAGCAAAGTTGAGTAAGAATTTCTACTCCATGAATTTCATATCCTTGATAGAGCGCAACGGCAAAGAATGAAACCAATCCTGAGCCGGCCCTCTTAGGGTTCCTACAAATAATCGGGGAATGACATGCCCTACGATTCCTTGACCTATCACCACCCTTTACATAATCCCTCGAAAACTTAGCAAATAGCATATTTCGGGAAAAGCACCAAAATACTATTTTTTTTACAAAAAATATACCTAATTAAAGCAAATTGGAAACATTTTACTAAAGTAATGCAGTTAGTGGCGTAAAGGGGATTCACGCCACTAGTGGCGTAAAAGGGGTTCACGCCACTAACACAAAAAGTACAGAAAAGAGTACTTTTGTGTCAGTGGCGTAAAGAAGGTTCACGCTAGTGGTGGTGTGAAAAACGTTTACGCCACTAGGTGTGAATCGACGCCACAATTGTGTCGGTGGCGTGAACCTTCTTCACACCACCGACAAAAAGTACACTTTTGTGTCGGTGGCGTGAACCCCTTTTACGCCACTAATTACATTACTTTGATAAAATGTTTCCAATCTGCTTTAATTAGGTATATTTTTTTAAAAAAATTAGTATTTTGGTGCTTTTCCCGCGTATTTCCTTTTCCCCGTGTCTTTGTCGGAGTAGAAATTTTCCTTGAATCATCCACATTTACAAATCAACCCAATTTCAAGATCTATTATGTTATCTTTATCTCTTGCAGCTTTTATAATCCATTCCCATCTCTTAAAGCCACAAACCCAGTCCAACTTTTTCCCCTTTGTTGCACTAGAAAATTAGTAGAGCCACAAAAGTTCCTACAAAATTTCACCCTTGACAAAATCCTCGAATTTAACCCATAATGCATGCAACCGGCTCCTAAACTAAAACATAAATCAGCAAGATGTACTATTCAACTCACAATAAACAATCTAGATGCCTCCTTAAACTTCAGACACGTTTCAAGATATTGATAAACTGGATATTATCATCAAACTCTTTCCCTCTTCCTTTCTAAGCTCAATTGCAACGATATCAATTCGATTCCAACCCCTTCTCGAAAAACAAAATGAAGCAACCCCGGAATATGACAAGAAACACAATTTTAGTTAGTTGATTACATGGGAGTTGGTCTTGTTATGAGATGCAATAGAGATTAATCAAACCAAAAAAGCGCAACTGCAAGCAAGCTAAAAGCACCAATTCAAACAAACAAAGTGTAAATCATCACAAATAGCCTGGGAAGAAACGAAGGAACCAAACCACTGGAAAACAGAAGTGCAAGAAAAAGTTAAGGAAGTGGGATATTAAAGGAACAAAAACCTACAAGAGTACAAGGCCGTCTCAGTGGCTTGAAAATGCCTCTCACCTAGGAGAGGGACGGAGAAGAAGGTGAAGACGAAACAAACATGTATACACACACGAAGCCAATGAACCCCACAAAACAAAGCAAGAGAAAACTCTCCGTAACCACTACCCCACATCATATGGAGTCACATTGCACTTCGTATGATCAATAAATGCCCCGTAAAAGAATACCCACAAAATCCAAGAAACACAGAAACTTCGGACTTAGCTTGACCATTATAATAATAATAATAATAGCAATAATAACATCAGACAAATAAGGTGAGGAAGAGGCAGAAGAAACGAAGATACCTTTATGGAAAAGCAAAGCAAACGAGGCTTGAGCGAAGTCACTGCTGAATAGGGTTCGTGTGAGGTGTGAGCTGCATCGAGTTAAACTTATAAAAGGGCTTCAGGGTATTTTGGGAATAACAACAAAAGACTAGGGACATTTTTGTCCACTCACACACCTATTTTAATAATCCCTTTGAATCCGTCCAATTTGGGAGGTGACATTTTTGAGGGGAGAGAGGGGAAAATTTTAAAAAATTTCCCCTCCCCTCCTAAAACATATCATTAGCCAAATGAGGGGGGAGCTAAAATCCCTCCATCCTCCTCCCCTCCCCTCCGATCCCCTCAAACCAAACAGGCCCTAAAGATGGAGGAAGAAAATCTTGTTGTACCACCTGCTGCTCATGCGGGATACCTCGGCTGGGATGAGGAGAGTTTGCCGTGTCCTCAGTCTCATCCTCCACTCCCACAATCTTACGATGAGGGTCAGGTGCAACAGAATCTGAATATTGGACCGTTTGCTCCACACGCGGTTGCTGTGGTTGTCCCTCCAGTAACCCTCTTGCCGAAGCACTTGACTGCGACTCCTAGTACTTGTTGCCATCCTCAGTAGTTGTTACTGGCTTTCTGTGGCTTGGGAATCGAAATTTACGGTCCCCACGGTCGGCGCCAATGTTCTGTCGTAGAACATAAATGTCTAGCCCGGTAAGGCTAGGATAGATTGATATTGGATCAATGAGCTCTCCACTGATGTTTATGAGGAAAACACCTATGAAGAGAGGATTACTCGACGATATCTACAGAGGAGATACCAACGAGCAATCTCAGATCACTGTGCTACACGGTGGTGGCGTTTCACTAGAGGGGTGGTGTGTGTGCACAGTGAGGTTGAATAGTAAATAAAGTAATAGAGAATGTAGAGAATGCACCTGGCGGGTAACCTGATATTTATAGGGATTACCTAGGGTTTCCCTCCTAGCCACAGCCAATCCGTTATTCCAGGCAAAATGTGCCTCCCACGTTCTGCAAATGCCTGCTCCACTACCTGTACGATTCTGAATCACAGGCACAATGAGGAGGTGACTCACCCATTACCTGGCTGCAAAGAATTCTATAGCAAACATTATTATTGGGCCGCATATCTATCAGGCCCAATATATGGGTCCATAACAACTTATTATAAGTCATTATGTTGGAATTGTAATACTCCCTCCGGTCCTAATTATCAGAACACTTTTATAGTGTAAATTCACTACAAAATTATTCCTATAATTAGAACCGGTGGTAGTAATAATGTTGATGCCGTAGTAGTAGTATCAAAATCGAATTTTCTTCAGCGGGCTAAGCATATTGAGCTAAGGCAGTCTTCATTTTCTTTAATTTTAGTTATTTTCTCATGCTCCGTTGTTATTAAAAAATGAAGGAACACTCATTAGTCAGTACTAACATGTTCGTCATTTGTGTCCTTTTTTTCTTTTTCTTTTCAACTTGCGTCTCTCTTTTATCATATTCATTTGCACTTGGAGGGAATACTACAATTTTCGTTTTAAATGTTTGTCAAGGCATCGGCTACATAAATTAATTTTTCTCAAATAATAATATTGAACGATCCAGTCCTAATTAAATTAATTTAAGGTAACTTATTTAATTTCTCTGGACAAGTTTTATATTCACGACTATTTTACTTTGCAATTTTGTCAAACACGCAATTGAATGGTTCGTATTTGGCTTTATCAGCGTTCCGTCGATCCCACTCCAAAGCTCCAGGCTTGATTCTCCGTTGGTCCTTGCTTTCTTTCTGATCGTGGGGCTCCATACACGTGGCAATTTTAGGAAATTACCCATTTTTTATAATATAAATTAAACAAAATTCTATGTAATGATCCATGTTTTAAGTTAGAGACGATACGATTACTTATTGGAAAATTTAAGAGGAAAAAAACTGTGTAAGTACAGATCACAAGGCTTCAATCCGAATTATTAGACTAAAGACTTTTGAGATATATGTTTGTGACGGGACAATGTATCCACACAATAACGTTCTTTTCGGGTTATTAGATTAATGCAATGAAAATGAAAATGTGGTCCTAGAAGTGAATAAATTATACTCCCTCCTATTTTTAATTATAAGATCTAGTTGACTTTTTTTAAGAGATTAAAGAAGCTAATTAAAATATTTTAGAATATTTTTATTTTTATTTTTTTCTTCAAACTATTTAGTTTAACTAATTAACTACTACTCCAGTCACAATTATAAGGCACCTATTGACTTTCTTTGGAGAGACTAAGGAAGCTAAATAAGTTACTTAATCATTTCCTATGTTGTATATTCTTAGATTATATATTAGTTTATTAATTAAATTAATTAGTTTGAAGAAAAAATAAAAATAAAAAATACTTTAAACTAATTTAATTAGCTTTCTTAATCTCTCAAAAAAAGTCAACTGATCTTATAATTGGACCAGGGGAGTAATATATAATTTAAGGATACATAACATATGAAATGATTAAATAACTTATTTAGCTTCCTTAATCTCTCCAAAAAAATTAACTAAATCTTATAATTGTGACCTATAGGTAGTACTTTATAAAGCGAGACAACTTCTTTTCTCAACACTAACGTAGTTTTCTTTCTCTTTCAATTAGTTGTATATATCAACTTGTTTTGAGGGCAACTTAATGTTTGAGAATTCCAGCATGCCATGTGCCCGCGCTTTTTGAGTTGTATGGATGAGTCCTTTTTACTAAAGAAAAACAATTCAGAATTAAAATTAGTCATATGGACTTAATTGTTCGCAATCAATTTTTCTAAGCTCCATGTTCTGTTTTCCACCAGCACTTTTCTGTACTAATTATTACAAAGCCAAGGTGCATTGAGGTCACTCAAAATCACAGCCATGGCAAAACAGCATCTCCAAAAGCCTAATCAGTTTTCCTTCCTCGTTTGTGATTATATTTACGATTTTATTAAAAGATAAAAAATAATTATTTCCTCATCTGTCACCTAAACGATAACTGTTAAATAGTAGTTGAGATTTCATCGAAGAGAATATATGAGTTTGATTAGGGTCAATTTAATATTTATATGTTTATATTTTAATTTGTTTTTTTTGTCCTTAAAAATTACAATTTTTAAGATTCTCCTCTACAAATATCATTCAGTGTAGGTCCTTCCCTTGAACATTCCCAATTAAATAATACAATGATAAGATTGTCCTCAAACTCTAAAGAAATTGAAGACCCTAGAATTTTTTTTTTTAACATTGAGAATGTGCCCTCTCAATTAAATTATACAGTCGGTGCTTTAAATGAATGATGATTTCCTATTTTTAGTAGATTTGATATATATTTTGATGTATTTGGGAAATCATCAATATGAAATTAAAGAAATTTTCTTAACATTTTAAGAGATATCAATCCGGTGCATCATTTGTGGAATTTTAAATTAAAATATAAATTTTTGATGAAGTTTATAAAAAACATTGTCATTATCATATTTGCTTCTTTTCCACGGAGTGAAAATCATAATAGATAGATTTTTTTTAGATTATTGTTTACATCATCCTACATTTATTAAAGTAAAGTAAAGTGAAATGATAGCTGTCGGTTAAAATATTTTCATTATAATGGGTAGCAGAGCGGTGGCGGTGAAAAAGCTCAGAAGGATTAGTGGAGAAAAAGCTCAAGAATCGGTGTTTGGGTTAGCTTTTTCTTCACTCGGGCATTCGGCAAGCGTTGGCTGTAATCGTGAGCTTTTCCTAACGCTACAAATTGAAGCTTCGGGGAGAGCGTTGGCGGCACGATTGAAAATGACAGATCTGGAACGAGGCGGTGAAAGCATGAGGAATGGAGAGAAGAGGAGATCTCGAGGCTTGATTGAGTTTGGGCAACCTCGATTTGAGAGACAGAGCGATGGTCATGGTTGAGGGAGATGAGAGAGAGATAGAGAGATGATCATGGCTGAGGCTGAAATGGGCGTGAGAGAGAGAGTGGGAAAAAGATGGACAGAGGCAATCGAGAGAGAAATGGAAAAGGTTGAAAAAAAGAGAGAGTATGGAAAAAAAGGATTTATACTGTTTATAGAATTTCTTATTAGCAACTTAGCTATTATTTAATCTAATGCCTCATATGCGTGATCCAATTAATCAACCTGTTCATAGAATTTTTTAATAACTTTTTAAAAATTTAAATTAAATTTTTTATGTTAAATATCACAATATATACGACTAAATAATATATGTAGTATTTAATATGATTCATATCATTTTGAGTCATTTTTCATCTCAACTGACTTTTTAAATAATAATCCAAAGACTCATCAGTTTAGAAAAAAACCACTTCTGTAAAAACTAAACGGACAATCCAAACACAGATAAATTAACTTTTTTCCTACCGAGCTTTTCTAAAGTCAGATAGCTTTTAAACTACCGCTCCTACTGCCAACCCAAACGGGACCAATATTTGATTCTTTGCTTATGGTCCAGATAGCTGTCGCTTGCAAGGTTTGCCATAGTTTGAATTTAAAGTGTAACGTCCCATTTTCAAAAGCAGTATATTTTTTTTTCATCAGAGTAGAGCATCGGAGCGATTGAGTAACTGATAGGCTGATTACAGTAGCGGTACGTTATACCGAGTGTTTTCAAAGTAAAAAACAAAAGAAGAAGGTCTTCAGCTGAGTCCCTATGCGTGCCGCTTGCCTTTCTCCTCGATCCTCGGTCCTCTTGATCCTGACGCTATGTTAAGAGCTGAGGTTCAATGCCCATTGAACCTCAGGTAACGGTTAACCTCATGCTTATGTAATAGTTATGTATGACGATATTCATGACATCACAAAGAATATTCACATATGAAAGATAATAACAAAACACAGCCACTTTGCATATGAATGTTATTACGGTCTGCACTATTCACCGGTGCCACGACGGCCCATCGTGTCCTCGCGCTAGGAAAACTCAACGGCATTATCAAGACTATAACCCGTGTAAAGCCGAATATATGACAATAGGTGATCTAAGCCCCATAACTTAGTCACGTGCCTGGCCCAAGACCTAGTCTTGTCCATCACTTCATGAAAACATCTATCACATATAGCATACAATAAGCATCGAGTTAGTGTTACAAAGACGCGAACGTACCTTTCACCGTGTAATGGCCAACATGCACGCCCGACCTTTGAACCGATTCCGGACTTCCGGATATCCTATACATTATCGTCGGATTATTATATGATATTTGATAAATATCATATTGCTTAGAATAATATCCTAAGGGTTTAATTTACCTTTCTACCCTTGGTGGATTTATTATTACCATTTTGCCCTTACATTTTATTAAAAACGCTATGCTGAGTTTCTGGGCAGAATTTTCGGTTAACTTCGCAAAATCATAATTAAATCTACAAAAATCGAAACGAGGATCCGTAAAATTCTCCAGACTCCTTAGGATGTCTATTTTCAAGGAAAAATACTTGTATATACCCAGAATTTATGAACAATTCCCAGTTTTCATTTTTCTCAACGTTGCCCAGAATTTCGTCCAGAAAAATGACCTAACTTCAACTGGTTGTATCTCTTTGTACAGGAATCAAAACGCTACATATTATATATATTCGGAAAGCCCTACATATATACTTTATTTCTGGAAAGTTTCGTGATTTATGGGCTTCATTTACAACATAAAATATTAGCATTTCTTTCGCTGTTTGCCCAGAAATTTTACCGAAAATTTCGCGAACTTCGCTACTTTGATCTTTAACTTCCAAGAATTTTGCTCCACAATATTTTCCACCATATTTTCGAAATAAAGAAATTTTTAATCATAACAACATGAAATCAAAACTTCTTGGAAGATTTAAAGATCAAACTAACCTTTATACTAAGAACTACTAAGAACAACTAAGAGCTATAAAACTAAAGACTAGGAACTAAAAATAAGCCTTACCTCTCAAGACTCTTGCTACTCCCTCCTCCTTCTTGCTTCACTCCATTCTTGCCTAGAATGGTTTTTGGTGTGAAGAGAATGAAGAGGGAATCCCTCTATTTATAGGGAAATGGTATGTCATTTTGGTAGTTTTTCTAAACTTAATTCATCTTGTATATGAACCCTTGGATTTAAACTTAGTAAAGAAGTTTTAATCTTAACCATTGGACCCATACTTAATGAAGAAGTTTCTTCCAACTGAGTCTTCTGTTTTACTTTAACGAAATTCATTTTTGGTTGCTTTGATCAATCACTAATACTTTTAAATTCTCGAGTATGCTTTTTGATTAGCAGTTGAATATCAAGATTTATGGTCTAATTAGATTCCCCTGGTTGTACTAAGCTTATTCTTCAACGTTTGCAAAAATAGCCTTTACTAGGCTTACTTTCGAGGTTAAATTATGTGGATTCAAGATAAGTCCTTATATTTTCTCCAGGGTTCCTACTTCTTCACAACTATTTAAATTTGTATAAATTCTCACTTTATTTGTTGTTTTGAGTTTTTACCGTGTACATCGATATTTCTTGGATTTCAAACCATTATCCAATTTACTCTAGATTTCAAACTTTATCAAATTTGCTTAAATTTTCTTTTTCTCTCTCTCTTTCTCTCTCTTGAACACTAGACACACACACACTCACAACTCTTTGCTCTTATTGGTGGATTAAATTTCACATGGATTATGCTTTATGAACTTCTACTTGATAAAGTCCCCGTTCGGTGTTCTAATCGCGTAATCTTAGAAAATCTCAAAAATCCGGAACACACCTTGAAGTTCTATTCTTCCTCTTTGGAAATATCTCGAGTTAACTAAATTTTTGATCCCATTAAAGGTATTCCGTTGTCTCGTTGAACATTTTCGAGCAGACGTCTGTCGATTCTGAGAAATTACTTCGGGTAATGCTAATTTCGGGACAAAAATCCACCGATTCATAATATGTCCAGTTGTTTTCTACTTAGTTCAAGGATTTCAAGTTATGATTTATTTTCCATTGGTTATCACTTTTCTTATCTCCCTTTGTTTACAAAATATCTTTTCATCTGATCCCTTATTCGCCCCATGCGGCTTACGTAAATGACTTCGCTAACATCAACTTCCTGGACAAAAATTCACTTGTTTGTAATATGTCGACCTAAGAAACTTAGTTCACGGTTTTCTAGGTAGGATTTAATTTCTATCGGTTCCCTTTATCTAACTCGTTCTTCTACAAATATCTTAATTATATTATTATTTAATTAACAAAATATCATGATATTATCTTTGAAAAACCCACAACCCTTTTCACACTCAAATTTTGGTTTTCTCTTCCCTTTATTATTATTATTATTTCTTTAATTTATTTAAATTAGCCGAAGCTTAATTAGAGCCTTAATCCCATGATTAGCAATCTTTTAGGATTTAGGGTTTTCATGTTCTTAATCTCACCAATTTTTCTTAATCTTTTCTAATTGATTAGCAAGCACACTTTATGCTAATATTAGCCATAAACACTTAATTAAAGGATTTTCCATAATCTACCTTAAATATTATCTTGTTCGAGGCTTAAACAATTAGCCATTAATTACTTAACTAATCATTTTCTAATTGTTGATAATTTTCTTAATTAGGATTAATCATTTTCTCACAACTATTTCATTGACATTGGTATTTTATGTCCCACATATTATATTAAAAATCATGGGGCAACTTATGCTCCCCAAAATTATATTTAATTTTGCCTCATTATTTTTCAAGGAAATAATCCCAAAAATTCCTAAAATTAGAGACAACATACTTTCTAATTTTCAATAAATATTTTATTGCCTCTTGGATTTATCATAATATTTTCGGGCATTTCATACCCTATAATTGCATTTAGGGATTTTGACACTTTAATCCCTCTAATTTCATTAGAAATTTCCCTAGACAATAGAATAAGTATCCTACAAGGTTTAAAACCACATATTCACCTATTTCCAAATAGGTATTATTTGCTAAAATATAATATTCCGATAGATAATTATCCTAGTATTACATAAAGGACTCTTGTGTATTTTACCAAAAAAGGACTCTTGTTAAAAATAAAAAATAATAAAATAATAGAGAAAGACACAAGGAGTAGGGGTGGAAATAGGTCAGGGGCCTATGGCCTGGCCTGTTAAAAGCTGGTCGCCTGGCCTCGTCAGGTAAAAGGCCAGGCCAAGGCCTGTTTTAAGGTCTGTTTGTCTTAAAAGGCCAGGCCTAGGCCTCCAAATAGGCTGTTAGGCTTGACAGCCTACTGTTAAGAATAATTAGTTTTTTTTTTTAAAAAAAATATATTAATTAATATCCTCCCACCCTCCCTCACTCAAAGCCTCATGTTTTCCCATTTAAACCAAGAACCCTAAGTCCCTAAATCAATTTGCCTCATTCAAGCCTGTTTTTGGCCTGTTTACGTTAGGCATGTTTTCGGCCTGTATATATAGGCCTGTTTACGTTGGACCTGTTGTCGGCCTGTATACTATAGGCTTGTTTTCGGCCTGTTTACGTTAGACCTGTTGTCAGCCTGTTTACATCCGGGCCAGGCCCAAGCCTTTAACAACAGCCCGGGACTCGAAAGCCAAAATTTTAGCTCAATAATGTGCCATAGGCCAGCTCGTGCCACTTTCTTGCATAACAGGCCTGGCCTATTAAGGGTGAGGCCTGGCCTGTTTCCACCCCTAACAAGGAGGGAGGGAGAAAACGTGACCAAATGGTCTGTCATCACGTCTTAATAAACGACACCGTTTGGGCAATTAAAGAGGAGACCTAAATCTAAGAGGAATAGAGCATGATAGCGGAGGCGCGGCGTTTTGTGAAGTTCACCGTTCATCCTTCTTCTTCGTCGGGCCGTGAGAGAAACACAGAGAACAAGGGGTTCGGTTTCTCTCCATAGCGCCATTTCTCCTCATCCTTCCTTATTGCTCATAATCGATCCTAAAATATATTTTTAAGTACTAGTTAATATCCTAAAATATTTTTTTAAGATTCTAAATAATTTCCTAAGATCATGAAGTTTTTTTTTTTTTTTTTTTTTTAGTATCAATCAATATATTGAAGTATTTTTTAGTATAATCAACGAGATCTTGAAATATTTTTTTTAGATCGAAAGACAAGAAAATATTTTTCAAGATCCTAAATTTTTTTTAATATCAGTCAGAATACTGACTGATATTAAAAAGTACTTCATGAGGGACAGTCAAAATTAATTCAAATCAATGGTCTATATTGGTTGAGGAGGGAAATCAAAGGTTGAGATTGGATGAGGAGGGATGAGGAGAATATAGGATAAGGAGAGGATCCAATTCCGAGAAGAAGGTAGAGAGAGAGAGAGGCGTTTCAGTTCAGCATCTTCTATGGGAGGACGAGAGGACTATGTAGGTGATTGAATCGAGGACCTGAGGCTCCGTCGTTGCTGCTGCTTCTTCTTCTAGCAAGCTCGACGGATATGTAAGGAGATTGAACCAAAGGAGCTTGACGCCATATCTGAACAGAAAGAAGAGGTGGCTGGTTTGGAGACTATTGCTCACTGTTCCGGGATTCGGCTTTGGGTTAGGAACTAGAGGGGGTAAAGTGAATTTGCTGTGTTGGTTTTATTTTCCTCTCTTCTGGATATGAATTTGAACTCGAACTCTGAATCTTTATTTACTGAGATGGATTGAATTAAAGCTAAGTGTGGCTAACTTTTTCTTTACAACATACGGAGCTGAACTTGACCTTATAGCTCGATTAAACTTTGTTTTTATTGTTTAGTTATAATTAATATTAATTTTGGTTATTTAATTTTGTTTAACTTCATCTATTTAGTGACTGGCCATACTTAAATATGAATTTTAGCATTAAGATTTACTTTGACTAAGTAAGTTTTAATTAGACTCTGAGATTAAATTATATAAGATTAGATTATAATTTAATTTGCGATTAAGACAGGCATATATCAATGGGCCCATATAATTATTGAAGAATGTGTTTGAGTTTTGTCGCCTCTTGTGTAATTATGTTTAACATAACAATTTACACTTAAGAGATGGTTGTAAGTGAATTGACAGATACGTATAGCTATTTATACTTGAGATTAACAAAATTGATATTAAAACTAATTAAATTAGTGAAATCAAGGTTTATGAAGCTAATAAGAATCAGTGTCTTAGTTGCTCATTTGATTATTGTGGTAGTTTATTTATTTTCAATTTATTTTCTCTTAGTTAAATTCGATTTTGGTTGCTCAACTTAAACAAAAATGTAAAATTAATGTTTAACTGAAGTGTAAATACCTTTTTTTTATGTGAAAAAGTATGGGTACTAAGTCCTCATAAGAACAATACTTTACTCACTTTTTGTTACTTGATAGAGCCCTATAGGTTATAGATTTGTGCCTATCATTGAGCTACAAGCTTATAAAATTAAACATATTATTGATCGAATTAACCACGCATGAGAAATGAGAATCAGTGAGAACACAAAACCAAGATTTCTTTCGTCAATTTAGATTTTTTATTTTTTTGGACAGCTGAATTTAGATTTCAATGCCAGTAAATTATAGAGAAGCATTTTATGTATCTATGGTAGGAAAGCATTCCAATAAAATGTTCTGTGGGGTTACTCTTTATAGCCTACTAGACCCCACCATGAATGAATAAAATAATACGATGAAAATGTGGTCCCAGAACTGGACTTGTTCAACACGCAATGAAATTAAGTGACGAAGCTTCTTTTCATCCACGTATATTTTGGGTTTTTTCATACCCACAAGACTTGACCATAAATAAAATATATCTTCAAATATAATACAACGACTGACTTGATTTCGAACCGGAGAAGTATATATAGAGCGACGTGTGCTTTATTTGCTGGATGCACAAGGCTTGAAATTTTGGTAAGCCTGATATGCTCCTCATGGGAAAATCTTCTTTCTTTGTTTTCCTACTCTTACTTCATTGCTCTATATTTTCCTTAGCCCCAAACATCAGTATCGATAAATATTCCCTTCTTGCCCTCAAATCTTATATCACTTCAGATCCATACAATTTCTTAGCTAATTGGTCTGTCTCTTCTTCTCCATGCAATTGGACTGGTGTCACATGCAATACTCGTCATGGAAGGGTCCATTCCTTGAATCTTGGCGGCATGGGTCTTAAGGGCACCGTGTCTCCACAAATGGGGAATCTCTCATTCCTTGTTGAACTTGATCTTAGTGACAACAATTTTCATGGTCAAATACCAAAAGAGTTAGTTCAATTGCGTAGATTGAAACTATTTAACTTGAGCTACAATGACTTTCATGGGCAAGTTCCAGCAAAGATAGGAGATTTATCTATGCTTGAGCACTTGAGTTTTCAAAATAATAGTCTTAATGGGTTTATCCCACTATCTCTATTCAACCTATCAAGGTTGGAGACTTTAGATTTGAGAGTCAATTTCATTGAAGAAACCATTCCGTTAGAGGTGGGCAGACTCGACCGATTGAAGAATTTACAACTTGGCAGTAACAAACTTTCAGGATTCATTCCCAGAGACCATTTCAAACTTATCTTCACTTGAGTTATTGAGTTTGTCTTATAACAATTGTCGGGTATGTTTTGCATTATTTTCAATATTTACATTTGTCTTTGTCTTTGTCTTTGTTTTTTTATACACATAGTAGGGGAGGGGGCGGGGTTCAACCCGGACATGGAGAGAGAGCCAAGCTCTTCATGCGCTACTAAGGCGCTGGCACATTTGTCTTTGTTCTAAACTGGTGTAATTTGTTAGAATGAATTTCTTGAGGAATATGAATTTGTCTTGATTGTTTTTTATTTTTTTATTTTTGGAACTTTTATGAATTTCTTTCTCATATTTTTTCTACTCTTTTTCAAAGGAAGAAAACTTCATCATAAAAAATTTGAAACAAATTAGGTAGTCACACCATGGGAGAAAAATTACTGTTATAATATTAATTAGTCCAAGTGGATCTAAAAGCTCATCATGGGTCTTTAAAAATAAATGTTTATTATTTTGTCATTAAAAAAATTTCAAAGCGTTTTTCATAGGAAAAACCCTTAGCTCAAGTCAATTATATCTATTATGTCAAGTTCTCCACTCAACACGGACATGTATCCTATTTATTTCATTTGGATTTATAGTTAATTGATAATATTTTAAAAATATGATACATGGTCATACGTGATTGGATGATTTAAGATAATGGATATAAGAAACTTGTATTGTCCTTTTTCATATTGAATAAACCTTACAACCAACATGTCTCGAACGTTTAATTTTGATTTGCACAATCTACATTTATATTTTAATTTCATTATTTGTTAGTAATTATTATCTTAAAAAAGTTTGTAGAGTCAACAAAAAGATGCTTTCTAGGAGTCTCCCAAGAAACATGTGTTTTGATAGGAATGATGAAAAGGAAGGGCCAATTAGATTTCAATTTGTCTCTTAGATTTAATCATATCAAAATTTCTCAACCAAACACAACCAGCCCACAAGGGTTATACTTTTTATCATTTACTAATATATATGTCATTTCTTAAAAAGTGTGCAAGTCATATGTGTTTCTATAAAATATTAATTTATCTCATGTACCCAATAAATCGTGACATGTAACAAATTGATACTTATATTATTTTCTTTCCCACCCGCTTAATATTTGAAGGAGGCATCCCAAATGAAATTGGTGATCTTTCACAACTGAAGATATTGTATCTTGGGCTAAATCAACTCACTGGTTCTATACCATCTTCATTATTTAACAATTCAGCGCTACAAAAGATTGATCTTGGAAGAAATCAATTATCTGACAGTCTTCCAAAAAATATGTGTTTTGGGCTTCCAAAACTTGAATTTTTTTATGTGGATGGAAATGAATTGTTTGGTGAAATACCCTCCATTTGGCATCAATGCAAAGAATTAGTAGAGTTACAATTGGGTGAGAACAAATTCAACAGAGGAAACATCCCAAATGAGATTGGAAATTTGACCAAACTCCAGTCGCTATATCTTAGGAACAGCAACTTGCAAGGTAAGAGTGTTAATTATATATATCATTGTCTTAACTTCCATTCCATTCTTTCGTAAGGCATTACAAGACACAGAACATGATGCTTTCTTTTAATCCCAAAGTGAATATATAAAAAATGATAATATTTTCTCAATCATTAAACAGGGAGCCCAAAGGGAAATAACCTGATAAAAGAGTCCCATATAACACTACTTAGAGTCAGATTGGATTAAAAGGGTGGAGTATGACTTTAACCATTGATATGTCTATCTGAGTAATCATTTGTATTTAGATATTTATATTTAGGGATATGATCATTGATATTCTTAAATCTGAATAACCTTTTTATTTGCATTTTTAATTTAGCTTCCCAAACTTTGGGGAAAACTTCAAATATTGAAAACAAATATAAATAAAAAAACACTCTAATTAATCATTATTTGAAATTTTTTAATGTAATTATGAGAGGTTTCATTTTTGAATTTGGAATGAGTTTGCATACCTTTGACTTTTGTTTTTTCGCCATTTTATTCATTCATCATAGTGTTCAATAACTTTTCAAAAAGAAAAAAGTTTCCTGATTGTTCTTTCTCACAAAGAACAATCAAGATTTTTTTTTTTTTTTTTTTTTTTTTTTTTTGCATTCTCACTTTTTTCCTTCGTTCCTTTTTTTTTTTTTTTTTCTCTCTCTCTTTCCTTTTCTTTAAAAAGGAAATATATAAAATTTGGGCAATTCAAACATGAGCTTTTCTCCACGTAGAAAAGGAAGCCCAAAACCCAACATCTCCCCCCTTACGACGATGTGGAGACAACTGCCATTCTACTGTTCACATGACAAGCGTGAAACTTTCAATAAAAGTCAAGTGCATCCATTGAAGCAACTCGACCTCCTTGAAGAAACATTCTTCGTGAAAGATACTCTTGTTTGTTCATCAATATAATCATATGGGAAATGCATCCGTCCCCATTTTTTTTATTCATATGATTAAGCCTCTGATCATGCAAACTTGATGCATTCAAATCTATACCATCCACACTGCCTCTAGGCACCAAAGCCTTTATCAAATACACCCTATGGCCATTTAAAGAAACAATTCGTTTTGACTCCATCGATCAAGCAAAGTCAACAACTCAACGATCACAATATGACAACCAACCATGCTAAGCAACAGAACCTGGCTCTAATACCACTTGTTAGGAAGGAGCGCAAGGGATGTTAAATCTTCCTATCACTTGCAAGAGTTTATGAGGAAACAAATATATGACAAAAATGAAATGGCACAAGAGACACCAAAATTATTAATATAGAAAACCCATGGTTATGAAACTCGAGACCAGGCCCAGCCGGTTCGGGCCTAAAACCGTAGTTGGCTATGAAAACGGTCCGGTCAAACATAGAAACCGGGGTCAGCATCAAAATTTTTTTCTCCAAAAACGTCAAGAGTGAAGACGTTTACAGAAAGAGAAATAGAGAGAGATGGAGAGAAATAGCGAGAAACAGATCCGATGATAGCAACAACTCCAGTGATAACAATATAGATGGCGTGAACAGATTCGGTGAGAAGAGATAACACTGAAAGAGGAGAACGATGGACTGAGGAGTGAGGAAATGAGGTCAACAGCATACGATGCAAACATCAAGGGTAGAAGTCATTCTGGTGAAGGATTAAGGCTCTGATCTGACGACATTTAGGGTGTAATGTGGTGGAGCCATGGTTGAACGAGAAATAGAAGTGAAAACAAAGAAAGAAAGAAAAAAAGAGAAGCATAGGGAAAATGAGAAAAAGAAAGGAGGAGGAAGAGGGATATACAAGAGGGATTTGGCTTGTATCCTTTGCGGATACTGTCCGCTGCCGTCCGCTGCTCCTGAAACGTCACCATTTTTTTTGTTTTTTCAGCAAAACACACACACACACACACTGGTTCCTTTTAAAAAAATCGAACAACTTGTCGGGTAGTAAAAAGATAATTCGGGATACTAAATGAATGCTGAAAAAAATTCTTCATGATATTGAAAAATTATTTCGGGATCTTGAAAAAAATATTTTTGGGTGCCGGTTGCTACTAAAAGGATACTAAGCGGTACTAAAAAATAATTTATGGTCTTAAAAAATTATTTACGAATCTTGAAAAAATATCCTAAAGTATATTTTTAGTAGTATTCTTTACCTAAAATACTTTTTCAATATCCCAAAATAATTTTTTAAGACCATAAATTATTTTTTCGATATCGATCGATATCCTTTTAGTAGTAGCCGATATCCGAAATATTTTTTCAAGATCCTGAAATGATTTTTTAAGATCATGAAGAATTTTTTTGTACCATTTAGTATCCCGAATTGTCTTTTTACTACTTTCGGTAGTGTCCTGAAATTTTTTTTAAAGGAACCAAGTGTGTGTATTTTGCTGAAAAAAAAGAAACCGGTGACGAGGAACAGCGGACGCCGGCGGACAGTATCCACAAAGGATACACGCCAAATCCATACAAGAGGTAGCTTCGTCTGAGACCATATTTTGATAAGGATTTCTGTTTTTTTTTTTTGTTGATATAATGATAAGGATTTTTTGGTCTTCCCATTCGAAGAACGTGAATTCAAAAGTGACACCCAACATACTTTAACTTAATATTCAATGGATATTTAAGTGTAGTGAGGGTTAATGTGCCTTGACCGAAAGTATCTGACAAGAGGGTAGAGGGTAGTAGCATTAATGAATGATGCTTTTGACCAGAGGGTAATGCACTGTATTTAACTCATTATTCAATGGATTTTCAAAATGAATGTTTTTCACTGAGTATAGAAGTATTAAAAGAATTTTTTTATATAATTTCACATTAATAACATGAAATATTTATTTTCTCACCGGTTTGGCCCCTATTTAGTTCCAGTTTAAACCTGGTCTAACCCACTAACCCTTAACCCAGTACCACGGCCCGGTTGATCATTGATCCAGTTTTAATAACCTTGAGAAAACCCCTCAAGTCTAAGGTAAAAACTATGGGTCATCCAGACCAATGAAAATATGATCCACTATGTTCAAAACATAGTACAAGAGAGTCTCAAACAAATACACAAACACATGCAGTCACTCAGCCAAATAACAAAAGCTACAAGCTCGCAATAGAAAATAAAATAGTCCAAAATACTAGGAAAAATGTCCTTGACCATGAACATGTTTTCTCTCACACCAGGCCTGCAAATGATGATCACCCTTGAAAACGATGAACTATATGTTCTAAACTTGATGACCAAATTTCAGCTCAATCCAACGGGCAACGGATGCACAAACATTGATTTACCAATTTGACTTGTGAAGCTGCGTCTTTTTCTGACGTGGCTACAACATTAGACTTCTCTAACCTCTCCAGCCTCGGCGAGGCCTCTTGGCCCAAAAACCTAATATGCCCTTTCTCCACTTAAATAAGTGAGACGAAGTCTCAAATTATGAAACTGATTTAATACAACCTTAGTCGCCTTGGGGTCATATCACTATTTACCACAAATTAAAATGCAATATCGTGCAAATAACTCGGGATCATTCTCTTATCAAGAAGCCCTTTTATTTTGAATTTCCTAGATTGGACTAAGTACTAAAAACATGGTTAGAAATAGGGTTTTGAAATTTGTTTTCTCTAAATTAAAATTCATAAAAAATAAAGCTATTTCTACTCTTTTTGGTATTTTTGGAAATAATGAAGAAATGTTTAAATTGAAAGTGAAGATATAAATGATAGATGCTTTTGGTAATGAAGAAAGTGGTTATCCTTGCTAAAAAATTTATGGGAGTTAAAATTTCATGAAGTCTCAAGAACAACCTCAAGATAATATTTGAGTCCAATATTCCCATTAATAGTATTTCCTACAAACATAGCTAACTACCACCTCTAGAGATATTGTAAAACCATTTGATGTGTACTTAAAATTGGAATGATGCAAATTGTTCTTCTCAATTAGAATGTTCTAAAAAAACCATTCAATAGTTAAAATCAACTACGATTACCAATCATAAAAACAGGAAGCATAATTTCATCAAGCACGTTAAAAGACATATATAAATTTGAAAATCAAAATACATCATCCAATTAAAACTACAATGATCAATCCACATAAACAATATAATTGTAATTCAAGTCTCAACTACAAAGATAGACCTCAAAAAGGAAATCAAATACATAGTCTGAGCATAAAATTGAATTAATAAACTCCCAAATTGAAGCACAAATGCTCAAGCCACAAATCTTCATCACCGAGTAGCAAGAAAATTAACTACAGGTAGCCATTAAAGCATCTAACACAATCTGTAGAATCAAATCAGCCATTGACATAATCTCGCCAGAATCTGTAAATTGTCACGTCGGAAAATTCAAAGTCTCGTCGGAAAACTCATAGACTTGCCGGAAATCAGAGAGAAGAGCCGACAAAAGTCTGGACGGATGAAGAAGGTAACAGTGATAATGAGTGGAAGACAGGTCGAAGTTCAAGGCTCAAGAACTTGTGGCTGCTTTGTTCTTCAAGTTGGATATTCTGAAACTCGATCTCTGTCACAATGGTGATGAAGGGTGATGGCAGGTGGAAGCTCACCGGAAATATGAAGTTGTTCGACGGTGGTGATTAATGGGTGGTCTAAACTATAGTTTCAGTCTCCCTCTCCTCTGTTCAAAAATCACTGCTTCCTCTTGAAAATCATGGCCAAACTCAGTTCAAGAGAATTGCGCCGTCGGAGGTAGTAGAGAAGGTCGTCGACGATGGAGATGAGGGTAAAGGTAGGTGCTATGGTGAGACTGAAATTGACGATGGAAGCCATCGGCGGCAATGATTATGGTGAAGACGAGCCTAAGATTTTCGGCCATTGAAAGTAAACAGCGCTCCCCTCTCCTCTGTCCGTTGAAACTCAGATTTGGGATGACGAAAAGAATGGATGGTGTTGGATGGATGGGAAGGTCACCGGCGATAGAGAAGAGCCAAGATGAAGGTGAAAATGAAGGTCTCCTCCTCCACCCACGTCTCTCTAGTTCAAACTCCCTCCTTGGCGTAGTAGCTGTCTCCAACTACCCTCTCATCTGACCTAAGAAACTTAGTCAAAATACAAGTTTTGATTAGGGACCTATGTGGAAATTATGGAAGTTTGTGCAGGGAGCAGACTGAAATGTTTAAAACACCTAAGCATTTTTCTGTAATTTCGTCTAGTCCTTAGAATATTAATTCTAACCCTCTAAAATCTCCAATTTTCTTCTAGAACATCTACAATGCAAAAATTAAGTACAAGGTAGCATCAAAATTCTAAGAAATCATTTGCATTCTCTCACTCTTTCCTGTTTTTTTTTTTTCCTTTCCTTTCCTTTCCTTTCTTTTCTTTTTATAAAATAGGAAATACATAAAATACAAAATATATAAAATTTGGTCAATTCATATATGAACTTTTCTCCACATAGGAAAAGGAGCTCCAAACTCAACATTTAGATAGATTAAGTAACATATATGATAATTAAATAATTTACTTAGCTTTCTTAATCTCCACAAATCACTCAACCGAGTCTTATATTAAGGACTCGGGCTAATTTTACGTATCAATTTTATATTAAAATTGTACATTAAACATATTATGGAAATATTATGACCCATTCAGCGTTTTTACAATTACTTGATGTTAATCAATTGTCTTTCGATGCCGAACTCTTTCCAAGCATGAGACTATTATTTTCTAACGTCATTCTTTTCTTTTCTTTTTAATATTTTTCTATAGTAAAAATAATTTAAAATGATATTTTATTTTTTCTTTTCATTAATATTGTACACATTAGCAATGGGGTTAATTGTAGCTAGCAATTTACAATCACAAAAATTCATGAATCGATGCTATTATATGATTTTCTATAATATTTTTATAAAATTATCTCCACCACAGTAAAACTAAAACGAGATTTTGTTTTTTGTCATTTCTTTTAGTTTTTTCATTTCATTCATTCATATATTGTTCAATCATAATGTTACTTACATATAGATTCATGGGATCACGTAAGATTTAAAACATGAAAACTAATTTTTTTTATTTACACCTATATCTTGACGAGAACAGTTTTCAAGGTAAGGCTTTTCCTTTTTTTTTTTTTTTTTTGATACATGAAGGCTTTTACTTTTATGATTGAACCAATTATAAGTTGTGTGTTTTTGTTTTAATATATCCAGTGAAAAATAATTTTAAGAAGAGATTTTTCTTTTCATTTTTTCATTCATTTTAAAGAACTGTAAGAAGCTTGTCAAATTGCATTCATAGTTAAAAAAATCTTAAAAAGAGAAAATAAATAATTTTAGGTGATTAAAAATGACATAGAGCCCTGTAAAAAAATCGGCTTGAAAGAATTTTATGACTTATCAATATTTGATGTGGCATGGTAATATTAAAGATGAATGTCAAAGTCTTTTAACTATTAGCTTACTTTGATATATCTTCACTTTATAAATTGAAACAGGTGAAATTCCAATATCAATTGGTAATGAGACGTTGTTGGAAGAATTAGATCTGTCTTGGAATTTTTTTACAGGTTCGTTCAATCTACACATCTCTTAATTTTATGCTTTAACAAAAATCTTATTTTTATGTATACTATATTACCTCTAGAATGTGTACCTAAAAGTATTTAAATTCCTTAAATGAAAACTAAAATTTTAACCTTTTAAGTCTATGATGAATTTATAGCCAGATTTCAAAGTTAGAGCCTTGTAAATAATAAATAGATTTAATGTAAAATATAAATAATTAGGTTGTTCATTTTATATAGGTGAAATTAATTCCATAATCTCTCTTTAGCATATCTTTTAAGAGTTTTAATTTCCAATTGGTAATTGATATTATATTGGAAGAGTCCCTTTTAAATTGATTTCCAACAAAAATTAAATTACAGTCTATTATTGCCTCTAATTAACAAAATTCCATGTATTACTTATATGGTTGTGTCTGAAATTAAGGAAATTCATATAGACTTACTACCAACAAACAAATATTCTATAACAAACAAATATTCTGTATTTTTTGCATAGGTGGAATTCCTTCTTTTCTTTGGAACATGCCTTCTTTGAGGGATGTTTACATTACCAACAATCATTTAAAGGGTAATTTGCCGAAGAAATGTGTCGTCAACTCCCTTTACTTGAAGTCTTTAGTGTTGGCGATAATCAATTAGAGGGAAGCATTCCAAAATCAATAAGAAACTAGCGCACATCTTTGAAAGAATTGTATTTGGGTGGTAACTCATTTACGGTATATACTTTACTTATTTGTTTTCTTTTCTTTTTAAATAATTTTCTCTAAAATTAAATTATGGTTTTAATCATTTTATTTATGTGAAATAACAAATAAAGTGAAGATCAAGAAAACTAATGGAACCTCATGATATGTGTAACATATATAAGTGAAATTCTTAAAAACTATTCGATGACATCAAAATCTTAAACTCTACAGAATGGCCATCATGTGTTATGACAATACTTCTTTTTCAAAGATATTATCTATCTCTTATTAACTTTAATTTTACGTTTTTTCTATCCCTTTAATATTAAAATATAGACAAGTTTGAGTTGGGTTTTCTTATTTATTATATGTATAATTTGTAACAGTTCTATATTGTTTAATTGAAATTGAAATTATACTTAATATTTTCTTAAAAAATTAAAACTTAGGAATTAACAAATATCCAATAAACAAAAAAAAATATTTAGATATGTATCAAAAATCAAGGGAAAATGAAATACCAAAAATTAAATCCAGGCCTACATCTTTAACAATTTTCTAATTAGGACTTTTCTGAATATTGTTAAAAAGTCATAATACCCTTCTATAATTAAAAAGGAAAATTAAAGGTTGATGCCGGCCTTATTTTAATTTTAATTATTTCAATTATATTTATTTTGTATTTTCCTTTGTTTGTAGTTTATTTATTTGTTTGTGATTGATTCTAAAAAGTAATTCGAAGACAGGTAAAGATGAAAAAAGAATCTAAATTATTATTGTAAATAAACAAAACAAACAACCAGTATATATATGCGAAGGGTGTTTTAAGGAGATTCACTGACACCACACATTGAGAATGTCACACCTCAGTCTAGAGTTATTTATCAGAATTGTATGGCTATTTAAGAATCATATGTGACTCAATTAATATCCTTATAAGGATGACTTATTTAAAACTTTTCTAAAAGTTTGGGTACGTGATATAATAAATTTTCATAAAACTTCAAAAATTCATAAATAAATTGTTTCATATCTAAAAGTAACTCTATCTTTAACTCTTGAAATGCTTTTTATAATGAAATTAAGATGCGAACTCAACAGCATCCCATTAGTTCCAGCACGTGCCTAAAACTCATACTGCACATAGCAATTTTCTGCAAAAAATCCAGAATTATGACCCAAATTATAAAATTCATATATTTTTATCTACACGTCTAAAAATTATCTCTTTGAGATCCTTAATTAAGCTTTGATGCTTTGAGGCATTTCAACAGGTAGAAACCTTAAATCTGCAACTTTAGTTTCAGCAAACCAACAAAATCATAAGTCTTCAATTTGTAACTGACATACCCACATGATAGCACCTCTTTTAAATTTATCAAATTGAACTTCCATATTAATTTTCTGGAAAAACAGTGGCATTTGTTTACCCCAATTCTGTCAAACTTCAACGAGCCCCAAAACATTGATTTATGAGTCATTAAACATTTTTTAAGTAACTAAGGTTCTCTTTTTCCCAAAATCAGAATTTAACCCTTTAGCAATTCCTAAACAACAACAATAGATGATATTGAAGATGAAAAGGGAGTTGGGTAACTCACCTCGTCCGGAATCTATAATTGCAGAAGGAATTTGAGCTTCTTAACTTTATCACATGTTTAGTATTTCTTTCAAACATACTAATATATATGAAAAGAAATTATTCTAAGCTTTATGCTTTATTGCTTTAATGATATTTTCAAACACACACCCACACGCACTTAATATTTCCTTGTTATCCTATTTTAATCAATTAAAAAACCAGGACATGCTTTTCTAGTAGTGTAATATATATATTATAACATTAAAACTTCAGACATGTATGGTACAGGATCTTTTTGTAGTTTTATACAATGTTCTCTAAAGATCACATGCTATGGAATCCTTGGCACAAAAAGTTGTTATACTTTTATTTATCTGTGAAACGTAAGGAGTGATAAAGAGATTTATGCTGACGACCCACATGTAATTACTTGGTGGTAGCTAATTTCACACATGTTTGAAATTTGTTTCCTCACTTTCCTAAATTTAAGTATGGAGACTCATTAGTTTAGCAATCATTTGAAAGAACTCAATTAATAATATATTTGGAGTTTTCTTGTAATTATATGGAGAAGTGAATTCAAATTTTTGAAGCACATGTAAGTTACACACACAAAATATATTACTCCTGTTTTGTCAGTTTTCATTATATTTGATCATCCATCAATATTTTTTGAGTTAATTATCCAACAACTTTTTGTTTCCAGGTTTCATACCCAAAGAGATAAGCAATCTTGATAAGCTTGAAATGTTGGATTTCCCAGAGAATAATTTTAATGGACCCTTTCCTTCACATATCTTCAACATTTCGGCATTGACCACGGTCAACCTCGCTCTAAATTCATTCTCTAGCTTTCTCCCATCAAATTTCAGAATTGGCCTTCCCAACCTGAAGCAATTGGATTTGGGACAGAATCAACTTATTGGCCAAATTCCAAACAGCATTTCAAATGCTTCTGAGCTCACTGTGTTAGATTTATCAGGGAATAAATTTAGTGGCAGTATACCCAATGTACTTGGGAATCTAACAAACTTGATGGCATTATATTTTGAGGGGAATGCTTTGAATGGGTTAATTCCAAATACAATCAACAAACTGCAAAGCCTTCAACATTTAAGTTTTAGCAATAACAGATTGCAAGGGCCCATCATAAATGAATTGTGCCAAATAAAAAGTTTGAGTGAGTTGGATCTAGCCAACAACATGTTTTCAGGAATGATACCAAGCTGCTTCACAAGTACTTATTTGCGGAAGTTGTATTTAAGCTCTAACAAATTGATTTCTCACATACCCTCTTCTCTTTGGAGTCTCCAAGATATATTAGTCTTAGATCTATCCTCCAATGCATTGAGTGGAAGAATTCCTCATGAAGTATCAAACTTGAAAGCAATTATACTCTTGAACTTGTCAAGAAATCAAATTATAGGAAATATCCCTACAACCTTGGGTGGCTTGCAAACTTTGTTAAACCTATCTTTGGCTCATAACAAATTACAAGGGCCTATACCTGAATCACTTGGTGGCATGCTAAGCTTGGAGTACTTGGATCTCTCTAAAAATTACTTGTCTGGTGTGATTCCGAAATCATTGGAGTCACTTGTCTATCTGAAATACATAAACCTTTCATACAATTTGTTGCAAGGAGAAATTCCAAACGGTGGTTCTTTTGAAAAATTTTCAGCTGATTCTTTTATGATGAATGAAGGTCTTTGTGGGAAGCCTCAACTACTTGTTCAACCATGTAGGAAAGGAAACAAGCATAACTCAAGAAAAGTTATGTTGTTGATAGAATGCTCATTGCCTATCTTGGCTGTCCTATTTGTTACTGTTCTATGCATAGTCTTTCTAAAGCATAAGAAAGGTCATGTTAATGATTCAACTAATGGGGATTTAATAAACTTTGAGACAACCACAAGGATATCTTATTATGAGCTTTTACGTGGAACAAATGATTTTGATGAAAGTAATCTTCTTGGAAGGGGAAGTTTTGGATTAGTCTACAAAGCAGTTCTTCCAAATGAAAAGATAATTGCTGTCAAAGTGTTTAACTTAGACATGGAACAATCATCAAGAAGTTTTGATGTTGAATGTTCTGCCATGTGCCATTTACGCCACCGTAATCTCGTTAAGATCATTAGTAGTTGCTCAAATGATCATTTCAAATCTCTAATAATGGAATTCATGGAAAATGGGAGTCTTGACAAATGGTTGTACTCTCATAACAATTATTTGGATATCTTGCAAAGGTTAGATATAATGATTGATGTGGCCGCTGCTTTGGAGTATCTCCATCATAGTTCGCCTACACCATTTGTTCATTGTGACATAAAACCAAGCAATATATTGTTGGATAAAGATATGGTGGCTCACCTCGGTGATTTTGGTATTGCCAAATTGTTGGGTGAAAGTCGATGGAAATTTATACGAAGACTTTGGCTACAATAGGCTATATGGCACCAGGTATAATTACTTTATGACATGATATTAATGATTTAGCTTCTATTTTTTAGTCCATGTTTTGTGAAACCTTATTTCTATATATTACCAACAAATATTTACAAGTGATTATCTGCACTTCTGAAATAAAAAAACCACAAACATATATCCTTTGTTTTTTTGTCATGATGTTTTATTATTATTAATGGTTCAACTTGACATACAGAGTATGGATCAGAAGGAACTGTTTCATTTAAAGGAGACGTATATAGTTATGGCATTTTGTTGATGGAAATTCTTACAAGAAAGAAACCAACAGATGAGATGTTTGTTCAAGGTCTGAGTTTGAAAGATTGGGTTAGCAAATCAATACCTCATTCCATCATTAATATTCTAGATGCCAATTTGTTGCCAAGAGAATATCAAAATATTGACATCATATTGTCACATATATCACCACTTCTTGAGTTGGCCTTAGATTGCTGCGTTGATTTACCTGGAGTGCGAGTTAATATGAAGGATGTGGTGGTAAAACTTAAGAAAATCAAGACCTCTTTTATCAAAAATGTTAGTGACACCACTAACTACTTGAATAATTGTTAAATCAAATTGTAATCACTGTTTCTTTTACTCCTTTTTTTTTGTTTTATTTTTCTGTGGAACTTGTAACCTTGAAATATAGAATGATGATGTTTTTGAATATTGGCATATCGCAAAATTAGTTACTTTAGCATTTGAATGATGAGAACTGTTTGGGAAAGTTGAGGAAAAGCACCCTATAGAAAAAAGTTATTGATGATAAGGGCCTAAATTAGAGTATTGGTACTATATGAATACAAAACTTGCAGAATACAGATAATCTATATGTAAAGAAATTTATTACGTCATTCTTACCAATAAAATTTTCAATGGAGAATTTTTCCCTTTTTTTTTTTTCTAAACCTCTTTATCTGTAGTAAATTGGCTATCATTAGTACGATAGATTTAAAGTACCGATGATACCCAATTTTTACATTTAAAAATGTTGATATTGAAATTTTAAATTGTTTTTATTTGATGGGCAAAATTGTAAATGTTGATAAAAAAATTTCAAATGTCAACATATTAAGTTTAATTTTTTATATAAGAATAATTGTTAAAAATGATCATTTAAGACTAATAATATTAGAGTTAAAAAAAATTAAAAAGATATATTTTATAATTAAGAGATAAAAAAAATGTATAAAGTTGCTCAAGTACCAAATATGCATTTTTACCCCAAAAAAAAAAAAAAGTATATATTAAGAGAAATAGTCATCACTCTCCTTGCTGGGGTGAAATTAAAAGTTGCATAAGGCCCAAGTTTAGAAGGGAAAAAGATTGAAAAATGTCATCAAAATTGGTAAAAGATATATAAGTATGTTGAAGTTTAATAACTTCAAAGTGACTAATTTGAAATTTTAAAATGTTGCAAAATTTGAGAAATTACCTAACTACCCCTAATTTTTTTAATAAAAAACTCTCAACCTCCTTGTCGGATGAATCTTTGGAGCTCGGCATGGCGATCGGTGACCCGAGTTCTCATGGCCTAATATATATATATATATATATATATATATATATATATTTGAATTTCTAAAGCAAAATTTGTCGGTATAGATATTTGAGTTCTTAATATGAAAATAAAATTGTAAATGACAACTTAATATATATATTTTTATTTCTTAGGGAAAATTCATCAATATTGATAGTTGAGTTGTTAATAGCAATATTAAAGTTGTAAACATAATATTTGTTTAATATTTTCTAATAACTTTTATCGAGCTCCAACGGCTAATTTTTTTTTTTTTTTTTTAAAGTTCTTAGGCAAAAGATGTCAATATGGATACTTGAATTGTTAGTAGTGATACTAAAGTTGTAAATTCAACAAATACCCCGTTACAACTTTAGTATTGCTAATAATAACTTGTGTATCCATATTGACAACTTTTGCTTGAAAAATTCAAAAAACAATATATTAGGTAGTCATTTACAACTTTAGTATTGTTATTAACACCTTAAGTATCTATATTGACTTGAGAAATTCAAAAAATATATTAGGTTGTTAGAGCTTCAACGGTAGGTTGCTAGCAAAGTCACCAGAGCTCCGGTGATGGTCGCCACTTCCGACCATCGCGTCGAAGCTCCAACAGTCGGCAAGGGGGTTGATGATTTTTTGTTTAATAAAACTATGGGTAAATAGGTAATTTCCCAAATTTTGCAACATTTCAAAATTCCAAATCAATCCCTTTGCAATTATTGAAATTCAATATACTTTTTTAGCCAAAAAATCAATATATTTGTTTTCCTTTTACCAATTTTGATGGTATTTTTCTGTCTTTTTCCCTATGTTCCAAGTATACAAGATTCCAAATTGAGAATATCAATCCTTTTTGGCCTGCACTTTTGTTCCTTAATATAAGATCTATATTTTTTATTTGAGGTGATTAAAGAAATTAAAGAAATTATTTAATCATAAGATATATGATATAATCTCTCTAAAATAATTCTGCATAATATTATATCATATATCAATTTATAAGTTAGGAAAATTAGTTTGAAAAGTGTGTATATATTATATATATGTGTGTGTGTGTGTGAGAAAATGTCTTACACTTAAGACCACAATTCTCACCTTAAAACTAGGTCTTACATTTAGAATATAAGAAGTATTTAGAATTTGTTTGGTTCTAAAAAAATATTAAAAGAATTGTCCAAAAATATGCTTCGGTCACGCGTTCTAAAAAATTCAAAAAAGAAAAGAAAAATTTTTGGAATTTTTTTTTCCTTATAAATATTAGATTATGTGATGTTCATGGCCTTTCCTGTAACATACCAAATTTTGGGATTTTAAAATTTGAAACATTATATGGAAATTGATTTTTAGAATTTGGGTTAAAATAATTATGAGAATAATTATTGGAAATTTAGGATTATTTTTCCCTTAATTTATTTTGGGAAAATAATAATTCAAATAAGAAATAAATTATGCCTAAAAATTATAGAAATAACATATGAGAATTAAATGGTGGAATTTGGCCAAATGATTAAAATTAATTATTTGGAAATTAGAAATGTATTTTCCTTGGAATATTTGGAAAATAAAATCAAGGAAATAATTGGAAGAGATAATTTTGGAATAAATCCGAAGTAGCACATAAGCCCAACATGCAGCCTTCTTTGCTCAATAATTCTCTTTAGGCCCCTATACATGTGTATAATACCCAAGCCAATTGTGTCTTTGGTCCAAATACTTTAGCCCATTACTCCTCTCAATCCCGACCTCATCCAAAACGCAAAGCAGACAAGACAAGGCCCAACAATTAAACCAACCCATTACCTTTGACTAAACCAACTCATTGTTTCTATCATCAGTATCCTTCTCACGTCACACGTTTGGAAAAGAACGCTGATATACAAAACACTGATAGCAAATCTCTTGACCCATACTCTCTCAATCCACTTATCTTATTCGGCCAGCAACTGTTCACCCGCAAGAACAGGAAAAACCAGCAGCGCCATACTTCTTGAGCTCAACACATATTACCCCCTGTGCGTTCTTTCTCAGACCGTTAGCTTTTCCCTTGAACTGGACCCTTAGTATATTATATAAACAATGTTTCTTGACCTTCATCCATTCACTTTGATCAGCCCAAGTTAAACCAAGAGCAAGAGGGAAATTGAGAGTGAGAGTGAAAGAGAGAGCTAATAGAGAGTTTCAACCACCTTCATTTCCCTGTTTTGAGCTAGCAGAACCAAAGGCTTTGGTTTTAGTTGGACCTCTATCATTCAGATCAGCAACTGAAGGTAAATCATTGGGTATTTTCCTTCTAGTTTCTATCAGTTTTCCAGCACAATTTTTGAGTTGTAAACCTTAGAAACCAAGCCATAAGAAATTCTCTGCTGCATAAACTGTAAATCAGGGGCTGTGTTGAAGAAATATAGATTTTTGGTTCCAAAACACATATATCAACATCGTATATACATGATAAGGGAAGGAAAACTTGGGTAATATACATATATGTATGGAAACCAGAAGCTTTGCTGTGTATTGCCAATATACTAATAAAACTTGGCACACTTAGGAAATAAGAGGGAAACTTACTGATATATAAGTAGCACTGGTTTGGAAACTGAAACAAAAGCCTAGCAGATTTGCTGTCATGTATATGTGTATCTGTAGATGTATATATATATATATTGGCAAACCATGAGAAATAGTATACTTTGGAAAACAATGGGAAACGACCCTAGCATCCTCTCTTAACTCGGCCCCCTAGCCCATATACTCTAACATGATCCCGGCATCCTCCCTTAACCCATCACCTCCTCAGCCCATACACGCTAACACAATCCCGACAATCTCCCTTAACCCGTCACCTTAGCCCATACACTCTATCATGATCCCGACAATCTCCCTTAACCGACAACTTAGCCCATACACTCTAACACAATACCGGAAATCTCTCTTAACCCGGCACCTTAGCCTATACACTCTAACACGATTCTGGCATCCTAGCAAATACACTCTAACAGAATCCTGACAATCTCCTTTAACCCAGCACCTTAGCCCACACACTCTAACACGATCCTGGCAATCTCCATTAACCCGGCACCTTAGCCCATACACTCTAACACAATCCCGGCAATCTCCTTTAACCCGACACCTTAGCCCATACATCTAACACAATCCCAGCATCCTCCCTTGACCCATCACCTCCTCAGCCCATAAACTCTAACACAATCCCGGTAATCTCTCTTGACCTGGCACCTTAGCCCATACACTCTAACACGATCTCGGCAATCTCTATTAACCTAGTACCTTAGCCCATATACTCTATCACGATTCCGATAATCTCCCTTAACCAGTCCATCTCCCACTCTCATCTACCTCATACCTCGCCCCCGACATCCTCTCATAACCTGTCACCTCCTTAACCCATACACCATATCTCAAACCCAGCATCCTCTATGGGTTTGAAATACGCCCTTATGTATCTATGAACGACTTTCTTTATTAAAGGGAATTATTAATTAATAAATGAATAAAAAGGTATTATTATTAAGGGAATTTTTAGGGGTTAATCCACTTTTAATTCTCTAAAAATAATTCACGTAGTTAGTTGCTTTGCGACGCAAGAAGTGACTAATGACAATGATAAACGTTTATAGGCATACCTTGTCACCTCTATTGATCCCAACTTCTTCAGAAGAATTAAGGATTCAAGCTTGAGGTGGGTAAGCGATATCTGATTAACTTGTATGTATTCATGTATGACTAACCATGTTTGCTAGATAATTTGCATATATGTATTCTAGCTATGGATTGGGGCTACATGTCCCACAGGCCGGCGTGTCCTAAAGGGCTGCGATCCTTGGCCGATAATTGCGGTTACGGTGCAACTTGTTTATTCTGAATTATTTTATGCTTAACATGTGATATATTGTCATTTACATTTCATACTTGCATATAAGATTAATTGTTCCCTTGGGGTTTATTCATTTGAACTCCAGATCGCATGAAAGAGATAGGTAGTGGATCGGGATCAAGAGGAAATATGCAGCTGTAAGGATCATAGCAAAAGGGACTTTTGCGATAGTATAAGTAGTTGGACTGTACTAATTCATTTGTCTATTTTGGATTATTGTATTAAGATCCCCCTATAGGATAGATTCGAATTGCGAAAAATTTTATCTTCGTGTTTTCAACCAAGTTAACTTAAGAAATATTTTATCCACAATTAAGTCATCCAAACTACTTCGATGCCCTCTGCGTTTAAATTCTGATAAATAAAGGCGTATTAAGGACAGGTGTTACATCTCCCAACTTTTGACATTTTATATCCTACCCTCCATGGCTTTATGACTTTCTAATGAATGATTTTTTATCAATATTTATGCCATAAATAAAAGGTTATATATTAATTGTGCACTCATAAGTCACAGGTGAATTAATTTGGTATTTATTTCATGTAACTCTCTTGAGATTGAAGACCTATAAATAAAAGGCTATGTATACATCAAAATGAATGAGAATGGCTTCTTTTTTCTTTCCAATTCTTTCTTGTCATTTTCTATCTCCTTCATCTTAATTTGTTGTATTCTCCATATTTTCATAACATTTTTAATATGTTGACACCTTTTTGTTTTACAAAACTAGAGAAGAGTAAGAGACTAAAAGTAGCGTGTCGGCTTATGTCTTGGTAACCTTTTTCAAAATTAAATCAAGGATTGTAATTTAGGGTTCAATTTCATATCGTCTTTTGAGGAGCTTTTTATTAATTACCGAGCAACTAAATATGATAATTGGTACTCCCTCTGGTCCTAATTATAAGACATATTTAACCGAATTTGTGGAGATTAAGGAGAGGAGTTAAATTAGTTAATTTTACTTATTTTCCTAAAATTCCCTTATATAAATTTAAAATGACATAAGTAAAAGTGAATCAATAGCCCCTGTCTCATACCTTTTCAACCTAGAATTTTCGTTTCCACACGCATTCTAATTAAAATATTGGTCTTGCTATATATATATATATATATATATATATATATACGTGTGTGTGAGAGATAGATTATAATATATATGTATACATATAGATCTATATACTTAGACACAACATATCTACACACACATATAAGCATACACACAAAATATATATATGTATACACACACATATATACATACATTGTGACACCCGTCCTTAATACGCCTTTATTTATCAGAGTTTAAGCGCACAGGGCTTCAAAGTAGTTTGGACGACTTAATTGCGGATAAAAATTTCTTAAATTAACTTAGTTGAAAACATGAGGATAAATTTTTCACGATTCGAATCTATCTCATAGTGGGATATTAATACAATAATCTAAAATGAGCAAATGATAAACGATAAAATACCGTCTATCTACTTATATCTTTCCAAAAAGTTCCATCTCGTTGCAACCCTTACAGCTGCATCTTTCCTCTTGATCTCGATCCACTACTTGTCTCTTTCATGCGATCTGGAGTTCAAATGAATGAACCCCATGGGAACAGTTAATCTTGCATGCACGTATGAAATGTAAATGACAATATATCACATGTTAAGCATAGAATAATTCATAGTAAACAAGTCGCACTATAACCGTAGTTATCGGCCAAGGACCGCAACCCTATTTTAGGACATGCAGCCCCAATCTATAGCTAGGATACACATATGCAAATTATCTAGCAGACATGGTTAGTCATACATGAATACATACAAGCTAATAAGATAACAGTTACCCACCTCAAGCTTGAATCCTTAACTTTGTCCGTAGGTGTTGGGATCAGTAGAGGTGTCAAGGTATGCCTATAAATGTTTATCATAGTCATTAGTCACTTCTTGTGTCGCAAAGTAACTAACTACGCGAATTATTTTTAGAGAATTAAAAATGGTTAACCCCTAAAAATTGTGACGCCTTTGTCTAAATGCGCATTTATTTATCAGAGTTTAAGCGCACATGCATGAAGTAGTTTGGACGACTTAATTGTGGAATAAAACTTCTCTTAAATTAACTTAGTTTGAAAACTTGAGGATAAATTTTTCGCGATTCGAATCTATCCTATAGTGGGATGTTAATATGATAATCCACAATAGACAAATGATAAACGATTAAATATAGCCTATCTATTCATATTCTTCCAAAAAGCTCCTTCTCTGTAACCCTTACAGTTGCATCTTTCCTCTTGATCCCGATCCACTACCTACCAGGGGTAACAGTTAATCTCATATGTAGGTATGAAGTATAAATAACACTATAACACATGTATAAACATAGAATAATTCACGATAAATAAGTCGCATCGTAAGCAATTATCGGCCAAAGATCGGCCCCTTAAGACACGCGACCCCAAATCCATAGCTAGGAAATAAACACGTAAATCATCTAGCAAACATACATGAATACATATATACGGGCTAACAAGATAACAGTTACCCACCTCAAGCTTGAATCCTTAACTCATCCGAAGGTGTTGGGATAGTAGAGATGTCAAGATATGCCTATAAACGTTTATCATAGTCATTTTTACGCAAATTATTTTTTGGAGGATTAAAAGTGTTTATGAATCCCTGAAATTCCCTTAATAACAATATCATTTTTAATAAATAATAATATTATTTATTATTATTTATTTATCTATTTTATTACTTATTCTCTTTCCTAATAATAATAACATTTATTTGTTTTATTATTATCATTATTATTTTACTAATTAATTATTATTTTTCTATAATTATTTTAAACTCCGAGAGGCTATCCTAACACTTTAAGTTAGGAGTTTATAAATACCAATCATCATATAAATTATGCTTTAATACATTACATAAAATGTTTCTCATGGTTTTCTAAAGTTCAACATACATTAATGCTTTAAATCGGGAGTTTAATAAATACCACATTATGTAAAATATGCTTCTTTATACATACATATATATATAACAATTTTGATTTCATAAATACTCACACCGTACCATATATATATATATATATATATATATATGCTTCCCTCTATATATATATATATATATATATATATATCCACTTTTACTTCAAAAATCACCCAAAGACATGAACCAGCAAGACTCATGGTGTCATTAATAAATTTCAGCTCCTCCAAACTGATTCATAACAATAATAAATACTCTATACATGTATGAATTCATTTGTCTGAATCTTGTTATAATCGTTAATCATGCTTTCAACATGTAAAACACTTGCTTAATATTTGGGAGCATCGATCAGTGATTTACTTAAGGTTTCTGCCTCAAAAGTTCAACTCCAATTTAGACTGTAAGAAAATTCCAATCAACATCACCACAACACCTTCTTCCTTAATCCTTCATTCAACACACACGACTTGCATATATATTTATATGACCCCTTTTTCCCCCTTTTTTATTTTATCCATTCCCTGTACAACGATGTGCACATGACAATATATATAAATATAGTTTGCTTCTCTTCTTAACAGCAACGCGCACACACACATGTACATTAATCAAGTTTTTCCTTCTTTCCTTCCAAATGCAACAACCTACATGCTCAGCAAGAAAATTGACGGCAAACTAAACTCTTTCATTTCCTCCCAAGCTCCCCGACACACACATAACTACTTATTTCCTTTCTCTTTCAGTCTTTCATTCCAAGCCATATATATCTATGTATATAAATTTATACCCGACAATAAGCTTCATATCCTCTATCTCATGCAGCAACAAACTCATTATATATATCAGCAACATTTTTAACAAAACTCCTGAGTTTTTAAACCAAAACACTTAGCCCACGATTGTGTGTGTGTGTATATGTATACATGTAATCATTAAGTTGAAGGTAGTTTAAATACCTACCTAGCTAATCTTTCGATAGACCGAAGCTCGCTGCTACTCCACGTCTCACACACACCTCTATTTTGCTGTTTTGAAACAGAGAAAGGAAAATGGACTTTCTCTCTCTTTCACGTTCAAACTCTCGGACTAGACTCTCTCTTTCTCAGTCTCTTCCCTTGTTCTCTTCTTTGGATGAATGAAGATGAAGAGAATAAATATAAGGACTTGAGGGCTGGTCAGACCGAAAAGCATGGCGAATAGAGGGAGCACAATGTTGGGCTCAAGACCATCGGCATGGTTCTGCACTTGCGTGTATAGTGGAAGATGAGATACGCCGAAAGTGATCTGACAGCCCTGCTCCATCGTATTTCCATAACGTGTGTGTATAATATTATGATTAATATTGATGGAGCAGTCTCTTTGTCTGGCAAGTGTGCGGGGGCTGGGGGTGTTTTACGCGATTCACAGGGCTCATGGATCGCTGGTTTTGCTTCTTTTTTGGGCATCTGCGGACCACAAGAGGCAGAAGAATGGGGCTTTCTGAAGGGCCTTCAGCTTGGATGGAATATGAATTGCTCTAAGGTGGTAATTGAATCAGATTGTAAAGTTCTCATTGAGTCTTTACAGCAACGAATGCCCTACTTGATTACGAAAGTCGATTTTATCACGATTCGTGAATTTGTGTCCGAGAAGATGGGAAGTGAGCTTTGGCTATGTCCCACGTAGTCAAAATTGTGTTGCGACAAACTAGCAAAACAAGCTTTATCTGTTTCTCATTTTTATGATGTATGTCCTAATTTTCTTAGGCATCTAGTTCTCCAAGATTGTATGGGAGTTTATTCCCCTCCACTTACTTTTTAATACAAGGCTCGGGCCTCCTCTTATACCAAAAAAAAAAAAAAAAAAAAAAAAAAAAAAAAAAAAAAAAAAAAAAAAATTATGATCTCCCTCTCGACCTGATCCATCTTTCCTGTTCTGTCTCTTCATGAGGTTGGGATTGAGGGAAATCATGGGCTAAGCAACTTAATGGTTATTGGAGGAGTTTGGGTCACTTATTGCAGCTGATCTAATATGGCTAATAGATGATTTTGTTTGATGTGCGTTTCGGTACAAATATGTGGATGGTATTGGTTTGGGTTGTGTTGAGATATGAGAGTAATGGGCGTGAGTATCCTATTGGATACATGGGGATAATGGGCTGTGTGTATATATATATATGGGCTGCGTTTTTCCTGTTGTCTGAATTGGTCTTGATTGAAATAGTTAATTGGTGTTGCATGTGATGAGGTAGTACATGGCTTATGTATAAGAGCACGTCCTAGCATGCATTCATTCTTGAATTTGTGATGGCAAAATTGCTATTTTACCCCTAATACTTGGTTATCAAATAAATTCCCAAAATAAATCCTTAATTTCAAATAAAGCTTTTTCTTTCTCAATTAAATTCTTTAGGCCATAAAATATTGATTCCATAATTTTTAGGCCTAAATTATCCCTTACTAATTTTCTTTAAATTTATTCTTTTCCTGAAATAAATAAAGGAAAAATGGGCCTTAATCTCCAAAAATTATTCTCATAATTATTTTAAGCCCAAATTTAAAAATTAACTTCTATATATTATTCAAACTTTAAATCCCGAAATTTGGGATGTTACATAGCGCGTTGGTTGCTTCTACAGAAGGTTTATTTATTTATTTATTTTTTTGATACAAGGTTTAAACAATTTTTAGTGAGCCTTATTTATCGTGATTACTGTTAATGATTATGGATATCCCTGATTTGTGTAACATAAGAACATAAAACCCCAAATAATTTTAGAATAAGAGATTATAATGTACTCCTGGATCGTTAATGTATGATATAATTTGTAAGTTGATACAAAAACTATCTTAAATATTTATCAATTTTTCTCAAGTTAGCCATATTAACATTCCCTTAACAATAATCAAATATGTGAAAGAGTGGGGAATTAAAGAAGATAATTAGGATTTTTAGAAAAAAATATGTCATATTAGCTAATTTAACTAACTTCCATAATTTAATCAAATTAATCAAATGACCTACTTCCAAAATGTGAATGTTCTCAAAATTTGGACAAGGTTATCTCGTTCTTGAAGAATTAATACTGTGGTCATTTATAGATCAATGTTCATTTACAGCATAAAACTTGAGGGCGCAAAATCTCATTATTGAGGTTTTTTGGTATATACAACATATATACGATATAGTGAGTTTTTTTTTTTTTTTTTTTGGAAAAAAAGATAAACCTATGACAAATTTACTATATATTATGGGAAAAACACTTCTCATGTTGTAGGAGAAGTATTTTCTCATGTTACACAGACATAAAATGGTGGGACCCACACACACTCACATATATATATATATATATATATATGTGAGTTCCACTATTTCGTGTGTGTGTAGGAATCTTCTTCTTCTTATGCAACATGAGAAGTTTAAACCCCATATAGTGTTTGATGAGACAATTATTAGATAGTGTGTCTGTGTATATCACACATGCACACACACACATTTGTTGACATACATACATGTGTGTGTGTATAATATGATATCTGCTGTCTCAATTATCTAATATAAGAGTTATGAGGCCAGTTTTTGTCTAAAATATAATGGCCCAATTTATTTTATCACTCTAATATATCACTTTTTTCAAACTAATTTACCTAATTAGTAATTTTATTTGTAATCTATTATTACACATAATATTTTAAGGAGATAAAATCAAATATATTATAATTGACTAATTTATTTCATTCGTGATTTGTCCAAGTAGCTACTAGGATGAAGATAAAATTATAATATAATATTGTTAAAAAATTAACCCAATTTTTGACCCTTTAATATAACATTTTTAAAATTAAAAAATAAAATATGAAATAAAAGATGAAATTATAATTCAGTACTTTATATTATACAAATATAATATAAAATAAAACATCCACTTCCTCGGTGCACAATGTCGGGACTCTCATACTCTCTCCACTTCAATTCTCGCTGTGTCGGCTTCTTGCTGAGGGAACGATGCCGTTTTGGGAAATGAGCGTCAACACTAACTTCCTCTCTTTCCCTTAATCTCTCAATAATTGAATCATATTTTAATTAAATAACTGCATTACTCACGATTTAGGGGAGATTGGGGGAAAAATCTCCCTTTAAAAATTTTACCAGTATATTTGAGTAATACTCTATGTGTACAAAATTTATAGATCATCGATACTTTTTATATATAAAACTTTGACTGGTGTTAAAAAAAAAAAAACTTTTAGACTGCCTCATTTAAACTAGTTATATATGTTGAGGTCTAAAAGTATGATTGGTAGTAATTTCATAAAAAAAAAAAACAAAAACTTTCTAAACCAATTCCTTTAATATAAGATCTAAAAATTGTTATTTAGATCGGCTTTCCAAACAACCGGTCTAAAAGCTTTTGAAGACCGGTTACTACAAGTAGCCAGTTTAAGAAGTTAAAAATAACACAAAAATAAAATGTCTATTACTTTTAAGGCCGGTTGTTACAAATAACCGGTCAAAAAAGTTAAAAACAAATTTAAAAAAAAAATTACTTTTAAAACCGGTTATTACAAATAAAAGTCTATGTAATTTTTTATAACATTCCAAATTTTGGGATAAGAAGTTAGGAATATGATTGAGATATGAAGACTGCTAAGCTAGAAAGAGTCCAAAGTCTTAAACTTATTATAATAAAAAGCTTAAGATAATTACAAAAGTTATTTTTGGACCTTGAAAATTTAGGAAAAAAATATAAAATATTATTTTTAGGATCTAAAAATTCTATGAAAGGAATAGTTACAAAAAATTTGGGTCTAAATAGTTTTAAAACTATTATTTGGAATTTAAAGCCTACTTTCCTTGAATTTTTGGGAAGAGAATAAATTTAAAGAAAATTAATAAAGTATAATTTATGGCCTAGAATAAGTTCTAAAATTTATTTGAAAATCTAGTAAAATGGTAATTTTACCATCCCAATCCCGTAAATGAATTTGGGGAAAGTCAAAGTTTAATTTGAAGAGTCAAAGGATAGGGATAAGGGTCTTAAATGCCATGAAAGTTTTCGCTCAGGAGCACTGGTAAGACGGAAGTTTTTTTGGGCAAAAAATGCCACAGAAGTTCACATGCAAGACGTAGCAATTTTTTCCCAGAAGTATCATTTTTGCCACGGAAGTTTTCGCCGAGGAGCAATTTTGCCCGGAAGTTTAAACTAAGCGGCAATTTTGCCTCGAAAGTTTACAAAACATAATAATTTTTCCCTTCTGTCCCCAAATATTAAATTTGACTATTAAATCGATCAAAGACTACACATGTCATGCCTTGAAAAGGTCGAACTTGGAGTCAAAGAAGGAGATCCTTCGATGTTGAAATGAAGGCGCGGAATTTGTGAAGCGAACGGTCAAATGGATCGAAGGTCCGTCACAAAACGCAAATGAAACGCAAAACGAGAAACGAATTGTTCCAAAAATTGGTTCGAAAAACAAATCAATAGTGATAATATTTACGTTTGTATAGACTGATCATTTGCTTAGATCATAAGTGATGCTTCCTTTGGGTTTTTGTGACGACTTTTCAGGTCCTTTGACCCGACCAGCTCGGCTTCACAAATTTTAGCCGCTTTGAGCTCAACATCTCAAGGATTTCCTTCTGCGGCTCCAAGTTTGACCTTTTCAAGCCATAACATGTGTGGTCTTTGACGATTTAATAGTCAAATTTAACATTTGGGGACGAAGGGCAAAATTGCTCCTTAGTGAAAACTTCCGGAGCAAAATTGCTCCTCGTAGAAAACTTCCGTGGCATTTTTGGTCCAAAAAAACTTTCGTCTTACCAGTCTTTCTTGAGTGAAAACTTCTATGGTATTTAAAACCCGTAGAGGATATGCCAAATTGGAATTTTAAAGGAAAGAATTGTTGTAGTCTAATGAACCAATATTAGAAAGAAAAGTAGAATATAGGAAATAAACAATTTGCAATGGTTATATCCCTTTGGCCCAATAAGCAATTTGGACATATCCTATTCAGCCCAACCAAGAATTATCTCATTTGGCCCATACACCCGAATCTATTCAGCTTCATTTATTCATCCTCCATTCGGACAGAATCATTCGACAGCAAAGACAGCCCATACTCTTTGCAATGGTTATATCCCTTCGGCCCAGACAAAAAAAAAAAAAAAAAACACACACACACACACACACATACAGAGAAACAGAGACTGCGAGAGATCACATCTGTTACACACATTAAAGGACACCTCACCCACACATGCAACCCACCACCTCAATCTCCCTCATTTATCCAATCAAACATTCGGCCAACTCACATATACGCCTTATTCTCTATTTGATCATTCATTTCGGTCAGCACAGAAAAAGAAACAGAAAACAGAGATGGAGAGGGCACGAGAGGAGTCAGAAGGGAAGAGAGGAAGAAAAAGAGGAAGGAGGAGCTGAAGAAATCACATGCAACCTTAGATTTCAGCTATGGTAAGAATCCTAATCCTTCTCCTGCCATCTATTTCATCATTTGAGTGATGTTTTGAGAGTTTTGGGTTGATGAAATTCAAAGCTCAGTAAATTAAAGAGATACCACCGGATAGAGGTTGTAATAGTATATTTGAGTAGATTAAAGATAACATTTGAGGTTGCATGTGTTATTGGTTTTGATCTGTAATAGCCGAACCTGAAGCCCCTGTTTTGGTGGGTTAGTGTCAGGTTTTTAAATGAAAATTTTTAAAGGAAGTCTAAACAGAGTAAAGAGAACATGACGCTTATATATGTATGCATTCATTAGACCGTATATGATGCTAGAGAATGTGGGGTATGAATTTTGTGATTTTTAAACTGCTTTCCAGCTTTTTGTTTAGTATTTCAAAGAGATCTGACATGAGTGGTTTACCACTGTACGTATTGGCAAGGAAATAAGGAGAACAAAGAAAGGACTTTGGTTGGTAGTCATCTGGGAAAAGTATCCAATTGATTAAATAGGGAAAATAAGTTTTGTTATTTAAGAACCAAAGTTAATATAATTGCAATTTGATAAATATGTTGGGATTTGGGAGGATTAAGGTTGTAGCTAAAATGTATAAGAAGATGGTGGAAGTTGATGGAAGATTTATGAAGCTTGTTTTTCAACTTAAATCTTCAACTACGTTATAGCCAAGGCAATGAAATTAAGGATATATCTCTTTCAAGGCTTTTGGGGTTACAGCTACATGTTCACGTGGAAAGTGTTGCAATGCAACAGAAGACTTTCACCATGGTTTTCATTGATTTAAGTATGTTGCGAGTAAGTTAATGAGTATAACCTCGCCTTGGATTAAAGTTGAGTTATGGTTGGAGTATAGACTTTGGAGTGAGAATTGGTAATTATAGTTGTATGGTACGGAAGGGAATAATGTTTTTCCCCCATTCCTTAAGAGTAAGTCGAGTATAAAGGGGATATATCATAATAAATTTTAAACCAATTAAATTATTATGGTTTCATAAATTTGTTCAGTTAGTTATCATGATCTTCCTATATTGCAATGTTTCAGGTAAGAAGGGAAAAACTGAAAATAGGTTGGAAGCCGATAAATAGGAATAAATTATATAATTCAAAGTTAATAGGTGAGTGAATATCGTCCCATTATAATTTTTATAAATGATATTTTTTTACTAATTGTTGTACTTATATGTCAATTACCATATTTAAAAGTATGATTTGTGAATGAAAATTTATTATATTTTTTTTGTTCTCTTATTTGATAGTACATGAGTAAATATTAATGATTTTATTGATTATTATGTATTTTCTTCCAATTGTTTCAAATCATAATTCATGACTATGCGTTAAATGGTATGGAAACTTTTGAGATATTTTTTTTATAAATTTTATATTGAAATGATCTTGCATTTTGGAAAGTTTATAAGTTATAAATTTATTATTTGAAAAGGATTTCTGTTGTAGAAAGTTTTGAAATATTGTTTGTGAATTTTCATGCTTTGAGGAATTCAATTATGAAGTATTAAATACAAGTTGTTATTATCTTGAAAGTAGAATTTTTATTGCTTCGATAAATTGGGCCCAAGCATACTTGAAAATGTTTTGGAAGGACTGAATACAGAATGCTAGTTACTAATAACAGTACTGTTAGTTCTTGGTGCATCATGGTTAACCTCGAGCTTACTTGATACTCATGAGATCTGTTCTGATGCTTGTTTCATGGAGTATATGTCCATGCTTGTTTCATAGCTTCATGGCTTCGTAACATCCCAAATTATGGGATTTGGAATTTTGAATGATATATGGGAATTAATCATGAAGTTTTGGCCTAAAATAATTATAATATTAATTATTTGAAATTAAGGCCTATTTCTCCCTAGAAATTTACAAGAAAATAATAAATTCAAGGATTTATATTTTAAGACTCAAATAGATTAAATGAGGGAAAAAAATCCATATGTGGAAGTAAGGAAGAATTTCTAACATTTATTCACTTATTTCCCATGTGCAAGTCATGTGTCCCTATAAGTAGAAGTAATTGGACATGAGCATTTTGGATATAAACAGTTGGACCCATTATCTTCATCCTAGACCAGCATACAACCCTTTTATTCAATGGCCATATAAGCCATTTAAACCACTAACGAATCCCCTATCATCTCAACTGGACACGTGACATCAGCTAGATAATATATACACTCCACTTCTCTAATACCCATTCCACTGAAACATGTTATCACTGAGGAAGAAAATCACAGCGTCGATCACGGCCAACAAACCACGCTCTCCCACGTTAGCGTATCTCATTTTTGGCCTCCACTGTGCAAGGGAATCAGCGAACCATGCTTCTCGAGACACACAATGGTTACCTCTCGGTCCACTCTTTTCCTCTTCGGTCTCTTCTTCCATCTCCGACCAAACCCATGTGTCTTCAAATACCCATACTTCCTGACTCTTATTCATTCCCATCCTGCGTGCTTCAACCAGCTGAGAGAGAGAGAGAGAGAGAGAGAGTCTGAAAACAAAGAGAGAAATCGTGAGGGAGAGAGGTTACCGTGTTCAATCTTCCTCTGTTTTTATATCAGCAAAACAGGGGTATGTTTTCAACGGAGATCATACTCAAACGAGCTTGGGAAGCCGGAGGTAATCATCAAGCTCTCTTCCTCCTTGCTTCCTGAATCACCAACATAGGTTTAGGGTACAAAAGTTACTATATATACATATATATATTTTCTGCGAGTAGGAATAAAGAGGAAGCATAAAATATATATGATTTTGCTGTCATGAGTTGTATACATAGGTATGTGAATCTGTCATTAAGCTTGGAAGTTGGAAACTAATTGAAGTCTTTGTTTAATGCCTCTAAATGCTAAGTAGCTATTCTAGACGATGAAAATATGCTTGGAGACATAAAGGGGGTTATTTAAACATATTACACAGATGAACATGAGTCACTGGACTTAGAAAAATACTTCACTGGTTTAGTTTGGTGTCATACTTTTCTTTATATATGTACTGCGTCTACGTTTAACTGGAGAAGAAAACAACTAAGTATATATATATATGTGTGTGTGTGTGCGCGCGCGCGCGCGTGGACTAGGCAGAGAAAACATAGAGAATGGTATTATTAAACCCAAAGATTTGCTATCATAGTATATATATGAATCTTGCCGATATAGATCTACGCAATGATTAAAAATAAATAAATAAATAAACAAATAAATAAAAATAATAATAAAATAAAATATGGTTTCGGTTAAAGCAATAATCTTTTAAGGAAAATTTACTGATATATGTACATATACACTGCAACATATATATGCTAGATATATTTATATGTACATTAATCATTGATGGAATTTGTTGGCACCGTTTCTGCCAATCAGTTACTCTTACTATTAGATGCTAGATATATTTATATGTACATTAATCATTGATGGAATTTGTTGGCACCGTTGCTGCCAATCAGTTACTCTTACTATTATGAGCTGAGAGATTTATTTTGATTTCAAATGTAAAATAATAATTGACTTTATATATATTAAATTTATGATTTCTCAAAATTGTTTCTATGAATATCGTATATCAAAGGGGTATGCATAATGAGTGTGATTACTATAATACAAATGAGTAAATGAGATATTTTAGGAAGATGGAAAAAAAAAACGCTGCTATCTTTTCTATATATATGTGTGTGTGTATTACAATAAAATATATTTTATGTTGTTAGTATTTGTAAACTCCTATATAATAGGATATAATCTAACTAATTTCACTTATGATATTATTTACAAAATAATATATAGTGAAGTATATTTTATGTGGTGGGAGCATTTATTAAGATCTTAATTTAAAGAGTTAGGATAGCCTCTCGAGAGTTTAAATTAATTATGGAGAAATAATAATTAATTAGTAAAATAATAATAATAATAATAGTAAATTGGCAAAAATTGGGCTTAGGAATGAAAAATGAAAAATATGGCCCAAAATATATATTTTGGCCTTCAAAAATTAAAATGGACATTGGACAGTTAATATAGGTCCAATTATCTTACATTAAGACTAGGGTCATAGTATTGGAGATTATGAAGAGTTTGGACAAATAATAATCGTCGTCTGTAAATGTATATTAATAGGACACGATAGTTGCCGAGACAATTAAACGGACGTCAAGTTAGTTGAAGATTTTGAAACAATCAGGTAGTAACTTAATCCTCACACACTCTGTATGGCTGTGTATGTCTGTTTTAAATCGTACACATGATTGTCTCGTCCCATGTGCTCGTTTGAGCGAATGACCGACCATGGAGTACCTTCCCGTTGGATAGAATTAGAGTAAAGCCTATTGGACGGAAGTCCTTAGGTGGCTAACCTAGTTGCATTCAGAGACTTGGATGCTTCCGATTGAGAACTCTGGAGGTTCCAGGGGACTCTCGGTAGGTCCTAGTCTACTAATCCTAGTTGGGTGTTCCGATTAAGAACTCCGGTGACAGGGGGACTCTCGGTACAGGCCACAGGGTATACCTAGCGCTATGGTTGTGTGATCTGTGTTTAACTGCATGAGATCTACACTATGTTTACCGAATGCTATGCTGTTGTGGACTACTTGTTATGATTGACTGTCATACACCGTTTATACTCTGTTTGTGAGATTAACTGTTATGAATCCCAGATATCCCTAAGAGCTCAGGATTCGGGCATGGTCATTGCAGCAGACGAAGTTTCAAAGGAAAGGCAGCAAGTTCAGACTACAGATGGCTTCCATTTAGATTTTAATAGGCTTGGGAATTTACATACATGTTTTGGTTAATTCCCTTTTTGTAATTTTAATATTTTGGTACCAATACATTCACGGATTACTGTATTAGGAACTCAGTAGGTTATTCCTGCACACAACCAAGTATGTTTTATTTATCTGTTTGCCATTCTATCCTTGTGTTGCTCATTATCATTCGCTACAATACTTTGATAAGTGTCATAATTACAAGGGGTATGACACTTCGAGCTATGCTTGGTTAGTTACCCTCATGGACTATGTGTCCATGCTTGTTTCATGGCCTTGAGTCATGCTTGGTTAGTTAACCTCATGGGCTATGCTTGTTTCATGGCCTTAAGTCATGCTTGGTTGGTTAACCTCATGGACTGTGTGGCCACGCTTGGCATCTGTTATGTAAGAAGTTCTATGGAAAGATAAGGCTTGATAATAATGTTTTAAATCTATTATATTAAATCAAAGGCTTTGTGTCGTACATGAAATTATTTGAATAACAATATTTATGCAAAGTTCTATTTTATTCACGATCGTATGGTTTAGAAATTGAAATTTATTGCTATATTGTTATTGTCAAAAGATAAATGTGTTAGTTTTTTTTTTTTTTTTTTTTTGTATTTTATTAAATTATAAGAATGGGATGTTATTCATTGAAAATTTTGTTTTGGTTCAGATGATATCGTTGATCCTGTACCTCTTGCTGAGCGGTGAAGAACCTTCTTAACGACTTAAAGCTTGCGATCTCATTTTCTAGTACTACTAGCTGATGTAATTATAAACCTAGACTTTTGTATTGTTATTAATGTTAGATACTCCACATAGTCTATAAGTGGGACCCTACCTTCCTTTGTTGTTTGTAACACATGAATATTCTAGATTATGGTATCATAAGTATTAATTAGCATTTGTATATAAGTTTAAGGCTTAAGGAATGTGAGTTCTATCATATTCGTGCCAATCACCCTTTGGATTTTCGGGCGTGATACTTTTTTTCTTATAACCAATCTAAAAGATTAATCTTCTTTTTTTCTTTTTTATAGAGCGGAAACTAAAATTCCCCCCCCCAACCTCTCTTCCTGTACTGCGCAAAAAATAATGACAAGTTCTTCTTCTGTTGGTGCTCGCAAGTTTCTTCAATTTCCTTGCTCTCTTTTCCATTTTTATTGATTGTTTTGTTAGTCTGATTCTATTTTGACTCCCATCCTCAGGCTCTCAGTAAGTTTGCCTCTAATAGGCTTCAAAAGGAACTCGTCGAGTGGCAGGTTAGTCCCTCCACGGTTTCAAACACACAAATAACGACAATCTCCAAAATATTCTCTCTCGTTTGTTTTCCTTTTCATTTTCAAACATAGAGTCATGACGCAAATGGGATGTGGAAGATTGATTAACTGAACAAGTGTAGCCACCGCAACGCAAAATCCGGATTCGGAAAGTAGGGATACAAGATACATCAGAGTTAATTTTACGGTATGGGTCATGTACTTTCACGCTTAGCCGATGTATGCCTGTCTTTTAGAATTCGACCCCGACTTTTCGGATATCCTAATTTATTACCATTGCATTATCTCCTTTTCCACATTTTATATGATATTAGAATAAATATCATATCACTTAGAATAATATCTTAAGATTTTATTTTCACCTCTTTTGACATTTCTATCCTTGGTGGATTAACTATTCTACTTTTACCCTTACATTTCCTTAATTTTGAAATTCTGGTTTTCTTGGTAGATTTTTCAGCAACTATAAAAAATCATAATTAATTCTAAAAAATCCAATTTGAGTGATTTAAAAATCTACATGACCCTTGACATGTCCAGGTTCAAGGAAAAATAATCCCAAAATCCAGAACATCACGGGTCATTCCCGGTTTTTAATGTTTTCCAACGCTTTGTTCAAATTTTAACTCTAGAAACAATGCCTAACTTCAAAAACTCTTAACCTCTTTCCCAGAGCTCTAAACATTACCAATTTTATATCAAAAGAAAGCCCTACATGTATACTTTACTCCTATAAAATTTCATAATTTTATGACTTCATTTGATATATAAAATAACGATCACAACATGATCGACTCGAAAAGCACAAAATATGGAATTTACTCAATTTTCACCATAATGATCTTTGATTCTCAAAAATTATTCCCCACCATATTTTCCATACATTTTTCATTCTAAGCCCGATTTTGACCTTAAAAATATGAAAGAGAATTTACTTTACAATTTCCTATACTAAACTAAAATTGTACTAAAACCTCAAAAAGCTAATGCTCAAGAATATTACCTTTGGATCTTGCTCCTCATTCCTTCTTCTTACTCCCAAATCGCCACTCTCACTCTCTCTTTCACTCAATCAGATTTGATTGAGTTTTGGTGTGAAGAATGAAGAGGATTCAAGCCTTAGTGGACCCCACAATTAAATAATCCAACTTAGCTTCTTCCTTTTCAACCATTAGATCTTATTTTCACTTTTTAACTTCAAATATTCACCCTTGATCTTGTCTTAACCAACAAATTGTCTTATTTTCTCTCTTTCTTCTTTTTTTAACCCTTGGATGAGTTTCCATGTAGCACCATCTTATTCCTCTAAGTCTCCTATTGGTGCAATTAATTTCAAGAGGATTAAGGCTTTATTTCTTGATATAATATCCTAATATATTTGATTTATATTTATCCAACAAGGCATAGAAGACTTTTGGGGCTGTTTGTGATGTCATCTTGATGACATAATCAAAGCATTTTGTGTCCCAGAACTCCACATGTTCAAGCCTAATTGGTTTGTTAATTAATCAAGGTCATTAATGCATTATTAATCAAGCTTTATGCACTTTAATGTTTACTTATTTCAATTGTCTTTTATCAAGTTGAAGACATATGCTACAAATCTTAGTTACTGCAAGCTTAATTGCCGAGTTAGCATTTGCTGATTTGCTCTAATTTAATTAAGCGCCTTCGTAACATTTTCTTATCACTTTTGGTTATAAATTAGCTATTATTCTATGTGCTATTTATATCACATTTAATAGCCCCTAAATGTAGTATCATAATTAACCTTTGGATAATTAATTCCAAAGTGAAATTTGGATAAGAATGTAATCAATAGATTATAATCTTTTGAGACATATATTCACCTTTGTATTTTGCTAATTATTTATCCAAAATACAATCTTTTATGATAAGAGAGAAATTACAGTATTACATTAGCTCTTCTCAATATATACTTGTCCTTTTCAAAATCTTAGATCTCTCTCCCTCTCTGTTTGTTTCACCGGGAAATCTTAGAGTATGGTAGAAAAATTGGAAGACGGAATGGAAATTAAAGGTACATACCTTATAGTTTGCAAATTATGCATGTGGAATTGGAATTTTGTGTGGGAGTATTTTCGATATGCATTTGCCTCACGAAATTGTGTAATTTATGATATGATGGTGCAGGAATTATGGCAGTTTAATGTTCAGTAGCAGCTATCCCGTCGTCAATGACGGTTGAGGCACTAATTCCTCTACTTGAGTGCGATATGGAAGCTGTGAATGAAAACTTTTCAGCCTCCCTCGGCGATGAAATGAATAAGCAAGACATTCGAAAAAATACAATCTTCGAAGGATAAGATTCCTGGAGGCGAACTTTTGAATGATGGACTCATCTGTGCATTTGAATTTATCTCTCTACCTCAGAGGAGTTCAAACTAATTTCATATTAAGAACAAAAGATACAAGAAACTGCTCAAATGATTGTTCCTTAACAGTTGAATCTGGAGTTAAGAAGAGCGGTAAGTGAAAGTGAGACTTCTGAGATTGGTTATTTTACACAATTAGTCTTAAAAGTGAGACTTTTAAAATCAATGATTTTATACAACCGGTTTTAAAATCTTACCTTTTAAATCTTATATCTTAAAAACTGGCTTTAAAAGTAATTTTCAAGATTGATTAGTAACAGACTTTTAAGATCGGCTAAATCAAGACCGAACACAAAACTGGTCTTCTAATAAGTCATTTTCACCTAGCCTTAAAAGCGATTTTTCCATTAGTGTTTATCAAGTCTTCCTTTAAAAAAAAAAAAAAAAAAAAAAAAAAAAAAAAAACAGATGGTGGATATCTACATTATGACATTAATGTCTTGATTTAATATATATATATATATATATATATATATATTTTTTTGCCTTACGGATAGTTTGTGTGAGAAATCGGTCATTCCTTCAATAACTTTCTCATTATGATGATTAAAAAAAAAAAAATCATATTGCTCCACGGACAGGTTGTATGAGATATCTAGATGATGACATAAATGACATGATTTTAAGTGTCATGAATGTGCATTGAATTAAAAAGTTCGGAAATTATTATTATTTTTACTTTCCCATTTTAATTCTGCCGACCAAAAAAAAGTATATTTATTTTCCAAGTGAATTAAAATGCTTCTTACCTTTTTCTGTTTCTCTATGCTTTCTATACGGATCGATTATTGGAAATCTCCTTATGCTTATGGGAGTGAAGCCCAGCTGAACTAAATTATGTTTGAGTAATTACTGATTAACTAAAACTTGTTTTCTTTTTCGCTCTGTGTTTGTCCAAAGAGCAAGCAGAAGACCTAGTTTTCACTAGGGATCAATCTGAGAAGTTCAAAAGTTCATAGTGACAAGAATGGACACTTTAAAATGTTTATGGGGCTAATTATAATATTCAACAAATTTGGGCCCTTTTTTGTAAATTTTTTTGCCTCTTTTCTTCATTACTTTGAAATTTTCCGACATTATAGAGATTTCCCTGTAAATTATCCTAGTTTTCAAAACTATTAATTCTAACCAAAATTGACATTTTCCACATTCTCCAATTTTCTTCCAAAACACCTATAACACAAGATTAATCACAATGTAAGATCAAAAATTCAATAAATCATTTGCATGAATAATTAACAAATTATAACAATTTTACCCCTAATTAGATGTAATTTAATACAAATATGCCTAACTTAAATTAGTGCTTAATCATGCAATAATGACATAAGAAATACATCAAATTCCCCAAATTAATCATGAAAAATGCTATAAAAAAATCAGTTTAAACAAAGTATTGCATAATCTAACAAATTTTAGTACTTTGATTTTCAACAAAACAATAGTGATTTTTGTCAAAACAATTCTCTTATAGAGGAGAAAAATTCTCTAAAAAAATTAGGTAAAGTACAAGCTAGCAGCTGGAGAAAAGAAGTTTATCTGCAAAATAATTTTAGAAAAATGTTCCTCCCGAATTTTCTTAAAAAACCTGAGCTAAAAAGCCTAAAGACGTATCATCAGATCAAGTAGATCCGTAATGTTCAGCACACATATCTGCAGGCTGCAATGCTTATTTCCAACATCCAATATATCCATAACACACTTTCTTTGAAATATTTTTCTTCAATTTCTTTCATGATATTAGTTACATTATATTCATCCCTAACTCAAGAATCTTCAATTTCTCAGTATGTCCTTTTCTTCTTATTCTTCATTTTCCTTATATTTTAAACTCTTGCAAATTGGGCAATTGTAGCAAAAGGATCCTATGACTCACTTGAAGTTTGTAAGTTTTTCCGACTCAGATCGAAAAAATACTTCATGATCTTAAAAATTTATTTTAGGGTATTGATTGGTACTAAAAAATATTTCAAGATAATTCTGGTTCTAAAATGATACTTTAGGGTCTTGATTGACCTAAAATTAATTCCAGGGTAGTGAAAGGTACTAAAAAAATACTTCAATATACTTATTGGTACTAACAAGATACTTTAGGGTACTGACTGGTATTGAAAAAATACTTCATGATTTTGAAAAAAAAATTAGGATCTTAAAATAATATTTTAGGATATTGACTGGTACTAAAAAAACTATTTTTGTCAAAAAGGGGCTGAACAATGGTTCTTTTTGCCTCGTTGAGATTTGAGCATCTCTCTCCCCCAACGGTTGTGATGGGATATTGAGAAAGATTCTAAGAAAACAATATTGAGATAATCCGATTCCGTATGTGTGGTGGTGAAGTGAAGAAAAAGGATATCAGCCCACAGAGACTTCTAATCCTATTTCAGCTTTACAACCTGAATTAATAATCCCAGACGTGTTCTTGAATGCCCATGTCCCAACCCAAAGCCCAAATTCCCGAAGTGGACATCATAGAGGTTTCAACCATTGTTGTTTGCAATAATGAGCGGAATAATGTTGATGAAGGGATGGAGGATATAATCGATGAGTGACTTTGTGTAAGATCTTGATTTTACTTTATCAAAACTCCTTTTATGATATGTGAATATTATGGAATTAATTATTTAATTTTTACTATGTGCATAATTTTCCTTTAAAGTGTTCAATTTTTCCGAACTCGAAAATTTGAAGACACATGTGGCTAACAATCAATTAAATTAATAGGGCCGTGATTTTTAGCCAACAAAAACAAAAACAAAGAGGCTATATAGATTTTTAATTATGACCGAGCCAAAGGTTCAGAATAATTAAATATCTTTTTTTTTTTGGTATATTAAATATCTTCTTTTTACTTGGTCATGTGCCGCATGTATAATAAGCCAGTAAGTTAGAAATTTAAAAAAAAAAAAAAAAAAAAAAAAAAAAAAAAAAAAAAAAAAAAAACCCAACAAGACTCTAACTGTTATAAATATAACGATATATCTCGAGATAATAGATAGAGAACAAGAATAAGAGAATAGAGAAGAGAGAAAGACGAGAGTAATTCTTATTCCAGTCTATTCCAATGTGTCTCCAATACATAACATATGCCTTCTATTTATAGGCACAACTCTCAAATCTACAATTAATGTGATTCCATAATCATAGTGATTAATGGGTGAGAATAGAAAACTATGGGAGAATAGGAAATAATGGGAGATATGAACATCCACAAATATAATATTCATAACACTTCCCTTTGGATGTCCAGGTATGAATGTGCCTCATTAAAAACTTTAACTAGGAAAACCCAAATGGATAAAAACCTAGCCAAAGAAAAGAGTACATCATCCATTGATACATTTTCTAATGCTGCCTCATTAAAAACCTTTCTAGGAAAACCTGGTGGGACAAAACCTAGATAAGGGAAAAAGAGTACAGCGTGTATAATCTGCCCCTCTTAATTACATCAGATTTGCTCCCCCTGATGACTACATTACTTTCAATGTCTTTTGAACATATATTCTTTTTGTCATCAAACATTCTATTGTGTACCTGCAAGAACTAAATATTTCCAAAAATCATAATAATACTAACATGATTTTAAGAATTCTTATAAGATATATCTAGATGCATATTAATGATATTCTTATTAAGTATTGTTCTCGAGAACTTTAAATTAGATGCTTCTGACATCTTGAGTCCTTCAGGGACTTGTGCTTATGGCACATTAAGTCCTTCATGGACTTGTGCTTCTGGCACATTAAGTCCTTCAGGAACATGTGCTTCTGGCACCTTGAGTCCTTCAGGGACATGTGCTTCTGGCACCTTGAGTAAGCCATATGCATATGCTATATAACAATATCTAATAGACGCATAATTTATCATGCATAAACTGCCAGATTTATCGTATCCACCACAAAATCATATATCCAAATTTGGACTTCGGTCCATAACTATCACAATATGATTATATTTGAGTCATTCTCAATTTCACTTATCCTCTTGGCCAATAATCTTTATATAACATCCTCATTTGATCATGTGATATCATCATCAAAAGTGTTGTCGACAACTTTATCTTTTCGGTTCTATTTTTCCAATTCGACATAACAATATCAATATTACTCAGGTACCTGAACCTCTCTTGAGGTTTTGTAATAAGTTATGTCTTGATATTCTTCTGGAGTACCAACCTCCTTAATATGATCATCTTAATTATTGCTCCAATTTATCCATTACGTTTATATTTGGAACCGAATACTTACCCATGCTTCAGGCATGTTACTAATTGGAGCATTTTTAGCTGGAATATGAGATTTAATAAATCTCTTTTAGCTCAGTAATTCTATCTAGCAAATATATCATGAATGCATAACCCGATGAACTTCTCGGTTCATACTTCTTTATTCGAGGATATATACTTTGCTATAATGCATTCCATGTATTTTCTTGTCCAGCTATTCAATTTCTCTCCCTCATGTTGAGAAAACTATGTCAAATATCAATTGACAATATAAGTCTCCATGTATTTCCTTTAGAAACATCATTTTGTTTCATCTAGAAACAAGCAATTAAAAGGAGATCTTCACATAACTTTTATCTAAACTTTCTCTCTAAATCCATCTATGTGCATTGTGGTGGATTAATAATTATTGCACATTCAACCCTTTTAAGATGGAAATTTGTCTGGCTCCTGACCTAAAGCCAATTATATCGGGAGAATTTTGTTGGCTTATATAAGTGCTGCAATATGTAAGATCAAATATACTAACATAAATTTTTTTTTCTCATAAGTATTGATCTAACCATTTATGGAGGCTTTAATTCATGATTTCTTGATCGTATAATCTGGAAATTGTGCACTTAATTTATTCAAACATTATTGCAAACTTCGGGTTGCAAACATTCTTACAAACTTCAGTTGCAAGATAATAATCTCACATGTAACCATCTCATAGATGCATCTTTCAAGTTTATATGGTTTACATGCTACTTCAATGGGCCCATATAATTCTGTTTGATATATTTCCAGAAATACTGAAATCCAGTACTAATCATGAACAATGATAGTCTTGCAAACAATTTGTTTTTGAGAACAGATAGCACATAATTCATAAATAGTATGTTGTTATTCATGAAGAATCTTCCTGGTTCTTCGACGGATATCAATACGTAATCTTATTTGCATTATATTTATGACTCGATGATCAAACAAGTCATGCCAACAATAAATTTGTTTGGATCTCGAAACTTCGTTTCTTGTAACATATGTCTCAACAAATAATAAACATTTCAATATTCGACATCCATTTTAGGAGATCTATCAAACATTGTCTAAGAAGTATAGAACTTTTCAAAAATTAGCTCACACATATATTCTAACTCATACTTGTATTCTAGCAATCTCCCCCTCAAGTGTGAGTCATATAAACATACTTTCTTTATATATGTATTTCAAAATCACTTTAAAACCCTTTAAAGCTCAACTTAAAAATCTATGTTGATTCTTCAGAACAAACATATGATATTACATCACTAGATAATCTCATTACTCATTAATAATATACTTCAATTTACTTATATATGAAAAATATATACGGTTCACCACATATGAAGATATTCATGATCAACATAACTTAGAATGACACAGATTTGGAATTACACATACGAAAATTTTCCATCAGAAAAATTTTCATAGAAACCAATTTATGATATATGATCACATAAATTTAAATAACAATAACAACAAAAAGTAAGCATCATATTACCTTCTGGGCTTATTTATTTCTCTTAGGCCTTGGCTTCAAATTAAATATGGACATATTTCTCTACAACTCATTGCCTTTTTAATATCTCATCGCGCAAACTTCGGTTTACATTGACAAACATTTGGTTTGCATTGACAAACATTTGGTTTGCATTGACAAACTTCTGGTTTGTATTATTATGTGTAAACTTTTGGTTTACAATAACATGTGTTTACTATATGATATCCATTTCTACAGATATCTTTGAAACTCAATAAGTTTTTTTTATACTTGGTAGAATAAAATGCATTATCAATGTATAATTTTGTTCCTTCAGGTAACAAAATATTAGCTCTTCCGGAGCCTTCAGTCAAATTTATACTACTAAGTATAATCCAACATTGGCCCCTCGCATTATTAATTTGGGAAAAATATGCTAATTAGTCCTCAAGATCATAGCCTTTAGAATTATTACTCTTGAGTGGCATAATTCTCTACAAGTTATTTGTCTTTAGGACAAAGCTTGAAAAACACTTTGTATAATTCAATATCTGATACATTAAGCCTTCAGGGCCTCAATATTAATAACAATCTAATGCCACTTCCTTGTTCACCCTTTATATCTGGGTGTGAACAAGCTCCTATACCTCTTTCTTGGGTATAGAAGTCTGAAAGACCAAATATCTCATGAATGGTTGTACTGTACAAATTGTAAAATAGTAATTACTATGTAAATAGTGCATTTCGACATCTTATATCAGATCTGAAAAACCTTATAAACCATATAATCATATAAAACCAAATCACAATATATTAAAATACATATAAAATATGTATATGATGGGGAGCAAGACATCATAAATTTCTTAAAGCCTTTATCACACTCATATGGCTTCGTGCCATTTATCTTCGTGGATAAATATAAGTTGAACATTATGGCTTCCACCATACAAAAAGATAGAAGATGAAAGCTATATGACTTTTGAGCATATAATATCAAAATTTTATGGCTTCAGCCATTTATCTTCGTGGATAAATAAAAGTTGAACATCATGGCTTCCGGCCATACAATAAGAAGATGAAAGCTATATGACTTCCGCCATATAATATTAATAACATAAAAGAGTTTGTATAAAATAAAATAATATTAAAAGTTAGCCATAATAACAAAAGTGTTATGTTAAAGGGAAAGATTAAATCTAGACTTCCATGCGGAGGTAGAACCTTCCATATAAGAGTCAAATTAAAACAATAAAAAGGAAAGCTTGAAACTAGACTTACATGTAGGAGGTAGAACCTTCCATGTAGGAGTCAAATTAACAATAATAAAATATAAAATAACCCGTGAAGGAAATCAAAATAATATATAAAAACAATAATGATCTCCAATCTTAGCCATGGAATCCGACGTTAAGATCAATCGGTAAAAACTGATGTTAAGAACAATCGGTAAAAATATCTCATTAATTCCATATAGTGGCTTAGATTATCCCAGATAGATAAAAGAAACATATAATTAAAGAAGGTAGGATGAAATCGTTAAAGAAGCGATTAGACCTTCGTTCGATCTTTCGTGCTGATAACGTGTTATAAATATAACGATATATCTGAGATAATAGATAGAGAACAAGAATAAGAGAATAGAGAAGAGAGAAAGAGGAGAGTAATTCGTATTCCAGTCTATTCCAATGTGTCTCCAATACATAACATATGCCTTCTATTTATAGGCACAACTCTCAAATCTATAATTAATGTGATTCCATAATCATAGTAATTAATGGGTGAGAATATAAAACTATGGGAGAATAGGAAATAATGGGAGATATGGACATCCACAAATATAATATTCATAACACTAACTAGATAGTTGGATTCTTACAAAATGGCATGGATGTAATTAAGCACCTAGTAGTTGGAGGTTGCTTCTTCCCTTTTCAGCTGAGGGCCTGTTTGGCAATATCATCTAATGGACTTATTATCCCATCAAATGGGACAATAAGTCCATTAAGAGAGAAATTTTAAATATTAGGTGTTTGGGATGACATTTTATTTAATGCACTTCATGGTTTTGGTTTGATGAGTTTTTTTTAAGCTACAACCCCTAAGTTCTCATCCCATTAACCGGCTTGCCATCAATTGCATATGTGGGCCCCATTTGTAAAATGATTGTCCTCTCCCCCAATTCGTGCTTTTCTCTCTCCTCTCTCATCTTCCATTTTTTTGGTCTGCTTCTTCTCTCATCTCCTCTTTCAATTCAATTGCAAATGGATCCGTCCATTCCAAACCTCCCCTCCCGAGTCATGATTTTAAAGTCTGAAATGGACCCTTCTTATTCATTAATTCCCCTTTTCCTTCTTCATTCTAAATCAGACAAGATACACATACTCCCTCTCATCAATTTATTCATTCCATCGGCCAGAGGAGAGAAAAGACAAAGAGGGCGAAACTGAGAGGGAGACAAGACGGAGAGTGAGAGCGAGATATGGAAGAGGAAGTTGGACGAGGCCGAAGGAGTTCATTTTTGGCCGCTCCCATATTTCCCCACCTCTCATCCCTTTCGGTTGAACACGAAAAGAGACAGAGGGAGAGACGAGACCAAGAATGAAAGATGAGTTTGAGAGGCGAATTGGTGATCAAGAGTTAAAGAAATCCACACGCGAGCTTGGATTTGGGTTTAAGTAAGCTTCTTTATTCCCTTCCCATCTCTGATTTCTGTGTTTGGCTGATTTTTTGGTGTTTGAAATGAGAAGAGATGCTGCCAAAAATTATAAAATGTATTTGCATGTAGAGTGGCTTGAGTGGGGATGATTTCGATTCGATTTTGGCAATCTATGGGGTTCGAATCTTGGGATTGGAATTTGACTTATAAAAATTGTGATTTTCTGTCTTGTGGGTGACAAAATAGTGAAGAATTTGATAAGTTTTTGAGTGTGTTATATGTCTATATGGGCTGGAAATGCTGGAGTGGTTATATGTTAAGTAGTTTTGGAAGCATCATAGTTGAGTTTCCTTAATTTTCTTTATGCCCCCATTTGGTCAGTCGCTGGTTTTGGTATAAAGGAGTTGGATTTTGCTTGATTTAATGCTCCCAATGTGTTTAAAAGAGGTTTAGGGTAATGTGTCTAACACAATTTGAAATCTTGGTAATTAAAAGGAGGTGCTTTGTCCAATATTTCTGAAAATTGAATTTTGAGAATCTAAGCACAAGTGAAGTGAAACAAGGGCAATAGACCTTGTTTGATCCTAAAATTTTGTGGACATATAGAAAACATGTTAAGCTTTTAAAAGAGTCCTAGATTATGTTAGTTGGAGGTCTACAACTCAAGTTTGGGATTTTCAAACCTAGACAAAAAAGCTGGACGAAATTATTATATTCTAGAACAAGTGCACATTCATGTACAATTTTTACTAGGCAAATGGTCTTTTCTGTCTATGAAATTTGATGTGTAAATAGTAGACATGATAAGTTTTAAAACTCCAAGAAAACATAAATTGGACATGTATAAATGGAGTTATGATTTTCCAAAGTTAGACCATGAAAAACGTGAAGTTTCTATTTCTAGCCTTGGGTTACTATTTTCAAGCAAGGTTTTGACCAAGTAAGTGATTGTTTTTATGTGAAATTTGGTCATAAAATAGTATACCTCATGAGCTTTAAAAATAGTCGTAGAACATGCTAATCGGAGGTTTAGAACCAAGTTATAAATTATCAAAGTTGGTCATGAAATTCGGGGAAATCCTGTTACCGCATTTAAGTAGTGTTCACCTTGCAAAATTATGGGAATGATACAGCCACATATTGGCTTAATGATTATTTTTACCTTAAAATAAACTTATGGAGCTTCGAATAAAAATTTGAATCACCCCAATCGAAGTTCTATGAAATTAATTATGCTTTTTCAACATTTGGAAAGCTACGTGAATATAAGAAGTGAAGGCCCAAAGGGAGTAATTGGATGTTTAAGGGCTAATAGGAACTCTTGGGGAGTTTAAATAGGTCCAATAGCTTTATATTGAGCCTAGTGCAATAAAATTAGAGATTGTGAAGAGTTTGGATCAATAATAACTGTCGTATGTAAATGTATGTTTATAAGACCCGACAATTGTCCGGGATGATCAAGGATTGGGAGCCAAAGCGAGGATTGGTAAAACGTCTAGGTAGTAACTCTAATCTTACATACTATATATAGCTGTGTATATTTGTTTGAATCATGTTTTGAATGTCCCATCCCGTGTGGATCCAGCACCACTTACGGCTCGGTTGAGTGGAAGCCCTGACCATAGAGTACCTTCCCGGTGGTTAGAACTAGGTGTGAAGCCTATTGGATTGATAATCCTTAGGTGGCCAACCTAGTTGTATTCAGGCGACTCAGGCACTACTGATTGAGAACGCTGGATGTTCAATATAGAACTCTCGGTACTTCCAAGTTGATTAGTCCTAGTTGAGTGTCCTGATTGAGAACTCTGACGTACAGGAGGACTCTTGGTACATCCCAATTCGTTATACCTTTGCTATAATTATGTGACATTGATAGGGCAAAATTTATAACCTATAGATTCCGCAAGTATACGGGTCATATCAAGTAATAAAGTGATAAGTAGGAAAAGTATCGTTCCCACGAGGACTCAATCAATCTAGTGATTAGATATTAAATTACCTTATTCCATTTAAGTTGAGCGAGTTAGAATTATTTTCAATAATAAAGAAAATTAATAAGAAACTAATAGTAGCAAAAGAGCGAATTCCAATTCGAGAAGTACAACTTAGAGTCGCTAATCCCTTGTTGGTTTCTTAGAATTAATCCCCACTAAATTAATTTTGACTCAATTTACTCAGCCAATCTAGAGTATTAATGTTTATAAATGCCTTCCGCACCACTACAAAAAAGCGTATTAACGTCCCGAATTAGAGGTAATTCACGTCCTTTTTGAGAAGGACGTCATCGGGGGTAGTTGTAAAAATAATGCGTAAGGCGTCCTATGCTTAATACAGGACGCCTTAAAAAAGGCGTCCCTATATTAAGCATAGGATGCCTCAAAAAAGGTGTCCTGAATTAACCACAGGACGCCTAATATTTCAGCCAAATTCCAGCTGATTAGGGCGTATTTTGGGCGTCCTGATTTCAAATCAGGACACCAATATTGTATATAAGGCGTCCTAGACGTAAAGTAAGGACGCCTTATATTAGTCTTTTTTTTAAAAAAAAAAATGTCCCCTGCAATTCTTAGTGGGCATTGTAAACTGAAACCATATACATCGATGTTAAAATACAAAAAGCACTTCCTAGTTGGTTAGCACTAAACAAATCCTCAAGTATGTAGACTTGAAAAACAATGGAAAAACTAGAAAAACAAGCCTTAGAAGCACCACCAATTGTGACAAATCTAACAACTCTCAAAAATACCCTACTTACCATATAAACAAAAAGCCACACCAATTTCACAAAACCTTCAAGAAGGAACAAAATATATACTAGGAAAGCATGGAACAACACCTTTTCCCAGATTACACTAATGGCAAAACCACACATATGCAGACTTGGTAACCATTTGGACTATATAGTCTGTACTAATGGCAAAACCACACATATGCAGACTTGGTAACCATTTGCAAATGTTTCACACATACTCGTACTAACCAAAGAAGGATTGATGCAACGAGTATTTCACAATGCAAGATCAGCCTTTCAAAACTTGCACTTCACAAATAAGATAGATGCAATCCGATTTCAAATCTAAACAAGTGCATCAAAACCACTGTGATTTGTGACAGCAAAACTATTTCAAATAAGCAGAAATTCAGCAGCAAGTGACCAACAACTTCAACAACAAACTATTACTTAAACTGACCAAAAATTCAACTTTCAGCTCCAAGTTTCAATTCCAATATAGAACAAGGATCACAGCAACTATAAAACTCTAAATGATTGATATGATTTTCAGGGCTATTAACAAATCTGAGTTATCAATTCTGCAGAAACCAAGAGTATTAAAGGCGATCAAGGAAACACACGATGTACATATCTATATGCATTGAAGAAAATTTGCAGCCAAAGTGTCTCAAATCAGATCGATCTCTTCCTCCGAACACGGATCCGGACTATCAAAAAGCTATAAATTGGAAAACAAGGTATAAGTTAAACCAATGAAGTGATGAAATAATTAACTCAAGTAGAACAAAAAATATTATCATTTGAGAAACATAGAGCGATCATGTACGTTTTGAAAACCTGTAGTACGTCCGCTCTCAACGATGGTATGCATATAAAACATAATGTAGTATCCGCACTCAGAAGTTCCCTGGTTGTCGAGGGCACTATAAATCAAAAGCAAATTGTTAAAATGAATAAAGGCATATCGAAAGCTACCATTGTGTCAATGAAATAAGTTGAATTGAAACTACTTACTTTCGGATAAAACCACTTCGGTCCACCCCGCTCCGCTGCTCCGAAATCGATCTAGCCGCCTTGAATGCACTATCATTAAAATGAAAATTAACAGATATGAAAACAAATCATATAAATGAAGAATCAATGATTTAGACGAAAATTTACTTACTTGGCAAACATGGATTTGATTTCATCGTTTGGCATGCCACCACTTAAGGGATCGAACCAATAACATGCGTTATTGGAGGGACAAACAACACACAGGGTCCAATGACCACTATAACATATACATTTTAATATTAATTAAGATAAGAAAGGAATTTATTCTTAAAAATCTTAAATAGACAAAACTAAAATACGTACCCTTGAAGTGTTGGGGCTAGATAACAACGAACGTCTTCCTCGGCAATTGTAGCACCAACATAAATCGTCCTTTTGGTTAACTTATTGCGAGTCTGGGTCGTGTTTATTGGACTTAAGAATCCATACAAACCCGCATGGCCTTTCTGGACGCATATGTCGTTGCAGACACTATGATCGAAATAAAATGATAAGCGTTGTTGAGTATAGAAAACAAAAAAGATCAATGCAATAATTAAAGGGGAAAAAACTTGCATTATCACAACTTCAAGAACGACTAAATCTAAACACTCCATATGCATAAATTCGTCAAGATCTTTTTTGTCAACTGTAAAATCATATGTCTTGTCTGTGCCGACAATGCCTAGTTGCATCTTAAAGGAGAGAGAGCTGATGCTTGTACATGTCTCGCAGTAGTGCTAAGTGTGGAAATTTGCCTGCGTCTTGTTCATTCTATGAAAACATAAACAAACATATTATGATTGAGTTACCAATGAAAAGCAAGTTCTAGTAATGTATTTCCTACCATTGGAAGTGTCACTGCCGCCATCCGAATAAGATGATTCGGCCAAAGGATGAACGATCCTATGGCCCGGCCTAAATCGAACCTCGTCATCTTCAATCGGGATGTCTCGTTTTGTCTTCCCCCTCTCGAACACATTTCACAAATCACCCTACGTAGGTCTTTTGGAATTTCAATATTATGGTGGGTGGTGTGATCCGTGTAAATAAGACCATTGGCAACAATACGCCGGTGTGGGACATCCAAATAGAGAGTGCAAGGTTGTCCTCCCTGTGGAATGTGAGAAGGTTCACCGAGATCAACATCCGGAGGGTTAAAACTCTCTTTATTGCTGGGGAAGGCCGTGGATTCACGAGTTGTATGTTCCGTATTGTCCCTCGAATCTATCATAGTTTTCACTTCAGATCGTACTTGCTGCATGATTTCGTCAAATAGTCTCGCCCAAAAATTTTGACTACAAGCTGAGGACTAGGGTTGTCATCATCATAGACCCGTGAACGCCGTCCAATATATTTTGCGGCAGTAACTCCCCTAGTCTCCCCTCGAATGCAATCTTGGTAATCCGGCTTACCAATCGCCGTTGACAAAATGTCCATCCGTAAACCCGGCGTAAATGAGCCTTGTGAACTCTGCTCCTCAAGTGCATCCTGTATCATAAGATGTTTCATAAATAACAACTAAACCCTATAATATGAAACAACTGAGGCTATTTAAAATGTCTAATTTAACTACTTACAATCTTTGAGGCAACCTCAGCAACATCTACATTTATGTACTTGTCGCCCTTCATCCTCACAGCTTTCCATTTCTTGTGACGAGGAGGACGTTCAGGGGGCTAGACAATGGTGGAAGGATCGGATTGGGAAGCTTCCTTCATTCTCTCTAACTGCTCTTCCATCATTCTTCGTTCCAGCTTTCTGTGCCCACCACGAGACAATGTGGATACTTATTTCCCGCTTGCCTCTCTTTATTGGCTTGGCTTATTTGCTGTGACACGAAAACAAATAAAACTAAGCCTAAGTTGTCAAATAAAAGAAATGATATGAAATGAAAGAAATTTTACAACAAATTCTGGATTTTACCTTGACGCTACAAACTCCCTCCAGTCCTCAGGAGAAATATAAGAATATTTCTGACATGGATCCTCGTTCCTCCTCTCCCCTCGAAAACACTTTTTGTCAGCTTGTTCTTAAAGTCTTTCCAACTTAGACGAACTTCCCCCATCCAGTGCTTGTGCATTGTCGTAGTGTTAGGGACGTCGTACGTTTGCTGCAAGGTAAAAAGGAAAGATAGTTAAATTTCAAGTAATAAGACAAATGATACAAATGCATATATATCGAAAGTGACTTACCAAAATTTGTGCCTAAATCAACTGCTTCATTTTTTGAGGAATGAACTTCCAAGCACAGTAAACAATTCGAACTTTGCTTCGAGCCAAGTAGCCTACATAGCTTATGAAATTGTCTTCCTCTCGCACCCGCTTGGATTTATATTGTCTTCAAAGTCCACATGCAGCCTCTTTTTTTTACTGTCACGACGGCCCACTAGCGCATTCATCTGTGTGGCACATCTACCCCTTCTCACAACGGGCTCGTCACCTCTCTCACCTCCTGACTCATTAGAGCTAGAGCTAGACACGTTCCTGTTCAACAAGGACAAATCAATGTTAGATAGGTTATTAAATAGTAAACAGATTAATAAAATGAACTAAAATGTCAAACCACCACAAAAATAACGTATTACTATTTCATAACTTAAGATCTTACTTTATATGGTTTCCCATATTCCTTCACAATGATCTTTTCTTGCAGCATCTTCCTCATCATCTACCAATTCCACTTCACGTGTTGTAGGGAGATTTGTTGTGAAAGGGGGTGTATCGTCAAGGTCGAAGGATTCTTTACCATACTTTTGTTTTTTTCTTTGAAGTACAATGGACATTTTGTTATTTGCAGGATCTGTAACATAAAACACTTGTTTCGCTTGGCTTGCTAGAATGAATGGCTCATCTCTATGACCAAGTCTTTGAAGATCAACTGAGACAAATCCAAATTTAGGATCTATTACAACAACATTATTGCTAACCCACTTACATTTCAATAAAGCAACTTGTTGTAGCTCATTTCTCATATTTCATCAATAACTCCATAATAAGCCATTGATGCTAATACCGGGTTTTTGTCTTTCGTACTCGAAAAGTGCATGGATTCAGCTTCAACCATCACCCCACTATTTTGCACGTAACTTCGTCATCTTGGTCTTTTGTGTAGAAAGTATACCCATTTATATCATTACCGCTCCAAGTGATGACCTGAAAAGAAGGCCCCCAAGCCAACCACTCGATTGTATCCGACACTCCGGTCTCGTGTAATACCTTCTCCTCGAACCACTTTATGAACGTCTTCTTTTGCTCATTAGCTATTTGCATGTCATTCTTCCTTGGGTTCTTATTCTTCAAACTCTTTCTGTGTTCATCAATGTACGGTTGAACTTCTTCCATATTATTCAAGATGTACAGGTGCGCTTGCAACACCTCCTCACGAGGCTTATTCTTCAGTTTGACTCCTCGAGTTCCCTCGGTTATCCCCTCGTCATGCTCAGATTGTATCGTGCTACGTGATAGATAATCTTTGCAAAAGTCCATAGCCTCTTCAACTACATATCTTTCAACAATTGAGGCTTCCGGTCGATAAGGATTTTTAGAATACCTTTTTAAGATCTTCATGTATCACTCGAAAGGGTACATCCACCTTCGATAAACTGGACCACAGAGCCTTACCTCCCTTACCAAGTGCACTATCAGATGCACCATTATATCAAAAAATGCAGGAGGAAAATGCATCTCTAGTTGGGACAAAATAATATAACCCTCATTTTCCAATTCATCCAACTTTTCAATGTCAATGACTTTGTTACAGATAGCATTAAAGAAAATACACAATTTTGTTATAGTGGTTCGCACTTCATCTTTCATAATTGCCCTAATAGCTACGGTAATAGTTGTTGCATCCACACATCATAATCGTGGGACTTTATTCCCACTAACTTCAAATCGTCTATTGAAACACACCTTCTCAAATTAGAAGAATATCTTTGTGGAACCTTAAGGTCATATAAACACCCACACAAACTTTTTTTCTTCGCTTTTGATAGTGTGTGAGCTGCTGGCTCCACGTATGCCTTCTTACCATCTTCTTTTACTTGTGGATGTAACCGTTCTCTTATTCCCATATCAACTAGGTCTAGTCTAACACTAATTCCATCCTTAGTCTTTCCTGGTATGTGCAAAAGAGTACTGACAAGTCTATCAGAAACGTTTTTCTCCACATGCATCACATCAAGACTATGTCGAACATCAAGACTACTCCAATATGGAAGATCGAAGAAAATTGATCTCTTCTTCCATATATTCTTCTCACCCACAATGTTTCGCTGCTTACCCAATATGACATTGATATGTTTCACCCGACTATAGACATTCTCTCCGGTTAATGCCTTTGGAGCCGTTCTATGCTCCGGTAAGTTGTTAAAACGCTTTCTTAACTTATGATATGGGTGGAACCGATCCAAAAACCTCATGCGACCGAGGTAGATCTTTTTTTTTCCGTGCTTTAGTTGATGGAAGTCTGTGTCTGCTTCACATATTGGACATGCTTTATGCCCCTTGACACTGTACCCTGACAAATTTTCGTATGCGGGAAAGTCATCTATTGTGGTAAAAATCATTGCACGCATCTTGAAGGACTCCTTCTTATATGCATCAAACACATCTACACCTTCCTCCCACAACTTCTTCAAATCCTCAACCAAAGGCGCCAAGTACACATCGATATTGTTCCCGGGCTGTTTTGGTCCAGAAATCATCATAGAAAGCATCACATACTTGCATTTCATACATAGCCAGGGAGGTAAGTTGTATATTATAAGGAGAACCGGCCATGAACTATGGGTGCTACTAAGAGTTCGATATGGATTGAAGCCATCCGTACAAAGCCCCAGCCGAAGGTTTCTTGGCTCACTGCCAAATTGAGGGAATATTTCGTCTATTTTCTTCCATTGCAGAGAGTCAGCCGGATGCCGAAGATATTTTCCATCAGATGTTCTCTCATCAGAATGTCATCTCAACTTCTTCGCCATTGCTTCACTAGTAAAGAGACGCTTAAACCGCGATATTATTGGAAGGTACCATAATGCCTTCAAAGGTTGCCTTTTTGTTGTCTAATCTCCAAAACCACCACCTTTCTTCACTTTGTATCCTGAAGTTTTACACTTCGGACAATTACTCAGGCCTTCATACTCATTTCTGTACAATATGCAGTCATTAGGGCAACTGTGTATCTTTTTAGACTCCATACCCATTGAAGACAAGATTTTCTTGGCCTCATACATAAGATTTGGAAGTACATTATCGTCTGGCAACATATCACACAACAATTGAAGCAGTGACGTGAAACTACTATCGGTCCACCTACTAGTTGCCTTTAAGTTGACCAAATGTAACGTCCCTATCAACCGTGTATACTTAGTACACCCAGGGAACAAAGTTGTTTTTGCATCACTCCGCACGCTATCATATTCATGCGGTTGTGTAAAAGATTCGACCTCAACATCATGGATCATTCTCTCCATTCCATCATCATTTACCTCAACTTCATTTTTGTGGGACGCATTGGTAGTTACCTCCTCACCATGCCATATCCACGTTGTGTATCGAAGGTTTATTCCATCACAAATTAGGTGATCCCTTATAGTAGCAATATCCCATCGAACCCCATTTAAGCAATTAACACATGGACAATAATACATCCCATTTTTTGTAGCCACATTCCTTCTAGCAAATTCAATAAACTCTTCCACCCCATTCTCATATTCTTCGCTAGTTCTCAAAGCATTCATCCAAATATGCCACATTTTAATACCACCTAAGACATTTCCAACAACACTCAAGTTTATAACAAAAAACATAAACGACATGTTTTTTTCTCCATCTTTTAAAAAAAATTTGGCAGCATTTCCCCTTAAAAGTAATACATCCCAAAATTTCAACAACAAACAATTTTGGCTTAATTCAAGGCGATTTAGAACAATATCATCCATTAAATGCATCAATTTCATCATTACAAAATAGAATTGATAGAGGGTTGAGTAACTACACTATAAAATGCAAAAAAGGGCTGAAATTGATAGACTATGCTCTTCTGGCATTATACTAATCAAAATAACATACAAACAACCCTACCAATATGGGGAAATAGTAAAAATTAAGTTTACGAGTACAGATCAGAAACCAACAGAACATCAGGAAAGCAGAGCCGAGCACAACAATATTGAAAGAAAGAAAATGCATACACATATAAATGTGGATTAATGATTCAAGTCTTGTGGATACATACCGATGATGCTTGGGAAGAATATGAAGTCTCTCTAGTTGTGGAAAGTAACTACTCGTCTACCTTTAAATTCTGGATCTTGGGCAAAAAGTGATTGTATTAACCTATTAAAGAAAATAATTGAAGAATAAAGAGTAGAAGGAAAGGTTCCAAGTAAAAACTAAGTACATACAAACTCACATTCACTTGCGAAGAACAAAGGAAACCAAAGTTAAACATATAAACAAAAAATGGCGTTTTGGTTAAATTAGTCAACTATGTGTGTGTGTGTGTGTGTGTAATTCCAATGTTAAAGAAATGGCGTATGTGTGCGTGTGTAATTCCAATGTTAAAGAAATGGCGTGTGTGTAATTCCAACTATGTGTGTGTGTGTGTGTGTGTGTGTGTGTTTTGTGTGTGTGTAATTCCAATGTTAAAGAAATGTGTGTGAGTGTGTGTGCGTGTGTAATTCCAATGTTAAAGAAATGGCGTGTGTGTGTGTGTAATTCCAACTATGTGTTGGGATCCTTACAATGCAGCGGATTAAAATTCTTACGAATCCCGTCCGAGGATCGCTTAGGTGCGTTTAAACCAAGGCTAAGGGAATCCGGAATTACCTACGGCGAATTTGTCCGCGTCTCGTTCTCCTTGAACTAGTGGGCTACCTCCTCGATCAGCAGAAGACGACTCCTAGAATCGGCTTCCTCCACCGGTATCCACACGAACAATTCCCGAACACGGCTACGGCAGGGTGCTAGCGCCTTTTGAGTTGTCTGTCTCTCTCAATTTTCACTCTAGGGTTTTCTCGCGGCTTTCTCTAATGCGCTCGACAAAAATTGTCCCGTAGGTTTTCACAAACCCAATCAGCGTATTATATAAAATTAATCCGCATTAATTTTGAATTTTAAATTTCAAATATGGATTAAAATACATCAATTAAATCAATCGGTTAGATCTAATTAACGCATTTAATCCGCATTAAAAGGCTGATCTGAAATTCGAATTTTGAATCTGGATTAAAATATATTAATTAAATCTATCTAATAGATCTAATCTGATATATTTATTTAATCCAAATCAAAAGCCTTCTGATTTAATTTATCTTTATAAATTAAATCCGAGAAATGATATCTATCTATTTAATTAAATCTGAGATATTATATCTCAATTTCAATTAAATAGATATATGATATCTTTATTCAAAAATTAAATGAGATACAATATCTCTATTTGTTTTAGATATTTAATTTATCAAATAAATTAAATATAAAACAAATAATATATAATAATATTATAATCTCCATTTATAATATTAAGATATTAATTTTGATTATATATATATATATATATACACCCCAGATTAAATTAAGTATTCATTAAATCTCAGATTAATCTAAGATTCAATGAACCTAGACACTTTGCTCGTGTGGGGTTATTCTTGTGTGCGATCCTGCAGGCCCATATGAGATTGGCAGTGGGCCAATGCGTATGTCAGCCCACAAGTCGCAAGCGGCCTCTAGCAAGACATTGCAACTACCCAATTCACATGGGGATCGATGACACGATACAACCTATCGTACAACCATGTCACGTCCCTTTTGTCACGTGATAATTTGGTCAAGGATGAGGCATGGATAATGTCAACTTCCTTTTCTTGACCATTACTTTCGATTCTCGAGTAGTCTAATAAGTGAAACGGAAACTCCTTTCCATAACAATATGGCCATACATTTCTTAGACTCACTCATCGAGGGGCCCAGTATTATCTCTCTACAAATGTGAGGGACAAATTCCATCTTGACCATTCACATTTCTCCGCATGAAAACCACTGATCCCGATCCCAGCCTTTATCATCACCCGGTCAAAGGTGACTTTTGACAGGTCAAAGTCATCATGTAGGAATCCATGATGATATCGGTCATGGGCGTCATGACGCGGTTATACATGAGATAAGCTTATGACTAGATCCATGCAGCTTTCTCATAGTGGGTCGGTCCAGTACCTTGTACTCTTACAAGTGCCCATGACTTTGACTCGTATCTCCATACCTCATCAAAGTTATACTGGTCTTATTTCATCTTCGCTCCCGCGTAGATGACCGACCGGGGACATTTAGGATAATCTTTAAAAGATATATCCAGGGATACAGTTATCAATATAAACATATAAATTAAATGATAACTAAAAGAGAATACTTTTAAACATAAATGTCTAAAGTACAATGACTTGCCCTAGGGCAAAATTTCCAACAGACTCCCACTTGACTAGGTGCAATCATTAATTACTCTAATTCCCATTGCCCTAACATGACGCTCATGTGTCACTTGTGCAAGCGGCTTAGTAAGAGGATCACTACATTGTCTTCTCCCGGTACTTTGCATATGCTTGTATCACCTCTCTCATTGATTTCTCGATGAGATGAAATCGCCCGAGTTTGTGCTTGGTCCTTTGATGTGACCTAGGCTCCTTTGTCTGTGCAATAACGCCGTTATTGTCACAAAACAAGGCTATTGGATCTGAGATGATAGGAACCACCCCCAGTTTAGTGATGAACTTTCTGATCCAAACGGCTTCTTTAGCTGCATTTGATGCTGCTATATACTCAGCTTCCGTTGCAGAATCAGCTACAATGCTCTGCTTAGAGCTCTTCCAGCTCACCGCACCACCATTCAACAGGAATACATATCCTGATTGCGATCTTGAATCATCTTGGTCAGTTTGGAAACTCGCATCTGTGTAACCGGTCACACAGAGCTCATCCTCCAAGCCACCATATACCAAGAATAAGTCCTTAGTCCTTCTTAAGTATTTAAGGATATTCTTGACAGCAGTCCAGTGACCCTCACCAGGATCTTGTTGATATCTGCTGGTCATACTTAAGGCAAATGACACATCCGGTCGAGTACATAACATGGCATACATGATAGATCCAATGGCGGAGGCATATGGAATCTTACTCATGCGATCTCTTTGATCTTGTGTTCTAGGACACAGATCCTTACTGAGATGGATGCCATGAGACATGGGTATGTTACCCCTTTTAGATTCCTACATACTGAACCTATGCGATATCTTGTCTATGTATGTGCTTCGACTTAGGCCTATCGGCCTCTTGGATCTATCTCTATGGATCCCGATCCTTAGGATATAAGAGGCTTCGCCTAAATCTTTCATTGAGAAAGACTTTCCTAACCAAGACTTGACACTCTGCAAGGTAGGAATGTCATTCCCAATGAGTAGGATGTCATCAACGTAAAGCACTAGAAATACAACTGTGCTCCCACTAACCTTCTTGTAAACACAAGGTTCATCCATGTTTTGAATGAATCCAAAGTCTTTGACTACTTCATCAAAATGATGATTCCAGCTCCGAGATGCCTGCTTCAATCCATAAATGGATCTTTGAAGCTTACATACTTTGCCAGAGTCCTCTGGACGCACAAAACCCTAAGGTTGTGTCATGTACACATCCTCAAGCAGCTTTCTGTTAAGGAATGCTGTTTTGATGTCCATCTGCCATATCTCATAGTCATAATATGATGCAATGGCAAGAAGGATTCTGATTGATTTGGCCATTACAACTGGGGAAAACGTTTCATCATAGTCAACACCATGAGTTTGTGTGAATCCTTTTGCAACCAGCCGTGCCTTGAAGATATTTACTTTGCCATCCATGTCAGTTTTCTCTTTGAAAACCCACTTGCATCCAATGGTTTTTAAACTTTCAGGTGGATCGACTAAGGTCCATACCTTATTGTCATACATGGATTGCATTTCAGACTTCATGGCATCAAGCCATTTTTTGGAGTCTGGCCCCACCACGGTCTCTCGATAGGTAGTTGGCTCATTCTGTTCAATGTGCAAAACATCACGACTTCCAGTAATCAGAAATCCATATCTCTGAGGCTGTAGCCATGATCTATCGGACCTTCATGGGCCTTCTGTTACTTGAGTAGGCTCAACAACTTGTTATGAGTCTTCTCTGGTTTTCATCTGTGGTTTTACATTGTCCTGTGACTCTCGAACTTCTTCGAGGTTCACCTTACTCCCACTGGTTCTTTTAGAGATAAACTCTTTTTCCAAAAAGGTACCATTCCGAATAACAAACACTTTGTGATCGGTGGGATTGTTGACATAGTATCCTTTAGTTTCCTTAGGATACCCCACAAAAAGGCATTTTGAGGATCTGGATGATAATTTATCAGAGGTTTGTTGTTTAACATAAACCTCACATCCCCAAATCTTAAGAAATGACAAACTGGGTTTATTCCCAGTCCATATCTCATATGGTGTCTTTTCAACTGCCTTTGACGGAACACGATTTAGTGTGAACACGACTGTTTCTCGGGGATGACCCCAAAAGGAAGGTGGAAGATCAGTTTGACCCATCATAGATCGAACCTTATCTAATAGAGTTCGATTCCTCCGTTCAGAAACACCGTTCCATTGAGGTGTTCCTGGAGGAGTAAGTTGTGAGATGATCCCACAACTCCTAAGATGGTCAATGAACTCTTGGCTCAAATATTCACCACCTCGATCGGATCGAAGCGCCTTAATAGTTTTGCCAAGTTGGTTTTGCACTTCATTTTGGAATATTTTGAACATTTCAAAAGATTCAGACTTATGTTTCATTAGATAGATATAGCCATATCTACTAAAATCGTCTATGAATGTAATGAAGTACAAATGACCTCCTACGCAGATGTGTTCATTGGCCCACACACATCGGTATGTATGAGGCCGAATAAATCGGTGGCCCTCTCACCGTGTCCGATAAAAGGAGCCTTTGTCATCTTTCCCAATAAACAAGACTCACATGTATCAAATGATTCAAAATCAAATGAATTCAAAACCCATCTTGATGGAGTTTCGAAATGTGTTTCTCATTTATATGGTCTAGACGACAATGCCATAGGTAGGTCGGATTCAAATCATTTGACTTGAACCTTTTAGTAGTTATGTCATAGATTCGTCCATTATTAGGATGTTCTAAATTTAGTACATAATGACCAACATGCAAATCTCCATGACATAAAAAACATCATTATGATAAATTGAACATTTACGGTTCCTAGTAATGGAAGTATAACCTTCCTTATCCAAATAAGAAAGCGAAACAATGTTACTACTCAAAGCAGGAACATAAAAACAATTGTTCAACAATAACAAAAACCCATTGGGCAGAACTAGTTCATAAGTGCCTACGGCTAAAGCGGCAACTCTTGCTCGGTTTCCAACTCGTAGGTCAACTTCGCCCTTCTTCAATCTTCTACTTTCCTTGAGACCTTGCACATTTGTACAAATGTGAGATCCACATGCATATCTAATACCCATGTAGAGGAAGTAGAAAAATGAATATCTATGACATAGATACTGAAGCGATAAGCGCCGCTATCCTTCTTGTTCTTTTTCACACCTTCTTGATAGAGTTTGCAATTCCTCTTCCAATGACCCGGTTCATTGCGAAATAGCAGACCCCATCCTTTGGAGGCTTTGCCTTCTTGGTCAACATGTGAGCTTAGATTCGGGCTTGGTTGGCTCATTGGTCTTACCAGCCTAAGCCTTTGCCCCATCTTTTGCCCTTGCCTTTCTTTTTCATACCCTTTCCTTTCGAACCATCAAAACAAAGTCTTTGGGCTTTTTCTTAATGCTTTCTGCTCACTTGTTTTGAGCATCCCATGCGGTTCGAAATTGATTTATCCATGTTATTCATATTATAGTTCATGACAAACTAGTCATAACTCTCCAGGAGTGAGTTCAAGATCATATCTGTGGCTAACTCCGGACTCATGGGAAATTCCAGCCTCTCAAGGTGATCAATGTAGCCTTTCATCTTCAAAACATGAGGGCTAACTGATGCACCTTCAGCCATCTTGCAGGAATGTAAGGCCTTAGTGGTCTCATACCTCTCTTGCCTTGCTTGTTGCTGGAACATTTCCTTGAGATGAGCAATCATCTCAAAAGCCTCTATGTGTTCCAGATCTCTTTGGAGCTCTGGGACCATGGTGGCAAGCATCAAGCATCCTACATCCACAGAGTCATTCTAATGCTTCGTATAAGCATCTTTCTGAGCTCTTGGAGCATTAGCTGCAGGCTCGTCAAGAATGGGTTGATCAAGGACATAAACCTTTCTTTCCTGCTTGAGAACAATTCTCAAGTTTCTAAACCAGTCAAGAAAGTTTGTCCCATTCATTTTTTCCTTCTCAAGGATTGATCGCAGTGGTATTGTTGCGGTGTTAGTGTTCGACATGATTCTACAATTTAAAAGATATGCAAAGTTAGTTAATATTCTCCCACCGAATTAACAACCCTCATTCAAATTAGTGGGCTAAGATCCATATTTGGCTTGAATTTAAGTCCGCTTTGGCGACGCTTAAAAATAAGTTATTTAGGTAGGCAACGACTTTGCCAATTACATCACATGTAACTCTTAGATCTTTATGGGATTCGATCATCATATGACCTTGCATGTTTAATCTCATCCAATGTCTTGAGATCCAAAACCGTTTTGATGATCTCAATTAAGTCAGGACAATAATGAATATAGAGTATCACCATTACTCTCTCTTCTCTCACCAAGATTACTCAAATGCATCCACTTTGGCGGAACATACAAATGGGTGATCTAGGTTTTGACAAGTATTCATTAATTGACGGCATTGTGACTTAAGATTTTAATTAGAGGGTATTATTTGATTTTATCTTATTAATCATATTAATTCTACCTATATGAATGCAATCGTTATTGTCTCTCATATAGTGACTAATTTAATCATGCAATGATCACATCAAGCATAATTAAATACTCGTGACACAACATGGCTCATCTAACTTAGAGTCCTCTCAAGCCAATGAGGGGACTTCTCTAAATAATAAAAGACAATACATATAGAGAAACCTCTTTTAACAATCGAGGGGAGTGAGATGAGAAGAGAATGTACATCAAGATTATTTAGAGAGAGAGGCATGGCTCGCAGGCCATATTTAAATTACAACACTTGTAAAATCTCTAAAGCCATGTTCTTCACCATACCCAAACAACACTTTGAAAGGTAAATTATAATATATATTAATTCATGATAAAATTCTCTAATTTTATATTATATTATATAATACATATATAACATGTCATGATTTAATTAATCGCGCTACGATCAATCAGCCGGTCCCTATGGCGGTCCCGCTTTTCAAAACGTCATATTTCTTTAGAAAATTTCTTTCGTGAAAAATAATTTTAAACGTGATTTCGCGTGGATGAAGAAGGCCGTCCCTAACGCGTTGATTTGAACGTCCGAACGCGGCCATGTCTAACATGACCATCGTCAAATCTGGACAGCCCAGGAAAACGACGTTGAAGGATGAACCTTAACATCCTCGTGAATCTAGACATGTTCAACTCAGCCTTTAACCCACGTCGAGTATGATCATCGTCTCTGAATGTTTCAGAATCTGATCGATATGCGAACGTTGCAGGTCGTTCTTTCATCCGTCATCATGAACGTCGAATCTCGGTGTCAACGTTCGTGTGATCGGTGTTCGAACCTTTCAAAACGTGATCAACGTGACCGACATAAACGACGTCTCAACATGATCGACCCGATGATCGTGTTTCCAAACGTCTCAGCGTGATCGAGTTTCCAAATGTTTCAGAAACGCGACCTAGGTTCGAGTGGATGAAGGATTCAGCCTGATCGTTGACGTCCTGAACAATTCAAAACAACTGGATGAAACGGTCGCGGCACCATGCTAGAGAACCGACTGAAACCCTAATGCAAACTTAGACATAAAACATCAGAATTCTATTTTGTTTTCATATATATCAGACATATATAATAATCAAACAAAATAGCCTAATTTAAACGCACGTTGAGTTGGCTTTGATACCACTGTTGGGATCCTTACAACGCAGCGGATTAAAATTCTTACGAATCCCATCCCGAGGATCACTCAGGTGCGTTTAAACCAAGGCTAAGGAATCCGGAATTACCTACGGTGAATTCGTCGCGTCTCGTTCTCCTTGAACTAGTGAGCTACCTCCTCGATCAGCGAAGACGACTCGTAGAATTGGCTTCCTCCACCAGTATCCACACGAACAATTCCCGAACACGGCTACGACAGGGTGCTAGCGCCTTTTGCGTTGTCCGTCTCTCTCAATTTTCACTCTAGGGTTTTCTCGCAGCTTTCTCTAATACGCTTGACAAAAATTGTCCCGTAGGTTTTCACAAACCCAATCGTATTATATAAAATTAATCCGCATTAATTTTGAATTTTGAATTTCAAATATGGATTAAAATACATTAATTAAATCAATCGTTAGATCTAATGTAACGCATTTAATCCGCATCAAAAGGCTGATCTGAAATTCAAATTTTAAATATGATTAAAATATATTAATTAAATCTTATCTAATAGATCTGATCTCGATATATTTATTTAATCCAAATCAAAGCCTTCGATTTAATTTATCTCTATAAATTAAATCCGAGAAATGATATCTATCTATTTCATTAAATCTGAGATATTATATCTCAATTTAAATTAAATAGATATATGATATCTTTATTCGAAAATTAAATGAGATACAATATCTCTATTTATTTTAGATATTTAATTTATCAAATAAATTAAATATAAAACAAATAATATATAATAATATTATAATCTCCATTTATAATATTAATTTCAAACTTATATATATATATATATATACACCCCAGATTAAATTAAATATTCATTAAATCTCAGACTAATCTAAGATTCAATGAACCTGGACAATTTGCTCGTGTTGGGTTATTCTTGTGTGCGACCCTGCAGGCCCATATGAGATTGGCAGTGGGCCAATACTGTACCAGCCCACAAGTCGCAAGCGGCCTCTAGCAAGACATTGCGACTACCCAATTCACATGGGGATCGATGACACGATACAACCATCGTACAACCATGTCACGTCCCTTTTGTCACGCGATAATTTGGTCAAGGATGAGGCATGGATAATGTCAACTTCCTTTTCTTGACCATTACTTTCTCGATTCTCGAGTAGTCTAATAAGTGAAACGGAAACTTCTTTCCATAACAGTATGGCCATTCATTTCGTAGACTCACTCATCGAGGGGCCCAGTATTATCTCTCTACAAATGTGAGGGACAAACTCCATCTTGACCATTCACATTCCTCCGCATGAAAATCATTGATCCCGATTCCAGCCTTTATCATCACCCGGTCAAAGGTGACTTTTGACTAGATCAAAGACCAGTGACTCATCATGTAGGAATCCATGATGATCTCAGGTCATGGGGCGTCATGACGCGGTTATACATGAGATAAGCTTATGGCTAGATCCATGCAGCTTTCTCATAGTGGGTCGGTCCAACACCTTGTACTCTTACAAGTGCCCATGACTTTGACTCGTATCTCCATACCTCATCAAAGTCATACTGGTCTTATTTCATCTTCGCTCCCGCGTAGATGACCGACCAGGGACATTTAGGATAATCTTTAAAATATATATCCAGGGATACAATTATCAATATAAACATATAAATTAAATGATAACTAAAAGAGAATACTTTTAAACATAAATGTCTAAAGTACAATGACTTTCGCTATGGCAAAATTTCCAACACTGTGTGTGTGTGTGTGTGTGTGTGTAATTCCAATGTTAAAGAAATGGCGTGTGTGTGTGCGTAATTCCAATGTTAAAGAAATGTGTGTGTGTGTGTGTGTAATAAGTACATACAAACTCACATTCACTTGAGTGGATGAATTCCAATGTTAAAGATAACCACTATGTGTGTGTGTGTGTAATTCCAATGTTAAAGAAATGGCGTTTTGGTTAAATTAGTCAACTAATAGTTTGAGTGGATGAAAATATAATATCAAAATATAAAGGAGGTTTGTGTAATGTACATTTTTAATTTTAACGGAGGTGTATATAGATTTTCAAAATTGAGGGGAGATTTGTGTAATTAAGGGAAAATAGAGGGTTGGTTAAAGTATTTCACTCTTTAAAATTTTTGAAATAATTACGAGAATTTTTTGATGATTAATGAGATTTTTAAAGTCATACGGTCAATATGTTATGTAAAAAAACTTATTAAACTCGCAATTTTTAATTAGAATCAAAATCTTCTTTCTTTCGGAAGAATTAATGGGAATAATCAAAGGGAGGATCAAGGCTACAAATCGTGCAAAATCAAGGACAATCTTTTTTAGGACACAAGTGCATGCTATATTTCACACCGAAAATGTAATTGTCACACTTAGCAAAAATCATACAGGTCTTTAAGAAACCAAAACATCATTCATTGATTTTTGTAATTATGCCCCAAACATGTGAACTTTCTCAATAGAAAGGCATATACCAAACCAATATCTAATGACTCTCTCTATCTCTCTCAAAGAACCATCCTTGTCAACTTTGAAATATGATCTTTGGTTATTGAATTCTTGTGGTGTAATTGAGTTCTATTATGGGTCTTTTCACACTTTTTCCAGAAAAAAATATAATGTTGAGTCGAATATTTAGGATTCAGATATCACATAACTTCTTGTTATAGCAAAACAAATTTTTGAATGGCAATTAAATAACATGAAACATATCTTTGAAAGGCAAAATGGACAGATGTGATATTATAGACATAGGCAAAATAAAGCCAAAAACTTATGTTCGCATGTATTTTCTACTTTACATAACATCTCTAAAAGGCATAAAAAAGAATCTAAACTGATAAGGACATGTTTCTTTTGGTTTGATTGTCCATTGACTTTTGGGTGGATGATTGGGTGGCAAAGGTTAGATTAAGGTTCCACTCTCATCTCAATGATGGACCACACAATGAGAAAGCATTACTTAAGAATTGAGATTAAAAAAAACAAAGACATAACATGGACTCCTTGGTCGATATCCTAGATGCAAATTTCAAACTAACACTTTCCATTTTCTTGGTTATAAACATAAATCCTGAAAAGAGAGTCAATTTAGTAAATGATCAATTGTTCTCACAAAGTGTTACCAATTAACCCTTTTCCAAAACAACTAATATATCATATTTTATATTGTTGAATCCTTTCTTCCAACTGTCAAAATTATTTGTATCTTCCAAGGCCTTTAATATATAACATAGTTAATTTCAACAATATCCACCTGGTTCAAGTAACAATCTTGCAAAGCACAGCTCAATACCAATCAATCAAATATAAGCGGATAAGCGAGATCAAATGTAAGCGAGACTCAATAACAATCAATCACATATTCATTAAGAAGAACTGAAGAGTGCACTCAACCGTAAGGTTTTATAGGAATTCCTTTTCAGATAAGCAGATAAACAGATCATGACCATGGCATAACAACTTAATAGCTATAAATAATATCAATAACAGCATAATAACTATAAACTAACCTTTTCTGGATCCCATGACGAGCTTCAGGTCCATTAATTTTAATTACAAAAGAACCCTACAGTAAAAATAGTAGCAGTAAGAAGAATTGAAGAGAGCACAAATGTAAGGTTTAAACCTTGCAACCACATCAAGAAACCAAAAATAACTCAAAACACTCATAAGAATTTCAACCTAACTTGAGCCATTGAAACAGACAACAAAAACAAAAAACAAAAATCAAAGACTTTGTTAGTGATGTATTAAAGGCAAAAAAACTGCTCTTGAAGCCCCAAGACTCAACTGACTTCTTTAAGCTGTTCCATTTAAACTGAAATTCAAATTTCATCTAATCACCAGACAAGCTAAAGCAAAAATCAAGCGACAATTAAAACGGAAACCACAATTTTCCAATCCAAACAAACGACTGAACAAAGAGTAAAAGGATAACAATCGCATGTATTCAATATGATAGCACCCTAAATACACGAAATAAGAGGATCTTTAAACATACCCCATACCAATTCACGCATAGCAGCGAAGGAGGAGAAGAGAACAATTTTTAGTGCATCACTCTCAAAGTGGCGGTGGACGGACAGCGACGAGGAGAAAGAAGAACCAACACCCAAAAGATGAGGAGCGGAACTCGACGATGCAAGAAGGAAAAACGGTGAAGGAGCTTCTCCAAAAAAAATCAGAGCTTCGCGAGAGAGAGAACGAGAACAAGACGGAGGAGATCAACGGCGCACAATGTTTAGAGGTGGGGGCGTCGAGACGGAGGAGGAGACGGTGGGCGTCGCCGGAAAAGAAGAACGAGAATAACACAGAAGCCGCGAAGAGAGGTTGAGGGAGGAGATGGTGAGGGTGTGAATACGGTGTGAGACGCTAGGGTTGAGAGAATTAAGAGTGGGGCCGACAAGACGCGGGTGTGGAATTAATATCGGCGTCCCGATAAGTGATTCGGGGGAGCCAAAAAGTAAATTAAGGCGTCTTGATATTAAATCGGGACGCCTTTAATTTATTAAGGCGTCTGAAGTCATATCGGGACGCCTTACTAGGTAATTAGGGCATCCTCATTTTCTATCAGGACGCCTTATAATTCAATTAGGGCATCCTGACACTAAATCAGGACGCCAATAATTTTATTAAGGCGTCCTGACTCACTGTCAGGACGCCAAAAATTTCAATAAAAAAAAAATTATTCCACGACCTTAAACGGCGCCAAAAAAATTCCCAAATGGCGCCAAAGCGCTAAAACATTAATTTTGGCGCAAAAATGTTTAAATTAGGCGTCCTGAAATTATCTTAGGACGCCTTAATTTATTTTAGACGTTCTAAAGCTTATTTTTGGACGCCAAATTTGAGAATATCACTATTTATTTTACAAGAATGCCACTACGTTCACTTTTAACTTCCTTTTTAAAAATAAGGACGTCTCTTAGGGTTACCCTTTTTTGTAGTAGTTCCGGTCCCTTTACAAACCTATCTTAATTAATTATGTAATGTCTCACACAACTAACTAGGATGCGTTTTAGATCGAACTCACCCTAATTTGATTATGTGGAGCTTCTAGGTATATGCCTATCCTAGACGCAAATTAAATTAAAATCTAATTCCACGTTATTTAATCCTAAGGTCAATTTAGGATTCCCTCTTCTAAGTTCAACCCTAAATCCCCAAAACATGCTTACTAGTGGCCAATTAATAAGCAATAGCAATAAAAGCAAGAATACATAAACTGAATAAAATTAATCAAAACTAATAGTGAGAATGATATCTAGAACCCAAACAAGTTCATAGGTTCTCTAGGTTGAAAAGAAAATTAGCCACACATGGCTATACTAAAATCCATAAAGATGAAACTTAGAATCAAGAAATAAAAGAAAGAATAAAGGAAAGATAGGAGAAATCAAGACTGCCCCCAATTGTCGCAACTATCCAATTCTCTATCTCGCTATGCGTCCCAAATTCTCGAATTGTTATTCCGCTCCAGTGCGAAAGTGTGTCCGTGTTCTTTTTTTTTTTAGGTCTCCTTCTCTTTATTAATAACCATGGGCGACGTGCGTAATCTGCTTCTTTCCTTTGTGTGTGGACCCCACGTCCTTATCTTTGATCATCCAAGATAAGATCTTCCTTTCTTTTTCTTGTGCAGGTACGTTTCTTTTTATCACCTGGGTCAATTTGATAGCATATTATATAATATAATATAATAATATATTATATTATATTAATAATATCATTTTCAATTTAATTTTTTGCCCAATAATGATCCTTATTGCATTTTTTTATATTTTCTCCTCTCTTAGATCACATAATATCTCCAAATAAGAATAAAATAGGATATCAATATATTTTCTAATATAATATTGATTTATCCTATATTTAATTAAAAAATATATAAAATATAATTAAATAAGTATAATATTAATAAATTTAATCCAATATATCTCGAATCTATACTTATTTAATTATAAAATATATACTTATCAAACTCCCTCACACTTAAACATTTGCTTGTCCTCAAGCAGAAGGAAGAGAATTCATTATTTGAAAAGAACATTGCTCATGAAATCCCTAAACAGAAAGCAATAAACCACCACACTTAGATCATATCATCAAATCTGATTTAAGTTAATGTCTTATAAGGATAAATCACTAAGCCAATAGTCTTAAACAATTGTAACAATCTTTTAACATCCCATGATCAAAAGATCGGCACGCAATATGTTCAACAATAAGATTAGTAAAAGAATATTACGCTACTCAATTTCTCCAGAAAAATTCAAATTCCCCTACTAAACCAAGCTTTTCATTGAATTTAATAAGAATCCTCAGGTAGGAAGTAACTCGATTTTTTTCCCTTTTTTTCCCTTGAGCCGTTGTGGGTCCCCTTTTGACACGACCCTGCACATGGGTGATGCAGCACCGGTTACTCAATTATTCTAACAGGTACCTCAAGAGGCTTTTAGCCTAACTCATAACCCTCTTTGACTTTACCATTTGACGTGAGTGCCAACATTGGTGATAAAGTCCCCCCGGATACTAAGTAAGGTCTAGAGAAGTCATTAGAGTTGTGTGCATGTGTGTGTGTGATTTTTTTTTTTAACACTACTCGAGTCATTTCCCCAAACAACAGTTTACTTAGTCGGCAAAGGTCATCATCTAATTTTCTAAAGAAATCATGTAGCAAAATATTCATAAACTAATAATCTGCTGATCGTATTACAAACTAATCTCAATTCTCATAGTCAATCTCAAGATATCTCAATTCTCATAGTCAATCTCAAGATTGATAATAAAAAAAAATTGCAAAATTTTAGGGGCTTAATTAGAACATTTTTTTCTTTTCTTTTTTCTTTTTTAATTTTTGACTTGATAATATTTTTCTAAGATGGGGAAGGCTCAAAGTTAAAGTCAATCCCGAACAATGCAAAAATCTTAAATAATAATAAAAAAATCTTTTCAATTGCATAAGGACAAGCATAACCAAAGAAATTATATTCCTCCCCCACACTTAAATCAAACATTGTCCTCAATGTTGCAAAAATATAAAGAGGGAAAGGAACTAGTACTCCCTGGTTTAGGCTTCTAATTCGATGTGGAGTGCTTCCTTTGGTACCATCCATGATGTTTCAAATTTTGAGGGAAAGAGTGCACAAGCAAGACTTTGTAGCTACAAGAGGAGTGATCATCTTCAAACCTAAATAAAACGAAAAGAAAAAACAAAAACAAGAACAAAAGAAAAACAATAATAATAATACTAATACTAAATAATGCACGTAAAACCCTTGGGTTGCCTCCCAAGAAGCTCTTGGTTTATAGTCTTCACCGACTATGTCGAATGTCAAGGAGGTTGAGATAAGCGGTGCCAATGTTTCCCGAAGAGGATGCAGAGGTCTTCGCAATTTGTTTACTGTTCCTATAAGTAGTCTCCACACTCTTTTGCTCAATGAAGATCGTTTTAAGGGGTTCTTTAATGGAAGATGAATCCAATTTAGCTTGATTAAGGTCATTTATCACAGCAACCCTTGCACATTGTTTGAATTCATGTTGAAACTCAATTCCTTTGTCCCTCTTAAACTTGACTTGCTCATCACCAAGTCGTAGAATTATCTCTCCTTGTTCGACATCAACCAATGCTCTCGCAGATGGTGAGGAATGGTCTCCCAACAATTAGTGAAATCTCTTGATCTTCATCCATGTCAAGAACAATGAAGTCGGCAGGATAGATAAAAGAGCCCACTTTGACTAATGTATCCTTAATGATACCATATGGATAAGAGAAACTTTGATCAGCTAGCTTGAGTGTAATAGTTGTAAGACTAGCCTCCCCTATTTGCAGTTTCTTAAAGAGAGATAGAGGCATAAGATTTACAAAGAAACCCCAAATCACACAAAAAGCACCACCTTCAAATTGGTCACCAATCACACATGGAATAGTGAAGGAACCAGGATCTTTACACTTTAAAGGAACATTAGGTTTAATGACACTAGTGATCTCCTTGGTCAATGCTACCGTTGCAAATTCAGTAAAATGCTTCTTCTTGCTCAAAGATCTCTTTCGTGTACTTAGCATACTTAGGCATTTGCTCCAAAGCTTCTATCAATAGGATGTTAATATGTAATTGCTTGAAAATATCCAAAAATTTCTTGTATTGCTCATCAAATGCCTTCTTTTGGAATCTTTGACGAAATCGTAGGCGGTCTCCATTTAGGAATCTCAGCACTTGCTTCCCTTTTCTTTACCTCCTTCTTTTGGGATTCACTATCCTCATCTACTCCCTTAGTCTTTTGTGTAGACTCTTTATCATTTCTTACACGACCCTCAGGAGTTTCTTCGTTATTAGGACTTGAAGGCTTCATTGTTGGCTGTTGTGCCTCAAGTAATTCACCACCACTTGTAAGGGCAATGGCTTTACATTCCGCTCTTTCATCTCTATGAGGATTAGGCACAGTATTACTTGCTAATTCTCTCTGTTGTAAAACATTCACAGCATTTGCAATTTGTCCCATTTGTACCTGAAGATGTCCCATTTGTACCTGACGATTCTTAATAGATGAGTTTACTTCTACATTAGTAGCAGCTTGATCCTGAGTACTTTTTAATTGAAAATTCCCGAGCCGAGTTATCATTGCCTCTAGATCAGATTTAGGCTCTTGGGTAAGAATGACTTCCTTGTCCACTTGATAAAACCCAGAAGGTGCGCCTTGTTTTGTATTAGAGGTTGATGCTTCATTAAGAGTCGCTCCATATTTCCAAGAGAAGTTGGGATTGTTACGCCACCCAGAATTGTAGGTGTTCGAGTATGGATTGTTCTGGTTATTGCCACGGTAGTTTCCTTCATAGTTCACTGGTTCTATTGGTTGAGATATAAGGCATTGTCCATTTTCATAGCAATTTCCACAGTAATCACAAGGGGCAAAAATAGCATTGACTCCCATGTGTCTACCATTAGATCGGTTTACTTGAGCTTCTAAGTGATCAACCTTCTTGTTGATTGTATTTAACATTGCCATCAGCTGTGAAGAAGGGGCTTCAATAATTTTATCAACTGACTTCACTGGCCTTCTTTCATTGTTGTTCTGTATAAAGTCAGCTGTAAACAATTCCAGACATGATTCGCTGATTGCTTTGTAATTCCCCCATTAGTGACAGCATTTAATTCTGATTTAAATTCAGGAGTCAACTGAGTACTGAATATTTGAAGCAAGACCCACTTCTCTAGATTGTAACCAAGGCTCTGCCTGACAAGCAACTTAAACCTCTCCTGGCCTCATACGATGTTCACCACATTGTTGATGAAATTTGTAAGAGCGGCTCGTGCGTCCACTATCTTATTATGTGGAAAAAATCTTGATCTGAACTTTTCTTCCAGTGTCTCCCAAGAGATTATGCTGCCCACTTCTAAGTTGTTGAGCCATTCTTTAGCTTCCCTTTGTAGAGAGTAAGGAAAAATTCGAAGGCGAATCACACCATCAGGAATTCCATTCATCTTGAATGAGTTGCAAACGTCAAGAAATTGTATCAGATGCCGATTTGGATCTTCTGAATTGTTTCCTGCATACTAACCCTATAGTTCAAGCATCTTAAGCATAGTCTGCTTGATTTCAAAATTGTTGGCTTGAAACTCAGGTACTTTTATTCCTGACTGATATCCTCGTGATTGTCTTCCCATAAAATCATTGATACACAAACGATCATTTTCATCCGCAACCATCTCTTCAATTTCAGTTTGTATTACTTCCTTCTCTTCGTTCGGAGGTGTTGCAGCTTCCAAAATCTCTTGGATATTCCTTGTTTTATGTAGTGTTTTAGTAGATTTGGTTCTATGAGGCAGTAATGCGAGGTACCTGCAAAACCAAATAAATCTCAAAATACCAACTAACACAAAAAATTGAAAAGAAAAAAAAGATTTTTTTAAAAAAATACTCAAACTAAAACTACTAAAGGATTTCTAGTACTAGTCACCAATTGCCTTAAGTCTCCGAGAACGGCGCCAAAAACTTGATAGGGCAAAATTTATAACCTATAGACTCCGCAAGTATACGAGTCGTATCAAGTAATAAAGTGATAAGTAGGAAAAGTATCATTCCCACAAGGACTCAATCAATCTAGTGATTAGATATTAAATTCCCTTATTCCATTTAAGTTGAGCGAATTAGAATTGTTTTCAATAATAAAGAAAATTAATAAGAAACTAATAGTAGCAAAAGAGCGAATTCCAATTCGAGAAGTACAATCTAGAGTCACTAATCCCTTGTTGGTTTCTTAGAATTTTTTTATATTTTCTCCTCTCTTAGATCATATAATATCTCTTGCGCAATAAAATAGGATATCAATAGATTTTCTGTTATAATATTCTTTTATCCTATATTTAATTAAAAAATACATAAAAGATAATTAAATAAGTATAATATTAATAAATTTAATCCAATATATCTCGGAATCTATACTTATTTAATTATAAAATATATACTTATCGATATGAATATGCTAGTTTGGCTATATGTTATGTTGAATGTTTTATCTTTTGTGAACTTGTTTATTTTGGTTAACTTTATATAATGTGTATACTTTGTCTCGTGAGATTAAATGATTACGATTTTATGTCACATACCGGCAGTTGTTGAATCTGGACTGGGTCACGATTTTATGTCGCATAATTGTAATTATGAAAAGGAGTATTTTTAGAATCTGTAATCACTATGTATCGATTCTGTAGATATTCTTGTGTTGTAATCAATAGTTTTATATCAGAATATTGTACTATTTCTGTTTTGCCTAATGAACTGTGTATGAACTACATATGAATACTTTGAGGAATGTGGATATACCATGGGGAGTATTACACCTTGGCACTAGGTTGACCAAGATGGATAATGTTCAGTTGGAGGACAATAAAATAACACCAATAAACTCTATGTTCTCCCAATGAATTCCATAATATGTAGGCTCAAAGTCTTTTCTAAGCCTTGTACAAGAAATTTAAAACTTTTACAAAGTGGGGTTTACTGCTTTATTGGAAACTTGTTCACCTTTTCACAACACTAAACGGAGAATTAGTAACCTTCGTTTTCAAAAATTCACTTCCATTGGAATTAAGAAGGTGTGGGTCTTTGAGCGACACCGCCAATTCATTCATCTTGCAATTGGAAATAATACCAGAAAAATGTGACTTATAACAATTGTGAATGCAAGTCCTCACATTTCTATTCATCGATTATTATGGGACGACCTTACTCGACTATGCAACAACATACAGGGCCCATGGCTATTGGGTGGTGATTCATCTGATGTATCTTCTGTATTGCCCCTTAAAATTTCACATCTTTTTAAATGTTTCGTTCTTATTTATTGTGATAATTAGATTATACATAAAGTAAGTGATATTTTGATATTTTATGGGCATAAAATGGTGCGGTTTTATATTTTTTACTATTTTTCAAAATAAATAAATAAATAATAAAGCACAATTTGAGTATATTTTTCTTTAAAAATTCATTAAAAAAATTCAAGGCTGCACCATTGTTTTTTGCCTATAACATATCAAAATGACATTCATTTTTATGTAGGTTGGGATATCACAAGGGCATTAGAGAAAGGCACGTTAGATGCTCCAAATCCGAATGCCAAAATTTTTGAATATGAGATAACTTATTGAGATTTTTGTAACCGGTATGAGAATATAAATGTACGGGACTTAGGGCATGTGGGCCCTCTCTTGATCGTTTACAGGCTAATGAACATTGGCTGCGATGCTTTCCCAATACTAGAGTGTCACATCTTCCATTTTATAAGTCGGGCCCATCGGCTCTTGATCCTACTCTCGATGGGTGTGAGGAGACGTCAAGATCTAGAGAGTGTTATCACTCAAGGAGCTTTATTGTGGGCTCAAAAATTGAGACTTTGCTGGAATATTTTTGGCCTGGTGATATAAATACAAGACTTCCCCACTCGCATGCTAAGGGTAGAAGGAACAAGAACTGAATTGATGCTCTCTTCCTTGAAAATGCAAATTGGTGTTATGACGTCCAAGTTATTAAAGAAGAAGCTACTACTTTCTTTTTGTCTCTCTTTTAAGGAAGAGTACGTATGGCATTACAGAAGAACTTCAATGCAGTGTGTCTTATCCTCGTATATTGAACCAGCTACCTTAAGACTTTGTGAGTGGGTCGATGAGAGGGAAATAAAGGAGGCCATTTTTTATATGGGGCCACTTAACTACTTTGAATGCTCTATTCTACCGACATCAATGGACCATGGTGGGAGTAAGTGGTAAGTTTTATAAAGCTCTTGGTTGCGAATATTCGTGAGACTAACAAAACTCTAAAAGTGTTATTCTAAAGAAGGATTCCCTTTCAAAGACCTCGACCTATAAGTCTTTGCAATATTATTTATAAAGCAATTACTTAGACCATAGCACGTAGGATGAGGATGTTCATGTCACATATCATCTCTTTGAATTAGTGCGGTTTTGTCACGGAAGACACAACTCGATAAGATTATTGTGGTCCAAGAAGTCATTCGTTCTATTTGAACGATGATAGGGAAGAAATGTTTAATTGCTATTAAAATTGAATAGTTCAATCCAAGAAGCAAGTGCTCAAACAACATTCTCTTTCGTGCAAACCGAAAAGCAATAAGAAATTCAAAAGGGAAAGCAGTTAATTAGTAGAATGTGAAGCAACTCGTCCTGCTATTTCAAATCTTATCTAGTTTGCATTTGTGTTAGGAGCATACGCATGATGATGCTCTCGGTTCTTCTGTTCCCCCACAACGTAGAAAAGCAAAAAATCTGAGAGAATTGAACCAGAGCAACAACTTGAACCATCACAAGGTTACACCGGTGCTCCTCTCACTACAATTTCCAACAGCGAGAGGCATGAGTCAGTATTTAGTAAGAAAATTTTGCCTTTCTTGAGTACCATGTACAGACAGGATGTGATCAAAAGGATTTACAGGAGCCTCTCTTTAAGGATTGAACTTCCTCACATTGTCCTTGTGGCTACCTAAGTACCTAAGCCACCTTCATTATTTCACTTATCATATATACTCACATATATTTGCGTCAATCAATTAACAATACTCCTCAACCATAAAATAACTTCCTTTCAAAAACAACATGGGCCTACAAGAAGTGGACTATGTTAATGAAGTTCTCGAAAATAAATAGAGATGGAACAAAGTGTCCCTCCTCTCGTGTCTTCTTTCCTCTGGCCATGGTCATGGTCATGTTTCGTGTTCTCATTTCCTTAGCTTTGTAGCTTCACTTTTAACTTATGTTGAGAGATTCAAGCGTGTTTGTATCCAGAATTATCATCAAGTATTGTTCAGTTTTATTGCATTGAGCTATTTCCTGGAATTAAATTTTTTAAGATCATAACATTTGACTCTTGGCTAAAACTCCAACAAAGCTTTTAAAATGATATCTCTTATTTTAATTTAATAACATCATAGAGTGAACTCTCAAGGTTACATTAGTCACTGCAAGCTGTTAGCTGTAGTTATAACTCTTTTCCTTCAAGCATTACGATCGATGAACACTTTATCAGTATTTCAGAATATATTCATTGAATAATTCCATCGCCTATAAATCCTTTCCCAAACAACATCCATGCATGCATTCAAATTTTACCAATCACTTAGAGTAACAATGCCTCAATCTACATGAAAATGTGAAATCCCTAAATGTCCAATCCATCAAAACATAAGAGAAGTATAAAGCATTAACATCGATGAACCATGGAGATATGAAGCAAAGAAAAAAATGTTGAAAATACCAATAAGAAGGATTCCAATTCCCTCCATTTTTTCCTGTCAGGATCATGGAACTATTCCCCTGTTCACAAGTTTAGAAGGGTAAAGAAAGATAGTGAAATATCAAGACTTATTGGCATGAAGTTATAGTGGCAATAGAGGAAGAGATTTATTGAGTAACTGGTTATTTATAGAAGAATGTTTTTTGCTAAAAAATGCATAATTTATGTCTTGGTTTATGTTGACGACATTCTAATTACTGGTTCCTTTACCTCTGCTTGTTTCTAAATTAGTTGATGCTTTAAGTTCAAATTTTCCCATCCGGATTTGGGATTACTACATTTTTTTAGTTGTTGAAGTTCATTTTGTTAATTTGGGCTTAATTCTTTCTCAATGTAAATACATCCTTGATTTACTTGATAAAGCATATATGTTTAGAGCTAAACTTGTTTCTACACCTATGGCTGCCTCAACTCAGCTTTCTGATGACTTTACGAGTCCAGATTTTCACAATCCCAGCTTTTATCGTAGCATTGTTGGAAGCTTGCAGTATCTTAGCTTTACTTGCCAAATTTAGCAATTGTTGTTGATTGAGTGTGTCGATATGCACTGCCCTATGGATTCTCATTGGATTGCTATTAAGAGAATTCTCCCTTATCTAAGGGGGTAATAATGTTATCCTACTATAACAAAGACGGTGTTTGAGTAAATTTTATATTTCATATGTTTGAGTACACACAATATAGAACATATCACATGGAAACATATATACCTGTGATTATCTGATTATCAAGCAGGTCAACTATCTGACCAAAACAGTACTTGTCCACTTGAGATGTTGAAACCTGCTTTATGTTATTTCATTTAATTAGGATATTCTTATGCATGGGAGTATAAGAGATGCTCTTGTAAGCTTCCACATAAGAATGTATCATGTTGTGACCAATCATATGCTTAAATTTTTTAACATATGTGCTTACTCATTTAGAAGAAACAATTCTCTTACTTCCTTCCTTTATTGCTCTGTTAGGATCTTTGACTTTACATATGGATGAAATTTTTTTCCCCTTGGTATTGTTTAGTAATTTCCTTTCACCTAGAAATTGATGACAAGATACTTTGGGTCATCGGGATTGGGTTCAGAATGATTGGAGAGATTATGGCCAATTTCTGAAATCTAGAGTTGTTTGCACTTTCTAGTTCCAGCTTTGTCACCTGCTCATTTATTTGCAGATTCTTGCACAACATATCAAGGCAGTTCTTCCATGGTTGCAATGCATTGGTTGCCTTTGCAAAGGAGCTTGTGAACTATGGAGAGATCACTGAGTCCAAGGCATGTACTAGTATTTTTATACTCTATAAATATATTTCTTACAGTGGATGACATCTATAGTGTTGTCTGCTTTTGATGGCTATTTCACCTTATTCTGTCTTACAGTTTTCTTTGTTTTTTCCTCCAATAGACTGGTCAGGGTGCTCTCCTTCTGACTATACTTTCAAAATACTGTGAAGGTACCTAACTATTCCTACCTTCTGGATTCTTAGCTCCTTCACAATTTTTATGTCTCTGATATCCTATATTCCCACCAATACTCCCCTTCCTAATAGTTTTATAAAAGTTTTCAAACTTTTGGTGGTGTTTAGAATCATCTAATCTTGCATTTGTAAACATATTTATATTTCAATGAAATAATCGAGATCTCTTATAGTTTGTGTTGACAACATGATAGTATAGAAAATCTTATGCTTTAAATCTATAGCTTTGAAAGCTGAAATTCTTATAGTTCATATCAAAAAAGTTTCTGAAATAATTGAATCATCAACTATCCCATCTCAACTAGCCAAGTAGTTAATGTCTGAATCTGTGTTCACGTGTTTTTTGAATTTGCAGATTGGAAAATAGAAACAAAGGGTATATTTTTTTTTTTTTTTTAAAGAATGTTTTGAAACTCATCCTGAATTCTTTAGCCATTTTATCAACAAATAAACTCATGAGGTAGCTAGGAAAAGAAGGCACTGACGAGAAATGCTCCAAATTTATCAACAGCCTTTTAATGTGGGTAATTAATAGTCGTATTATTTTTTACCAAAAACAGAATCTAATTGTATTTCCATTCTGTTATATGCCAAGCTAGGTTCTCCTCTAATTGAGATCGTTGCTTTGATGTTCATTTGATAATCATATTTTTATTAAGTCCACTAGCTTTCAACACGACAAAATTTGGAGTAATGAAATGTCTGTATTTCCTCTTGGTAGGAGTTGAACGAACTACCTCTGGAGCTGAAACAGTTGAAGGGGTTACAGTCTTTGTGAACCAAATGGTCGACAGGGATCTAAAATCTAGTGGCATTTGTAACGCCCGTCCTAGATGCGCCTTTATTTATCAGAGTTATAGCGCACAGGCATCAAAATAATTGGACGACTTAATTGCGGAATAAAACTTTCATAAAATACTTAGTTTGAAAATACGAGGATAAATTTTTTCGTGATTCGAATCCATCCCATAGTGGGATGATAATACGATAATCCAAAATAGACGAGATGATAAACATTAAAATACTAACTAACTCTCATATTTTTCCAAAAGTTCCATCTCTTTGTAACCCTTACAGCATCTTGCCTCTTGATCCCGAACTACTACTGTCTCTTTCATGCGGTTTGGAGTTCAAATGAATGAACCCTAGGGGTAGTAGCATCAATCTCATATGCGGTATGAAATGTAAATGACAGTATAACACATGTATAAGCATAGAATAATTCACAGTAAACAAGTCACACCGTAACCGTAGTTAACGGCCAAGGACCGCAGCCCTTTGGAACACGCAGCTCCATTTTAGGACACGCAGCCCTATGAGACACGCGGCCTCAATCCATAGCTGGATACACAAAAGCAAATTATCTAGCAACCATGATCGAGTCATACATGCATTACATACATACAAGCTAATAAGATAACAGTTACCCACCTTGAGCTTGAATCCTTAAATTTCTGTCCGGTAGGTGTTGAGATTGGTCGAGGCGTCTACGAAGTCCTATAAACGTTTATCATTGTCATTAGTCACTTAATCACGTTGCAACGTAATTAGCTACGCGAACAAATTTTTAGAGGATTAAAAATGAATTAACTCCTAAAAAACTCCCTTACTAATAATACCATTTTTTTAATTATCATTAATTAATAATAACACTATTTTAGTTATTATTAATTAATAACTCCCTATATTATTTATTCCCCTTTTTTCTAATAAATAATAATAATATTTATTATTATTTATCTTTTTTTTTTAATTACTCATTCTCTTTCCTAATAATAATAATAATATTTATTTATTCTATTACTATTATTATTATTTTATTTACCTATTATATTACTTAGAGAACTAATTTTAATAGGAATATACTTAACCATGGATGAAGATGTAATTCTCACAAATATCGGATGGGTGGAAGTAATGAATCCAAGAATCATAGCTTTAAATATAGAGATAGCCATTCAAAATTTTAAAACACAAGCACGTACAGTATCTTTTTTTTTTTTTTTTTTGAAAAAAATGCAATAAAGATATGAAGGCTTCACTATATATATTATTTTGTAACTAATAAAATAATATAGTGATTTGTCAGATCACATCCTATTATATAGGAGTCAATAAATATTAATAACATAAAAAAAAAATACCTTTGTTTTATTATGATATATATAAAAATATATAATTAGATAAGTAAAGGGATATAGTACAAAAATATATATGGCATTTTGGAAATATGCCAGTACGTTTGGATTTTCCTAACCACGCAACTCACAATATATATATATATATATATATATATATATAAATATAAACTAACACAGTGAACTCCCCCTTTTTCTTTTTCTTTTTTATCTATATATATATATATATATATATAAACTAACACAGTGAACTCCCCTTTTTCTTTTTCTTTTTCTTTTTTATCTAAGTATATATATAATGATTACATGATATATATATATATATATAGGCAAATCTCAACTGCAAGGCAATGCCTGAGATTCCATTACTCGTCCTAAGTTACAAGACAAGAATGACTTAAAAAAATCAAAGTCTTTTAGGAATACAAACCAGAATATTATATATATATATGTGCTTTAATGTTTACATGTATATATATATTTACGCAACTCATGCGCGTGTATATTCTTTTTCTTTTTCTTTTTCTTTTCTTCTTCTTCTTATCTAAACTAATGCCTTGCACTAGAACAGAGGGTATCAACGTGCACAAACCCACATACTCTTAAAACCAGCTACACATGCCATATGATAGAACAAGCTCTCCAAGTCTTCGCTTTCGTTTAAACCCCACAAGACTGTGACTCATAAGCAGCAATATATATTATGTCTATGTTTTCTCTTTCACGTTTTGTGGCTTCGATTCCATATCAGAAAGGTTTTACATATATCTATAGCATTTACAAAAACACTTTTCCTATCTCTCTTTTAAATATGGCGTGAAAATAGCAGCAACAAAGTTAAAAGGACAGCGTCTCACCTCTGTTTTCGAAACTAAACACAGGGGAGTAGGATTGATCGCAACTCAAGTTCTTTTCTTTCCTTCCTCGGTTCCACTATGTTTCCTGGTGTATTTGCAGAGCATTCACGATGAGGACGTTCACAGATGGGTCTCACTCTTCCCTCTCGGATTCACACCTTGCTCTTGACTCTCTCCCTACCCTCCTCTTTCTTTCACGTTCCTTCACTGTTTCACTCTCACGTTCGGTCTCAGCTTGGCTGAAGCAGGGTGAATGAAAACAAGCTGAGAAGGAACAGATATATAGTAGGCTAAGGGTTTGGACCGAGACGTACAAGGTAATGGTCAAAAGAATACCCAGGGTGTGTTGCTCGAAAACGTAGGTATGGTCTCCTGCTGGTTGATGCGTATGGAACAATGTGTGCCGCTGTGGCATAAAGTGTTCGGCGCTCTCTTTTTTTCCCTCAACTAGTGCTACAGTTAAGGTGCTAATACGTTAAATCTATTTTGCTGTTGCGTTTCGGTTTGCTAAACTGAGGAGAATGAGAATATAATTTAAATGGGATAATGGGTTTGGATTGGGTTGATTGAGGTCAAGGAGTATGGTCACGTGGCTTTCTAATTATTTCCAATGGTTTGGTTTAAACATATCTGATTTGTTGTTTCCTATTCTGATGCTACCGTTGGCCGAATGACGAAAGGGGGCTGAGATTTCCTTTTGACTATATTTCTGCCTTTAACGTGTCTTTGCCTTTTCGTAAATGATGCTAATATATATCTCCTAATGCTTTTGCGTGTTCTGACCGTAGAAGTAGGGAAGAACTGAAAAAAATATGTCTTTGCTTTCTAGTTTCCATTCTTCTGCTTAACTATATAGGTACGTTGTTGTTGTTTCCTTTTTTTTTTTTTTTTAATACCATCTGATGCATTTCGTGTAAGCTGAGGGGTGTGAATGAGATTGGTCTTTGGGCCAAATGGGTTCGATGGATTGAGGTGATATGGGTTTAGTGTTTTTATTGTTGGGTTGTGGTTAAGTGTGCAGCTATTGAAGGGGTATTTATTGTTGGGTTGTGGTTATATGTATTTGGTATATGTATTAGAAGTTTAGAACTAATGGGTTGAGTTGGTTTCGGTGGGCCGAGGTTAAATGTATGGCTATTGGAGGGGTATTGGTATATATACATCTTGCTCTTTCCAATTAATGGTCACACGTGCAGTTTTTCTTTTGCCAATGTTCCATAATTTTAAATTCACATATTGTAAGGAAATAAATTCCTAATTGAATTTATTCTTTTCCTAATTTTTTTTAGAGAAAGTAAGCCCTATATTTCCAGTAATTAATATTATAATTACTCAGGCCAAATTATAATAATAATTTTCCACACAACATCTCTAATTTAAAATCCCAAAATTTGGGATGTTACAAAGATTTGCATTGAGAAGGGATCTAGGATCTATATATATATATATATATATGAGAGTAAGTATGTAACGTTGCTTATATAAAATTGTGAAGAGAAAGATTTTTGTTGATATATATATATATATATATATATATGTTGTGCTATATATATCATAATAAAAATGTATTTTTATGTTATTAGTATTTATAAACTCCTATATAATAATCTAACCAATTCCTATATTATTTCACTTATAATATTATTTACAAAATAATATGTATAGTGAAGCATATTTTACGTGATGTGAGCATTTATTAAATTCCTAATTTAAAGAGTTTAAATTAATTGTAGAGAAATAATAGTAATTAGTGACAGAATAATAATAATAATAATAAATAATAATAATAATTAATAATAATAATAATAATAATAAAATAAATAGTAATAAATAGATATTGTTATTATTATTAAAAAGGGATAATAATAAAGGAAATTATTAATTAATAATAAAGAGAAAGGTAAAATAATATATTTATTCTTATTTTTTTATTCTTTTTATTATTATTATTATTTCTCTACAATTAATTTAAATTTAATAGGAGTTTATAAATACTAATAACATAAAAATACATTTTTATTATGATATATTTATAGTACAACATATATATATATATATATATCAGCAAAAATCTTTCTCTTCCCCTTTTTATATAACGTTATATATATATATATATATATATATATATATATGAATATGCTTGTCATAAGGCGCCGAGTATCCAAGGGAATAGGGAAAAATTTGCTAATATATGTAAAGATTAACGTTGAGTATGGGAAAACCTAGCTATGAAAGAGAGAGAGATATATATATATATATATATATAGATCCCTAGATCCCTTCTCAACGCAAATGCTACTAGATTTTAGATCCCTTCTTAACCCACCAATGGATTCAAGGAGCTTTTGAGGGAAAAATTCGAGGGGGAGAGGCTTGGGTAGTTTAATCGACTATAAGGATTCTAATTTGCCCCAAATAGGGTTTAAAAAAAATAAATCTGGCATGGTGTAATCGACTAAGTATTGTACTTAGTCGATTACATCACGAAAAACATAAAAAAAAATTTTGGACCGTTTAGTCGACTACATATAGGATTGTAATCGACAAACAAGGGCGAAGATAATATGATTTTACACAAGGGCATTTTGGTTATTAATTAATTAATTAAGGGCAAAAGGGTCAAAAGCCCTTCACTTATTTACACACAGATATTACACACCTATATCAAACCACTTTCTTCCAACCATATCATGATGCATCTAAAACTAAAATTAAAAACACACACACACACAGTAAAATCATTATTCCCACACTCCTTTTTTGGTTTTCAAAATTTAGGTATTAGGTGCGCAGGATTTCATGGGATAACGAGTTAGTTGGTGAGGTAAAATCTGGTCTTCTTACATCATGAAACATCTTATTTTATACTAGAGGAGTATCTATTCATAGTAAATTTCTCTCACCCATCAATCTTCAAAGATGGATTTTAGAAAGTGTTTTAGAGGAAGATAGATAAAAATGATGAGAGAGAGAGAGAGAGAGAAAAGACTCAAATGAGTGGTTCCTCCTCCATTTCCTGATTTTGTTTATCTCTTTTCCAAATTTTAATTCTGTCCCAATTGTTAATCTTTGTTGCCAAGATCTTCCCACCTTACATTGTGCTTTTGCAACAAGATAGTGAGCCTTGACTGATCCTCTACTGCTATCTCTGATTCTATATGTAAGTTATAATTTTTGGGGTGGGATAGTCTTTTTTAGAAATTGCAATTTCTACTTGTCTCGAACATTTAATTCACTTTTTCACTTTTACCCACAATTAATTACATGTCTCTCTCATATATTTTTTCACTCATTTTCTCACATATTCACCTTCTCCATAAATATGTATATAGAAAAAACATTTCTTACATATTTATTATTTTAAACCAAGTTTAATCAACTTTTTATCTACATAATTTGGTTAATTATTTTCAAGATGACCCTATTCAAATTAATATGACTTCTTGGATATAGCACATGTATTAAATCATCTATTGCGGTGGATCCTTGTAATCTCTTGGCTAACCGGGTCTGTCTCTTCCTCTCCATGCGATATGGCTGGTGTTGGATGTGATACTCGCCAAAGAAGGGTCCATTCCTTAAAGCTTAATGACGCAAGCCTTAAAGGGATCCAGATCTTCTCATTGTCTCTCATTACCTTTAGATCTGGCCGTTCAATATTTGATCTGAGTGTCTAGGAAGAGACACATCATCTATTTCATCTCTACCGCGTGAGGTAATTAGTTCGAAATAGATGATGTGTCTCTTCCTGGACGTTCAGATCAAATATTGAACGGCCATGATTTAAAGATAATGAGAGACAATGAGAAGATCTGTATCCGCCTTAAAATAATATTTAGTAGCTTTTTAACTTTAGCGACTAACAAATCTTACAGCAGAAACATAAGACCCAATAAAAAGGGAAATAAAAGCTTAGGGATCTAATTCAAAACTAATGAAAAATATAAGGACCTGCAAGTATACTTTCCATAAAAAAAACAAAAAAAAACAAATCCACAACCAATATAATCAACTCAGAAAATTTCAAATTTCAAGTACTTTACATATTATTACATCATTTATAGAATCACTCAAATTTACAAGATTACTTGAAAAAAATCACAAGGTTAAAGAAACAAATAGCTTAAATTTGATTTAACAATTATTCAACTAGTGGTGTCTCAAGCATTTTTGGTAAACAAAGACTTGATTTTTCTCAATGAGCCTACAACATCAATCATAGTAAGTCGTGCCTCCTTGGTAATTCAAAGGAGCAATGTAATGCTAACTCAAAAATTGATGACATATAAGGCGATATTATCGTATTTTGATTTTCTCTGTAGCAAATTGACATCTATAATATTCATGATGGAATGTGGTGTGGAGTTGCTCACCCAATCTTTCAAACTTAGTCCTTGAACAAACATTTCATCCGTTGGCTTCTTCCTTGTAAATATTTCCATTAGCAAAATCCCATAACTATACACATCTCCTTTGGTGGAAACAACTCCTTTCAATCCAAACTCTATATGTCATATGGAATTATTAGTAGAAAACTCATTTATGAATAAGGTAAGCTAGTCTTCTTTTGTATCATCAATTCAAATCTTTACACATGAAGATGGAAAATATTTGCTAGAAGTTGAATAATATAAAATTATACTATTTTATAGAGCATAGCAAAGAAAAGAATATAGAAATATATTCAAAATTTTATTATTAAATCATTACCTGGTGCCATATAGCCGATTGTTGCCAAAGTTTTTGTATAAACTTCCAACTTTGTTTTTCACCAAACAATTTAGCAATACCAAAATCACCAAGATGAGCCACCATATCTTCGTCCAACAAAACATTGCTCGGTTTCACATCACAATGAACAACTAGTGTAGAAGAACCATGGTGCAGATACTCCAAAGCAGCCGCTACATCAATCATTATGTTCAACCTTTGCGAGACATTTAAATAATAGTTATGAGAGTATAGCCATTTGTAAAGACTCCCATTTGCCATGAATTCCATTATTATAGATTTGAAATGATCATTTGAGCAACTACCGATGTTCTTAATGAGATTGCGATGGCGTAAATGGCGGATGGCGGGAACACTCAACATCAAAACTTCTTGATGATTGTTCCATATCTAAGTTAAACACTTTGATAGCAACTATCTTTTCATTTGGAAGAACCGCTTGTATACTTGATCCAAAACTTCCAGACCAATAAGATTACTCTCATCAAATCCATTTGTTCCTCGTAGAAGCTCATAATAGGATATCCTGGTTGGTGTATCCAAAGTTATTAAATCCCTCTTTGTTGAATTTTTATCATCATCTCTCTTATTCTTTAGAACCACAATTGCTAAAACAATCAACATGGCAACAATGGTAGGTAATAAGCATTTTATCATCAGCATCACTTTATTTGATATGTGCTTGTTTCCTTTCCTACATGGTTGGACTTGTAGTTGGGATTTCCCACAAAGATCTTTATTCATCATAAAAGATTGAGCAGTAAAACCTTGAAAACGGCCACCATTTGGAATTTCTCCATGCAGTAAATTGTAGGAAAGATTGATGTATTTAAGATAGAGTAATGACTCTAAGGACTTTGGAATCACACTGCACAAATAATTATGGGAAAGATCCAAGTACTCCATGCTTACCATGCCACCAACCGATTCGGGAATAGGCCCTTCTAATTTGTTTTCAGCCAAAGATAGGGTTTGCGTAACTTTGCAAGCCACCCATAGTTGTAGGGACGCTTCCTGAAATTTGATTTCTTGACAAGTTCAACAGTATAATTGCCCTCAAGTTTGATACCTCTGGTGAAATTATTCCATTCAATACATTAGAGGACATGTCCAAAATCAGGATATCTTTAAGACTCCAAATAGATGAGGGTATTTGAGAAACCAATTTGTTAGAGCTAAAATTCAACTTTTGCAAAGAAGTATTCCCCAGACATTATGGAACCACTCCTGAAAACATGTTGTTGTCAAGAGACAACTGACTTAGACTTTTAAGTTGGCAAAGTTCATTTATAATGAACCCTTGCAATCTATTGTTGCTAAGACTTAAACGTTGAAGGCTATGTAATGTGTTAACTGTATCAGGAATCAAGCCACTCAAATGGTTCTCACCCAAATCTAGTTCCACCAAGTTTGTTAAATTTCCAAGTACATGGGGTATAGCTCCACTAAATCTATTTGATGATAGTATTAATGTAATGAGTTGAGAAGCATTTGATATGCTTCTTGGAATTTTTCCAGTTAATCCATTTCCACCCAACCATAACGTCTTCAAGTTGGGAAGGCAAATTCCTAAATATGATGGGAGAACGCCAGAGAGGGAATTACCACCAAGGCGCAAGGTTGTCAATGTTGAAATGTTGAATATGTTGGAAGGAATAGGTCCTTTCAAATAATTGTCGGTCAAGTCTAAGACATTAAGTTTATCAAGTTTGCCGATGCCTTGTGGCAAAAAACCTGGACAGAAAAAAAAAAGTTGAAGTAAACCACGATTTTCAAATACAAAGAATATATCCAAATAAACTTATTTCTATTATTTTTTGAAGTCAATGTAAAATTCTTAAAGAAAAAATGTTAGATAAATCATAAACTACATACCCGTGAGATGCCACGATTATTGAAGATTTTTTTGAAAATGTAAATTTTTTTGTTGTTGTAATTTTTGAATAACTATTTAATAGTAAATTAATACATTTATAAACCATAATAAATTAATAGCTAGGAACAACCGACAAAAATTGATAAAATAAAATTAAACAAGAAAAGATGGTGGATAAAAGAAAAAGTTTTACTTGATAGAATATCCAAATGCGTGAATAAAAGTGGGCCCATTACATATGACGTTGCGCTATTTGGTTGGACAAGGTATAATTAATATGGTACAGAGTACTTAAAATTTGTTTTCCAAGATTTAAATATCATGTGTGATCCTATCTTTTTGTTATTTTAGTTTTAGCAACAATTCATGATATCTTTCCATATTTTGGGATGGTAAATTAGTAGCTATATTTAAAAATTATGATTAATGAAATGATGAAAAACAAAATCTCATTTTAAATTCATTTTCTATTAATAACAAATCTAAATTTAGGCCTACATTTTTAATAGGTTTCTAATAAAGTTAAGAGGCCTAACTAGGGAATGAGATTTGGCGGAGTTGATTTTTAATTGGTTTTGATTATTTTAGCTACATTTAATTAGAATTCTCTCTTTGTTTTTAACTTGTTTATTTGTTTTTTTATACATATTTATTTGATTTTTTTAAATTTGTGCTTGCCAATTACTTTTCGAATCAAATTGTGGCTAATTTTAAGAGTCCTAGGTAAGTTACGGTAACACCTATCACCATGTCGTGAACATCTGCAATTCTTCTCCAATTCTCTTCTTCTCCTCTCTAACATCCGAACTTTTAAGTTTTGAATTAATAATTTATAAAGTGTTGAGGAGGCTTGAAGGAATTAATTAAATATATTATTAAATATTATTATTTTTATTCGGATGTTATAAAATATTTTTATTATTAAATAATTAAAGGAATTATTATTGAATATATGAAGGCCAAAAGTAATCAAGCAAAATTTAAAAAAATAATTTAAAAAATTGAAATTTATTTATTTAAATTTATGTTATTTAATATTATAATAATATTTTTATATGATATTAAATCTCACACTATAGAAATAAAGAAGTGGATGGAACGGGTAGGTAAGAAAAATGGAGACACACTCTCTTCTCCTCAAAATCCTTAGGCCTTGTTCAGTACGAGGCACTGGGGTAGGAACTGGGACTGGGTCAAGGACTAGGCCTAATTATATTGTTTGGGATAGGGAGTACACAAAAGTTGGATTGCCACAAAAACACCTCCCCTGTATTGGTTAAGCAATGATGAATTGAAAAATTTTGGGGTAGAGGAAGGAGCAGAGAGGAGAGAGACAATATCGACAACAATAAAAAGATAGATAGAGAGATTGCAAGGAAGTGGGACAGACCAAGAGATTAAGAAATTTTGAAGGTAGGCGGATGAGAGGTCGCCGGATAAGAGGAATGAAGCTCAAATACCTTATGCAATTACAGATACCGGCCCAGGTGAGTTACCCAACTCCCTTTTCATCTTCAATATATTCTATTGTTATTGTTTAGGAATTGCTAAAAGGTTAAATTCTAATCTTGAGAAAAAGAGAACCTTAGTTACTTAAAAAATGTTTAATTGTTTATAAATCAGTGTTTTGGGGATGACCGAAGTTTGACAAAGTTTGAGTAAACAAAAGCCACTTTTTCCCCAGAAAATTAATATGGAAGTTCAATTTCATAAATGTAAAAGAGGTGCTATCATGTGGGTATGTCATTTACAAATTGAAGATTTTTGACGTTGTTGGTTTGCTAAAACTAAAGAGGGATACATATACATACTATGTATTGTAGCAGATAGAAATGCATAGAAATGATGTGTATATATGAGTTGCTTGAACACTATGTGATTCAATTTTGTGGATAAAAAATGAGGAAAACTTAGTGTTCTTAAATAAAGAAATAGGGAGCAAATGTCATAGATCATTTAATCACACTTACATTACATTCAAAAGGTTGTGTTTGGTGCTGCCTTGTGATAAATAAGTGTCTTACCTATATATAAACCATGGTTAAAGACATTTAAATGAGGGTTGAATTCATGTTTGATGAACTGAATTGTTGAAGCTTGAAATTGAATTATGAGTTGCTATTTTAAGGTTTCTATATGTTGAACAAATGCCTCAAAGCATCAAAGCCGATTAAGGATCTCAAAGAGATGATTAAATTTGATCTATATGTTAGTTGTTGTATTTTTCTAATTAAGAACAAGTGTTGTCCAACTTTGAGGATCTTCAAGAAAATTAGAACTGTAATATCCTAAATTTGAGACCAAAAGGTTAGAAATAAACTGAGACAAGAATGCTATTAAGTCAATGGAAAGTCTTAGACTTATTATGAGGAAAAAAAACTTAAGATAATTATTAAAATTACTTTGGACCTTGAAATTTTGAGAAAAATTATGAAGTGTTATTTTGAGAATCTAAAAATATTATGGAGGGTTAGTTACGAAAAAAAGAGCCCTAAATAGTTTTATAGCTATTATTTGGAATTTAAAGCCTAAGTTCCCAAAAATTCGAGAAGAAATAGTAAATGAATCATTTTGGCATCAGAGTGAGGGAGAGTTTGAGAGAGCTGAGATAGAGAGTTTGGATTTGGGTTAAGGTAAGCCTCTTCATTCCCTTCCCATCACTAATTTTTCCATTGTTGCAGTTTCGGGATGATTGAGGCCGATTGAAACTGAAGCTACGGGAAGGGGATTATGATTAAGTAAAGATAGTTGTAGATTGGGGATTTTTGAATCAAAATCTGTTAGGGAATGTGCTTGTAAAGATAGTTGTAGATACTGAATCAAAATCTGATTAAGTAAACTGAAGCTAAGGGAAGGGGATTATGATTAAGTAAAGATAGTTGTAGATTGGGGATTTTTGAATCAAAATCTGTTAGGGAATGTGCTTGTAAGCTGTTGTATTTGGCATTTTGGTTGGTTTGGTTTTTCTGTTCTGTATTGACCGAATCAAGGCTTGCTGTTTTCAGTATCTATATGTTGTATGTGCGATTGGTGCTGTTCAGGATTTTCAAAGACTATGTTTGGTATCTCTACTGTGTGTGGCATCTGATTTGTTCAATAAGAGGTTTAGGATAGTATAAACTTTCAATAACACTATGAAATTAGTGCTATAATGTTGTGCAGATGTTTATCAAGTGACTGCATATTGTTTGGGTTATGAGGATGATGATTTTTATGGAATGGGAATATTTTCCAGAAGCATAACATGCTATTGTTTGAACCTCCTAAAGGCTAAAAGCTGATATTTGGGGTGTGGGAATTCATTAGAACTTAACTTTTTTAATGCCCCAAAATGTTAAACACGTATGTGAGATCATTTAGAAAAAAAAATGTGGTTTTTAGTTTGTATTGTTGTGCTGTACTCCCTTATTGTTTTTGTCAATGTTTAAACTCAGCTCCTCTGTTTACAGGCCCTACTTCAGTGATTAACTTTATTAAAAATAGATAATATTAATGAGATTATGCAAAAATATTTATGATTTTTTTTTTTTTGCCAAAAATATATGATATTTATGATTATAAGAGTAAAAAGGAAAAAAATGAATAAATGATATAAACAAAAGAAAGACAAAATGTGAGATAAAAAAGAAGATATAGGGTCCACATTTGGTGCTCATCACAATGATGAGCACCTAATTTCTCATTACTCGATAACAATTTAATATTTTTAATTTGTTATTTTTAAATGATAAATTTATTTTTAACTTGCGTGCATGATAATATATATCTGTGTGTGTGTGTGAACGTTGGAGGCAAAAAAAACTGATGGAAAGTCTATTACTTAATGCCTCTAGATATTAAACAACTATTATAGGTGGTTAAGCCTTAGTTAGTTAGAGGCATTTAAATGTAGATTTGGTCTATGTTTTAAATCTGTAAAATTTCCAGAATACAACATTAAGTGGTTTAGCATATGAGAAAGGTGCAAAATGATGGTGCCCATGTTCATATCTAGTCGGACATTATTGATAGAAAAATTTCAGATGCTACCCGAGATGTTTAAAAGCTAAAACAATTCTTAAAAGTAATAATTACATGTTGAATGATAGAGGCTTAACCTTGTGGTTGATTAAATAGGAAATTGGAATATTATAGCATAAGTTTGTGAACTTTATTTATATTCCCTATTTGAATAGCAACATTTAGATGAGAAATAGTTGAACTATGCCATGAATGATATACATGTTAACTATCTGGGATGTACATTCAAATGTTAGGATTTGATTTGTTGTGCCATAATCCACCAAGAGGCCATCAGGAAAGAAGTGCAAACGTGAGAGAGCATGATAGAAGTATCTTTAATCATTAATTTCATATATTATGTTTTGGTTGCAGGTTTGTTTGTGCCATTATTGATGCAGTTAAACATAAGAACATGTAAACTCCTTACTTCTATTATTGTCATGGCCATATGTGATAAAAGTTTTATTTATTCAGTTTTACAGTGATAGTTATTCAGTTATTGTAAGGTATTGTTCTTTGTCATTTATTCCACATGCTTAGTTATTTACCATGTATTGTATACTGAAAATATGATTATTGTAACATTCCAGTTTTTAAAAGTGTTTTCATAACACTTTCTTGCTCTTTAAATTCTACATGAACCATAGTTTAATATGGTATTTATTATATTTTATGGTATTTTATGATGCCTAACAAAATTTATTAAATCATTGGTTATTCTAGTCCTAAGAAAAAAATTACCTAGAAAATAGAATAAACACATCTCAAAATTTGAGACCACATATTCACCTATTTTAAATAGGCTTTTTCTATCAAAATATTGTATTTAAAATAAAAAAAAATTTTGAGTATTACATTTCTCCCCGATTAAATAAAATTTCGCCCTCGAAATTTGCTCTACACTAACTAGACCTTGAACTATAATTCCTGGAAACTTACTCCATACTAATTAGACTTCGGACCATACACTCGGATATTCACTCGTCGGATCCTTTTTATGTTTAAGTCGTTTCTCTCGGTGATCGGAATTCGCTCCGGCTCGACTACGAAGGTATTGCCATGTCGTACTTTGACATCCTGCTACACAAATGTCTCCGTGGCGTCTATATCTTTGTGGCAACAAAAGATACCTCATATTTTGATGACACGATCATGGTCTCAGTTGGTGTACGGAGGAATATGAAATACGTTATAGAAGTTAATCAAGTTCGGGGTAAGGCATATCGGCGATCGATTCATGTTTAGTTAAAACTCCGAATGACCTTACGTATCGAGGTCCTAATTTTGCCTCTCTAGCGTTCTCTACCGACACCGGTTCTTGGGGATAATACATGATCGTCGACTTGAACTTTAGAGGTCTTCCTCTCTTGTCGTAGTAGCTCCTCTCGTGCGCTTTGTCTTTGCTAGGGGTTGTCTTGTGCTCACCGTGATTTGTTTGGAGGTCTGGTCAATCAGATCTGGTCCAAGCAATTTCTGATCAGATAACGGTGTCTGATACGTTCGCCCTTGATGTTTGATCGTATAAACTCAGAAAACTCTAGACATCTAGTCTATACCCTTACTATGCATGCTTACTTAGCACGCACTCTAATATTCAAATAATAATCTCATTCATTTTGTACCTAGGTATAGTATTCAAACATAAGACCTAATCGCCCATCCCCACCGTGCTTGGTTACGCGAGCCTCACCGCTCGACCTATTCACCTCTCGGCTTAACACATATTGGCCTTCTGGCTCAATCCATTACCACAGCACTAGGGATTTTAGCCTTAATACCTAGGAGATTATCCTCAGGCTTTAGGCATTTCAACTATTACCTGGTACAGTAAATGTTTTGCCAGACTCAAGACGTACTTGTAGACATACTAGTCTAAGGTCACTATAACAATTTGCATTTCACACAATGATAAGTACTACTGTCTTAAGGCCTAGGGACACTGCCCCGTGTACTTTCGCACACTTAGATTTCGAGCATCTACTCGTCTATTTTACCTAAACCTCTCCCAAGTCTAACTCTTAGACTATATTAGAAACTTGATACTAGTTTCTATACAAGAATTATTGATTACAACGGCAAATTTTTTCTTTGCTAAGGTAATTACTACGCCAAATTTCTAACATAAAATGAGGATTTTATGTTCCATATTTTTATCAAGAGTGAGGAGAAGTCAACATACAAAGTAACCGAAAAATAGTTTCAACGAAATCCAGAACAACTTTTTAAGTTCCATTTAGTTTCCATGAATTCCACATGCTACTACAATTTTCATGTTCAATACTTATCAATAGATGCAAATAAAAAGAAGATAAAAATTCAACTTCAGTTACTACAGTAACCTACACATTCCAATTTATGTTTTATATATCTGAAACCTAATGGTTTGGACAGGAGTTTAACACAAACATATTAGTACGGTGGTGTACTAAAGTAGGGTTTTAGGAGTATCAACAACAACAATACTAACCTTAATTCATCCAGATTTACTAGAGTGTACACTCAAAATTTTATATTTAGGGCTTTATGTCTCTAAAATCCAGGAATCTAATCCTTATGGTTTTCAAGTTCTTACTACGAGATAAATTCAAATTTGCCGAGTCAAATAGGCGTTTATCAAAATTTCAAAATGGAACAAGGATGTATAATGTATGGTTATGTCATTATGATAAAATGATAAGAAATCTTAATTTCAATGGATCAAACGTACAGTGTATTTCAAGACAGGGTTTTAATGTAATGCATGCCACATCATTCACTCGAGTGTTGTTTTAATAGTCAAAATCAGTTTATCTATCAATGACTAGAAATCAAGTTTACAACAAGAGAGATCAAGAACAATGAATGATCAGGAAATTTGAGGAAAATGATACCTATATTATCTGTTGGTCCAAATTCCACAAAGTGTGATAACAAAAATTGGCAGAGTGGAAAGGCACATACTTAAAATGGAACTTAATACGGTATATTCTAAACCACTTCCATAAATTAAATTCGTTAAAAACTTTCTGGTATAATGAAGTAAAATTCACGAACTCATATTTTCCAACATATGACTACTTCTCACAAAATCCTATGCCGGTGTCATAATTTAGAATTTTCATAGCTAGCTGGTTGGACTATAATAATTACATGCATGAACTTTAATGAAATACTCTAGCAATGTGAACTTAACAAGATTTAATAAATTTAAAGAAGAATCACTTTCAAAAACATAGTTTCAAACTAGCTCAGTTGGGAAAATTTAAGTGAAACGCTCAGGTTAGATTTCTAAGTGAACGAACACTTGGTCAACATGTTGTCTATGAGTTATATTTGGTTGAAAATTTTCAGAAATAAAGTAAGCGTTTAGGCATATGTGTAACATACTTAATGTATTAACTCCTACAAGTTTCAAGTCTTAACAACAACCTTAAAGCGCAAATATCCAATGCAATCTCACATCGTACAAAACATGTTTTAGCAGTAAGCATATGATCACAAAAGGTTTTCAATGTCAAACTAGAGAACATTAGATCCTAATCATGCAAATGGTCCAAATGATAAGAGGGAGTTCATACAAGGCATTGCTTGATTTATCATAAACTTCATGATGATGCTTAAATTCTATTCAATAAGGCATATCTCTTTACAACAACATAAAGAAAGGGATTTTTGAGTTTTGCCAAGATATATCTAAAACATTTGAAACAAAAACAATCGTGCATATAAGGAAACCAAACTTAATATTATATACCACATACTCCTCACTTCCCCTCTTATGTACTTTCAAGTCTTTATTCCAACACCAGTATGGATGCCAACAGGTTAACTGAACTAACTGTTTTCTAGACTTGTCTCCTAGTGTATACTTAGACATTAGTCCACTAATACTTTTCCATCCCTGAGTACATACTCCATAAAGAGTCTTTCAATATTAGCTAACTTGTTCCTTACTGTTTTAAGTATATCGTACTGTCTACGGAGTCAAACTGGCCTAGAGGGGTAGAGCAAGATGGACCACCTATATGGCCCTCAATGATGCCTTGATTATGATTATTCCCGGGTTCATAACGATAATCAAGACCCCAATGAAAAACATTGCTCTAGGTATTGGAATTGGTTTTATTTGTGGTTGTCTATTTCTACCTCTACACCTATTTTTATCTCTGCTTTGTAATTGTGAGAATAGTATCTTCTCATTACTACCATTGATCATTTGCATGGCTCGCCGTTAGTTAATCACAATCAAGAATGACATCAATGTCATGAAAGGATAATCAGATGAGGTCTATAATATCTTCACGTCTGTTCATATACGTAATTCGATTCAGACATGTTCTAAAAGCAAAAGATTTCACACCTAGTGGTATAGCTACTATAAGATAATCTATAGGTATGCGCCCCTACACGTCTTATACATAAATATGAAATAGACGAGTGATTAGCACCCGAATCATATAATGCCTAGAGTAGATTCCTATTAAGAGATAGTCCCTTGGACCTCCCCTGGGGATTTTCCGGCCTCTCCCTTGTTCAGTTTTATCACCTGGCCTGAGTTTCGTGGCCTTATCACTCGTAGTTGTCTAACTCTATCTCTACCTCTACTTCTACCTCGGCCTCTAGGAACTCCAGTTCCTTGCAAATTTGTCGTCTTATCTTTCTATTAAGAATGACACACATTAAGGAATACTGTAATTTTCTAAACAAACATATACTCCACATAAGGTAATATACCCGTCATAACAGCTAACTGGCTTTAATACCCGTAGTCATATTTCCGTATTGTCGTACTAATAACTATTTGTTTACATGTTGCCTAAAACTAGCATAGTTTGAACTATAATGTTCTGCCTTTAGAAAATTCGTTCGTAGAGCGCTTATCAGCTCTTTGTGTGTACTCAAAACACGTCGCAGGGTATTGGGTTTATAAAAAGATTCACTTTCGGAATCATCTTGGTAGCTTAACAGCTAGGAATACTCACGGTTATCATCGACAAATGAATGATCTGATCCTATAGGTCTTTTCTGGCTCAGAGGGTATACTAGGCATTGGTTCTGGGTACACTATGTTCAGGGATACTGAATGAAAAGGTCCATGGTCATATATGGTTTCGTAAGGACATTCCAGATCGGGGTGGTATTCAGGTTCGGGAGCAATTATCGGAACAATATCATATTCAGGAGCAGAAAGATGTATTAGCTCAAGGTTAAGTTCTAGAGTTGGGTATAACTGATCAGGTTGAAGTACAGGTTCAGGTTTGTACACTAGCTTAGGATGGCATACTTTTGAGGGTTTATGGTTATGAATGGGTACAAGGGGTCTTTCAGGGTTTGGGTGATCTACCGACTCAAGGTGGTACACTGGTTTAGATTAATATACTAGTTCGAAATGATACACTGGTCTAGGGTTGTAGGATTCGTCAAAATACTGGTTTGAAATGGTACTCGGGTTCGGATCGAAACTTCATTTATTGGGGCAGCATCTTTGTTCGGGGTGGTATTCCGCTCGGTTCGTCATCGAGGTAGTTGGCATATACTCGTGGTCTAAATGGTATTTTGGAGCGGGAAATATGGTTCTCGGTTCGAGCATAGGCATAGGGGTGGATTTGTTGGTTCCGAGTTCGTCTTACTTTTACGTTTCCAGAGACTACTGACCGACGTGCTACACGTCTCCTTCTCCCATAATAATCTACGTAGGGAAACTCGTCTGTTTATCACTATAACAACACCAGGGTTTTATCAGTACTTGTTTTCAAAAGATGCTCTAAGATAATGGCTTAGAGCCCAACTTAGTTAATCAAACCGATTGGCCAAGTAGGTGTCTATCATGGGAGTCTCACCGACTTTACGGCGACTGAATGACTGACCCACATAGACTAGCCCTGCTTTTTCGGCACCAATGGTTTACTATAAGCTGAGCCAGGTTCTTGCCGGGTAAAATGCTCTTAGTTGAAAAACTCCGAACCTAACTCCATTACTCATACAATCCGGCGCCGGTGCATTTGTGGAAGCCTCGCGAGGTTAGCACGACGATTGACAACCACAAAACCCTTTCTAGACACTAGGCTGTTTGGAGTAGCATAGTTAAATTCGTACCAGGATGTCCGCTCACGATACCAAAATGTAACATCCCGGTTTTGAAAGTGTTTTCATAACACTTTCTTGCTCTTTTAAATTCTACATGAACCATAGCTTAATATGGTATTTATTATATTTTATGGTATTTTATGATGCCTAACAAAATTTATTAAATCATTGGTTATTCTAGTCCTAAGAAAAAAATTACCTAGAAAATAGAATAAACACATCTCAAAATTTGAGACCACATATTCACCTATTTTAAATAGGCTTTTTCTATCAAAATATTGTATTTAAAATAAAAAGAAATTTTGGGTATTACAATTATTGCTAATAAGATTCCGCAATCTCACCCCTCTCTATGTTTTAAGTATAGGAACAAGTACATCCTTGGGACAGGAGAAGCTGGTGGAAGCTTAGGTAATGTGGATGGAAGAAAGTGTGGCATGTTTTGTAACATTAATTTTGCATTAGTGCGGCTTATTATAATTACTTTGGCATGTAAGCTTAAAGGTTTTTTTTTTGGGTTGTAAATAACTCCATAAGGAGTAGTGGGCGAGCTTTGATATCCAAAGAGAGTGAGTGCCATGATTTCAATCTGGTAAAATTGGAAGTTATATCTAGTTTATATTTTTAATCTTGTGATTGACTTTATACAGGCTAAACGTTTTATCGAAATCATGAAATTTGGCATGAGAATAGTCACATCCTAAAATTTATAAAAATTATTAATTTGTACTATTTAGACATATAGATAAAAATATATGACTTTTCTAATTTCGGTCATAATTCTAAAATTTTGCAAAAAAAAAAAAAAAAAAAAAAAAAAAAAAAAAAATCTTTTGTACGGTATTAATTTTAGGCAAGTTCTGGACCTAATGGGATGTTGTTGAGCCCGTATCTTAATTTTATCATAAAAAGCATTTTAAGAGCTAAAGATAGAGTTTTGAACCACTATTTTTGGATATGAAATGATTTATTTATGAATTTTTGAAATTTTAGGAAAATTTCTTATATCATGTACCCAAGCTTTTAGAAAAGTTTTAAATAATTCGTCCTTATAAGGATACTGATTGAGCTACAAGTGGTTCTTAAATGGACAAATAATTCTGATAAATTACTCTAGAATGAGACGTGGCATTCTTAATGCATAATGCATAATGTCAGTGTATCTCCTTAAAGAATCCTTCGCATAAACATATTAGTTGTTGGTTTTTGTTTATTTACAATAATAATTTAGATTTTTTTCTTACATCTTACATGTCTTCTAATTACTTTTTAGAATCAATCACAATCAAATAACAAACAAATAAATAAACTACAATTAAAGGAAAATATAAATTTAATTTAATTGAAATAATTAAAACTAAAATAAGGCCTGCATCTACTTTAATTTTCCTTTTTAATTATAGAGTGGTATTATGGCCTTTTAAAAATATATTAAAAAAAAGTTCTCATGAGAAAATTGTTAAAAGAATAGGCCTGATGTAATTTTTAGTATTTCATTTTCCCTTGATTTTTAACACATACGTAAAAAAAAATTTGTTTACTGTATATTTGTTAATTCCTAAGTTTAAATCTTTTAAGAAAATAGTAAGTATAATTTAAATTTCAATTAAACAATATAGAATTATTACAAACTATACATATAATAAATAAGAAAAAAACAACTCCAAACTTGTCTATATTTTAATTATTTTAATATCAAGGGGATAGAAAAAACATAAAATTAAAGTTATTAAGAGATAGATAATATCTTTGGAAAAACAAAAATATATAGACATAACACATGGTGGCTATTCTGTATGGTTTGAGGCTTTGATGTCTTCGAAAAGTATATAAGAATGTCACTTATCTATGTTACAAATATCATGAGGTTTTATTGGTTCTTGATCTTCACTTTCTTTGTTATTTCACATAAATGAAATGATAAAAACCATAATTTAATTTTAGACAAAAATATTTAAAAAGAAAAGAAAACGCACAAGTAAAGTACATACCTTGTAAATGAGTTAAGACTCAAATGTAATTCTTTCAAAGATGTGCGATTGCTTATTGATTTTGGAATGCTTCCCTTTAATTGATTACCGGTAACATCAATGCCTTCAAGTAAAGGGAGTTGCTGACACATTTCTTCTGGAAAATTACCCTTTAAATGGCTCATGCCCAACTCAACATTTCTCAAAGAAGGCATGTTCCAAAAAAAAGAAGGAATTCCACCTATGCAAAAAAAATAAAAATAAAAATAAATAAATTAAATAAATAAATCAGAATATCTGTTTGTTTGTAGTAAGTCTAGGAATTTCCTTAATCCACACACAACCATATAAGTAATACATGGAATTTTGTTAATTAGCGGCTTAAAATAATAGACTATAATTTTAACTTTTGTTGGAAGTCGATTTAAAAGGGACTCTTCCAATATAATATCAATTACCAATTGGAAATTAAAAGTCTTAAAAAATATGTTAAAGAAAGATTATGGAATTAATTTCACCTATATAAAATGAACAACCAAATTATTTATATTTTGCATTAAATCTAGTTATTATTTACAAGGCTCTAACTTTGAAATCTGGCTTTGAATTCATCATGGATTATGGAATTTAAATGGCGTTTTACTATTGGATAATTCCCATTAGCAGGTGGATAATGGGGATATTATGCAGTCGGTGGAGGTAAGGGATCTGTCGGGCAGTGGGCATGTGGTGGTTTTAACTCGGTCATGAGGTGGATTCACGTGATGGAGGGGCGCTTGTGGTTGGGCCCACTCGTCAAGTGGAAGAGGGTATGGTGCCGACGTTAGAGGTTCAGGATAAGTTGGATAATGATATGGTTGTCGTGGAGTGTGGCCTCGGGAGTAGTGTGAATTGCTTTGAGGGATTTGAAATACCCGTGGAGGCATACGTAAAAAATGGCGTTGAATCGCAGGAGGAATCCAGACACGTGTTGGTGGATCTGTTCATGGGTCCATTATGAAGGGTGGGGGATGTTCTCGTACTATGAGTGTGGCACTTCCTAATGTGCAAAGTAATGAGGTGAATGCCATGGGGATTGTGGATGACAGTTATGAGGAAAATAATGAGCAAAATAGTAATGCTCAAAATGGTGGTGGTAGTCGTTTGGATGAGGCAAGTGGGAGTTTAATGAAAAATGGGGATAAAATAAAACGAGGCAGACCGGCAGGAGGTGGGAAGGAAAAAGTAAAGGTGGAATTTTCTAGAAAGGCGTCTCAGGTGCGCGGTTCACCTGTCCTTTCTTCACATTTATTATGACGTCGTTCCTCATTTGGAACTGTAGGGGGCGGCCAATACTGATCTTGGGCGCCAGTTGAGGTTTTTGATCTTGAAGTATAGTATTAGTCTAGTGGTGCTAGTTGAGACGAGGACTAGTGGAGATAAGTGCGTGAAGTTGTGGAGGAAGGTGGGGTTTGATTGTTCTTTTGTGGAGGAAGCGAGAGGTTTCTCTAGAGGGATTTGGATCCTTTGGAAATCTCAGGATACTCAGGTTAATATCTTAAACAATTCTTTTCAACATGTGCAAATGAAAGTGGATGCTATGGGACACGGTTTTTATTTTACGGCTGTATATGGAAGTCCTAGGGAGGAGGAATGTAAAGTTCTATGGGAATGTTTGGATACTATTGCAGGATCTTTTGTAGATCAATGGGTGGTTGCGGGAGATTTTAATGAGATTGCGGATGTGAAGGAAAAGAAAGGAGGAAATGCGGCTTCTATTGGGCCGTGTCGGGTGTTCCGGAGCAGACTGCTAGGATGGCAACTTGATGATATTAAGGCATCAGGGAGTTATTATACATGGATGGGCCCAAAGTGGGGTCATTTGACACGTGTCTACAAGAAGCTTGATCGGGTTATTGTGAATGCTCCCTGGCGGTTGTCCTTTGCCAAGGCAGATGTGGTTAATCTCCCACGTTATAATTCTGATCATAACCCTATGTTGCTGAGGTTAGCTGGACCCCCGGAAGGTAAACAGGTTAGACCTTTTCGTTTCATAGCTGATTGGATGAATCATTCTGAGTTTCCTAATCTTATGGCTGCTCATTGGAAGTCTAGTGTTGACCTTCCTGTTATGTTAGCCCGCCTGGTCCCACCTTTGGGTCGTTGGAATAGGGAGGTATATGGGAATATTTTCCAGATGAAGAATTCCTTAATCTCTGAACTGGAAGTAGTGCAACATCAACGTGAGAGTAATGACTCTGCTAGCTGGGGGTTAAAGGAGTTGGAATGCAGAAATCGGTTGAATGAGGTGTTAAAACGAGAAGAAATGCTTTGGTTCCAAAAGTCCCGTCATCAATGGCTAACCGAAGGGGACCGCAATACTAAATTTTATCATTTGAAAACGGTTACTAGGAGGAGTTTTAATAAAATAGGCCGATTGAAGAACGAACACAATATTTGGGTGGAAAATGAGGACCAACTCAAAAATATGGCCCTTACGTATTTCCAGAGATTGTTTCTAGATGGGGACCCCAATCGCAGGTGGATTACTTCTACCTGGCCAAGTATCCCCAGTACTCTAATGGATGGATTGCATCAGATTCCTACAAGTGAGGAGGTCCGAAGTTGCTTGTTTAGCATGGGAAGTTACAAAGCCCCTGGTATTGACGGATTCCCTGCAGTATTCTTCCAGAGACAGTGGAGTGTGCTTCATCATCAGATTATGAGTTTGATTATAGATGTTTGGCACAACCCTTCTCATATTCGGTTTCTTAATGATACTTTGATTGCTTTGATTCCTAAAGTGCAGGTGCCTACGTCTATGTCCCAATTTCGACCCATCTCTTTATGCTCAGTCTTGTATAAATTGATAACTAAACTGATTGTGAGACATGCTTGCAACCGATAATGGAGATTGTCATTTCACCTTATCAATCTAGTTTTGTCCCCAATAGACAAATTCATGATAATATTGTCATTGTTCAAGAACTGCTTCACTCAATGAACAAAATGAGAGGGAGACAGTTTATGGCAATAAAGGTGGATTTAGAAAAGGCGTATGATCGTGTGAATTGGAAGTTTATACAAAACATTCTTGAGGAAGTTGGCTTCCCATGTACTACAAATGACTTGATTATGCAGGCTGTGTCAACCTCATCCTTTAATATTTTATGGAATTGGGGTAAAACTTCATCTTTCAAGCCGTCTAGGGGCATTAGACAAGTCAATCCCATTTCCCCATACTTGTTTACACTTGTTATGGAGAAACTATCTCATATTATATCCACGGCTGTTAGTGGTGGGCTTTGGACCCCTATTAAGGTGGGTCAAGGAGGCCCCCCGGTTTCTCATTTGATGTTTGTTGATGATCTTATGTTATTTGCAGAGGCAAAGGATAATCAGTTGGAGACTGTTATGAAGTGCCTATCTTTGTTTGAACAGATTTCAGGATTAAGGGTAAGCATGGAGAAAACTGTCATCTATTTCTCCAAGCACATTCCTGAGGATTTGGCTGGTTCTTTGGAGGCTAAGAGTGGTTTCAAGAGAGTGAAGAATGTTGGAAGATATTTGGGGGCTTGGATGGTACATGGGCGTGCAACTAAACAATGTTATCAACATATTGTGGAGAAGTTACGAAGGAAGCTAGGTGGGTGGCAGCAGCAGTGTTTGTCTCAGGCTGGTAGAATAACTCTTGCCAAGTCAGTATTATCTACTATTCTTGTATTCCATATGCAATATGCTAGGCTCCCCTTAAATATATGCAACGAGATTGATAGAATTCAAAGGAATTTCATTTGGGGTGATTCCCACCATCATAAAGCTTATCATGCTTTAAGTTGGAAGGTGTTGACTAGCCTTAAGACCATGGGAGGACTTGGTTTAAAATCTGCTGCAATTATGAATGATGCTATCCTTATGAAGAGTGGTTGGAGGTTCCAAAACGATCAAGACGCCTTATGGGTTCGGTTTTTACGGGGTAAGTATAAGGTACAAACTGGTAATTTGCCAATACTTAAAACTAGTTGTTCAACGTTCTGGTCTTCTTTATCTAACATCTTTATCAATATGAAGGATGAGGTGGGATAAGAAATTGGTGATAGGTCTGCTATTTCTTTTTGGAAAGATAAGTGGGTGTCCTCTTCCATTTGTCTTCAGGACTACGTAGTAAGTCTTGTTCCTGTTGATATGCGAGATTCTGTGGTTAATAGGTTTGTTGATCAACATGGCCGGTGGAATCTGCCTTTGCTAAACAGCCTGCTTCCCCATAGCGTGGTTGATCTAATTAGAGGTATGCTTCCACCTTCTTATGATGATGGGCCAGATCGGTCCTTTTGGTTGTCTGGAAACTTATCCGGCGTTAGTGTTAAAAGTTGCTATCTGTATTTAGCTGAGTCTGGATTTCAACAATCTGTTATTAATTGTGACATGTGGATTAAGTTATGGAAGTGGATGGGACCACCAAGAATACAGGTATTTGGATGGAAATTTTTTCATCAACGCCTCCCTTTGAGGTCATGGATCCGTGCTTGGTCTGACATCGATGGTCTTTGCCCACTTTGCCATCAAGAAGTGGAGACCAGACTTCATGCATTTAGAGACTGTCATGTGGTTCGAGCGTTCTGGGATGAGGTGGCACATGGTGATCAACAACATGCTTTCTTTAGCTATGATTGGATTGACTGGGTAATGGAGAATTGGAAGAATGATGGAGTTACTCTAGGAGGATCTCTTTGGCATGAGTTATTTATTGTATCTTGCTGGTTTATCTGGAAATGGCGAAATGATTGTATTCACAACACGCAAGATACAAGTAGTAAATATTGCATGAGGCCTATTATTGAGCTACTGGGTGTACTAAAATCTGGAATTGACAGAGGACTACTCCAACACATAGCACAAAATCAGGTTGATGTTTGCTGGTCCTTTCCAGAAGATCCTTTTGTGAAACTTAATTCAGACAGGGCATCAAAGGGAGCTGAACAAGTGGCGGCTGTGGGGTCTCGATACGAGACGGTTCGGTAGGTGACTTGGAGGTTTTGCTATTCGCTTGGCGGGTGCACGGCGTTGCTAGCTGAGTTATGGGGAGTTTTGAATGGATTAGAGATGGCTTAGGAGGCAGGTTGGAGGCACGTAGTTGTTGAAAGTGACTGTCAATCAGTCATTGCATTACTTTCCAAACAAGGTAATGCAGCTCGTGAGTCCCATTTGGTGTCTCGGATGCGAGCAAATACTCGCATTAACCATATTCTAAGGGAGGGCAATCGGTGTGGATTATACCAATTTTGCTTTGACGTGGAAACTCCCGATGGAACCCATTTCTAAGGGAGGGCAATCCGAGTGTACGGGAGACTCTAATTTCTTAGTTTCTTTCGTTTGTTTAGTTTTCCAATTTTGCTTTTTGACTCATAAAATTAAGGAAACTCCCGATGGAACCCATTTCTTCGATCCCCTCATTACCAATTGATCTCTACCATTCAAATTGTTTCCTTTTAGCGTTCTTAAAGAAGAAATGGCGAAGAGAGATGATGGAATTTCACCTATTTCCGTAAGCTAATAGTCAAAAGGATTTCGGATCCATCTTTAACATTACTATGTTAAATATTGATAGGTCATGAAATTCTTTCAAACTAATTTTTTACGATTTTTAACCACCCAAAATGATATATTTTCTCTTTTTAAGATCTCTTATAGTTCTTTAAAAGGAATGAAAAAAATTTCTTTTCTAAAACTATTTTCTTGGATAGATTTATTTTAGTTTTATAATTAAAAGATTATTGTTTCATCAAGATATGTATAAAGAAAAATATTTTCAAAATCTCAATCAATTGAGATAATTTGGTGGAGATAAATTATATAAAAATATTATTGAAAATCATAGAATAGCATCAATTCATGAATTTTTGTTATTGTAAATTGTCGGCTACATTTAACCCCATTGCTAATATGTACAATATTAATGAAAAGAAAAAAAAAAAACTCATTTTAAATTATTTTTACAATAGAAAAATATTAAAAGAAAATAAAATAATAATGATAAAAAATAACAGTCTCATGCTTGTAAGGAGTTCGGCATCAAAATACAATTGATTAACATCAACTACTTGTAAAAAAGCTGAATGGACTTTAAAAGAAAAATAAAATGACTCGTAATATTTCATAATGTGTTTAATGTAAAATTATAATTAAAATTGATAGGTAAAATTATAAGACAAAGTTGATTGATTTATGGAGATTAAAGAAACTAAATAAATTTTTTTTATAAGATAAATTATTTAATTATTGTATATATTACTTGATCTATCTAAATGTTGGGTTTTGGGCTCCCTTTCCTATGTGGAGAAAAGCCCATGTTTGAAATGCCCAAATTTTATATATTTCCTATTCTATGAAAAGAAAAGAAAGGAAGGAAAAGAAAAAAATAGGAAAGAAGGAAAAGAGTGAGAGAATGAAAAAGAAAAGAAAAGTTTCCTAATTCTTCTTTGTGAGAGAGAATATTCTCTTGGAGTTTCCTAATTTGATGTTGTGTCTCACTTATTTAAGTGGGGAGAGGGCATATTATTCAGTAATATTTTATGAAATAATGGAATGAGAATTAAGACAATGATATATATATTTACATCTCTTACCTTGCAAGTTGTTGTTCCTGAGATATAGCAACTGGAGTTTGGTCAAATTTCCAAGTTCACTTGGTATATTTCCTCTGTTGAATTTGTTATCAGAAAATTGTAGCCCTACTAATTCTTTGCATTGATGCCAAATGGTTGGTATATCACCGGACAAATCATTTACATGCACATAAAATAATTCAAGTTTTGGAAGCCCGAAACACACATTTTTTGGGAGACTACCAGATAATTGATTTATTCCAAGATCAATCTTTTGCAGCACTAAATTGTTAAATAATGAAGATGGTATAGAACCGTGAGTTGATTTACTTCAAGACTCAATATCTTCAGTTGTGAAAGATCACCAATTTCATTTGGGATGCCTCCTTCAAATATTAGGGGTGGGAAAGAAATAATGTCAGTACCAATTTGTTATGTGTCACAAGTTATTAGGTACATGAGATAAATTAATGTTCTAAAGAAACACACAAGACTTGCACATTCTTTTTATGAAATGAAACATATATTAGTAAATGATAAAACACAATAAAAGCTATAACCCTTTTAATTAGGGTAGGCTAATAACCATAGATGAAATCATCAACTGGTTTTGTTTGGTTAAGAAATTTTGATATGATTAAATCTAAGTGACAAATTGAAATCCAATTAGTCCTTCCTTTTCATCATTACAAATTATACATATAATAAATAAGAAAAAAAGAACTCCAAACTTGTCTATATTTTAATAGCATTATAATTATTTTAATATTAAGGGGATAGAAAAGACGTAAAATTAAAGCTATTAAGAGATAGATAATTTCTCTAGAAAAAAAAAAATGATTGTTGCCAACAGTAACCACTCTCAAAGAAGGTATGTTCCATGGAAAAGAAGGAATTCCACCTATGTAAATAGTCAAAAAGCTTTGGATCCATCTTTAACATTACTATACCGCATCAAATATTGATGGCTCATGAAATTCTTTCAGACCGATTGTTTACAGGGTTCCATGTCATATTTAAGCACCCAAAATTATCTATTTTCTCTTTTTGAGATTTTTTAACTATGAACGCAATTAGATAAGCTCCTTACAGTTCTTTAAAATCAATGAAAAAAAGTAAAAGAAAAATGTATTTTTAAAATTATTTTCCACTTGATAGATTAAAAAAACATACAACGTATGATTAGTTCAATCATATAATTAAAAGCCTTACCTTGAAAATTGTTGTCATCACGACATAGGAGTAAATAAAAAAAAAATTAGTTTTCATATTTTAAATCTCGCGTGGTCCCATCAATTGATAATCTTATCATTCTTTTAATTTGAGATTATAATAATCACAATCTATATGTAAGTACCATTTATGAATGAACAATATATGAATGAATGGAATGAAAAAACTAAAAGAAATGACAAAACAAAATCTCATTTTAGTTTTAAAGTGCTGGAGATAGTTATATAAAAATATTATAGAAAATCATAGAATAGCATCGATTCATGAATTTTTGTTATTTTTGTTATTGTAAATTGCTAGCTACATTTAACCCCATTGCCAATATGTACAATATTAATGAAAAGAAAAAAATATATCATTTTAAATTATTTTTAATATATTAAAATATTAAAAGAAAAGAAAAAAATGATGATAAAAAATTATAGTCTCATGCTTGTAAAGAGTTTGGCATCGAAATACAATTGATTAACATCAACTACTTGTAAAAAAGCTGAAAGGACTTTAAAAGAAAAATAAAATGGCTCATAATATTTCATAATATGTTTAGTGTAAACTTATAATATAAATTAATAGGTAAAATAATAAGACCTAGTTAACTGATTTGTGGAGATTAAAGAAACGAAATTAATTATTTAATTATTGTATATGTTACTTGATCTATCTAAATGTTGGCTTTTGGGCTCCTTTTTCTATGTGGAGAAAAGCCCATGTTTGAATTGCCCAAATTCTATACATTTCCTATTTTATGAAAAGAAAGGAAAGGAAAGAAAGAGGGAAAATCTCGTTAAAAAACAGAGTTAAATTATTTAAATTATAAATTAGGTTGTTGAATTTAACAAATTTTAAATGAGGTCATATAACCTAAAATAAGATTTTAGAATTCGATAATTTGACTTTATTACCCCTCATTTAATTCTAACAAAAAATAATGCTATGTTTAACTGGCGGGGAAGCTCTCCACTGACCCTCTGTCCATTTCCCTCCACTAAATCAAAACCGCAAAGTTTTCTCCTCCACTTCACATAGTGATGCCATTTTACAGGAAAAAACGTTGAAGGCTTTTGGCACTATTTCTCCCACTCATTCATAATCCTATTGAATGTGCAGTTACCCGTTTTGCAGAAAACAGAGGTCTAATGTTATTGGAAAAAAAAAACTCACTCAACTAAAAAACAAACAAACGAAGGAACATGTGAAAGAAGAGGGAAAACATAAAGCTCAAAGCTTATTTGGTAAAATAGATGAAGAGGAGAAGATTTTCAATCAAACAACTATTTTAACATCTGACTCACGCAGAAAAAAAAAAATACAGAGGTGGAATAGGCTCCTATATTGAGGAAGATTGATGGATCTAGTATAACTATGGACAACGATCTTGCTTCACTAGAGTCTTTCAAAGATACAGATGAAGTTTGGTGTATCTGGATTGATTATGGTGGTGAGGTTTTGCTTTTCATGAATGAGAGGGAGTATCAGTGCCAAAAACCTTCAATGTTTTTTCTTCAAAATGGCTTCACTGCATCAAGTGGAGGAAAAAACTGTGGTTTTGTTTAGTGGAGTGAAATGGATAGGGGAGTCCGTAGTGGAGAGGTTTCGCACCAGTTACGCGTAGGATTATTTTTTATGGAATCAAAGGAGGGTAGTAAAATAAAATTATCAAATTCTAAAATATTATTTTAGGTTATATGACCTCATTTAGAATTTGTTAAATTTAACGACCTGATTTATAATTTGAATAATTCAGCTGAATTTTAAAAGGATTTTCCAAAAAAAATTAAAAAAAAAAGGAAAGAAGGAAAAGAGAGAATGAAAAAGAAAAGAAAAGTTTCCTAATTCTTCTTTGTGAGAAAGAATATTCTCTCGGAGTTTTCTAATTTAAAGTTGTGTCTCACTTATTTAAGATAGGATATATTATTCAGTAATGTTTTATGAAATAATGGATAGAAGTTAAGACAATGATATATATAAGGGTCAAGGTGCAGATTTGCCAAACAACTATTACCCAATGAGCGTCTAGGCCAAATAACTATTGAGGGGACCAAAATTGCCAATCAACAATTAAAAAATGGAAAAAAACACAATTTGGAGCAGATTCGCCAACGAACTATTACCCCGTCACTTTGTCTTGGTATCTCCGTCTTCCATTGACCGTCATAGTGTCGTGACGTCGGCATTTCCAAAGCTTCTATTGTTGCTGGGTGTTCCACTTACCCTCTTGAACTCATCCAGTAGTCCACAACGTTCGACTGGCACACACCTTACACCCTAGTTCCATCCCTCCGATGGCAACCGCTGCTACCGCAATGCATGCTCCCATGGGTCCCATCTCTGTTGGTGTTTTCCTTTTCCAACAAGAAGGCTTAACCGCTCTTTTCTCCAACGTTTCTGCCACCGTCCTACGCCAGTGTCTCACATTTTAACTTAATTGTGATAGTTGTTTTTTTTTTTTTCTAATAGTTATTTGGTGTTTTTTTTCCACTTTTAATAGTTATTTGGTTTTTTTCACTTTTTAATTATTGATTGGTAATTTTGGTCTCTTTAATAGTTATTTGGCCCAGACGCTTTTTTTGAGTAATAGTTGTTTGGCAAATTTGCACCTTCACTCTATATATAATTAAAACTCTTACCTTGCAAGTTGTTGTTGAGAGGATATAGAGCTTGGAGTTTGGTCAAATTTCCAATGCCACTTGGTATTTGTCCTCCGTCGAATCTGTTATTAGCTAATGATAAATTTGCTAATTCTTTGCATTGATGCCAAATGGAAGGTATTTCGCCAGACAAATCATTTCCATTCACATAAAATATTTCAAGTTTTGGAAGCCCAAAACACACATTTTTTGGGAGACTACCAGATAATTGATTTCTTCCAATATCAATATTTTGTAGTGATGAATTGTTAAATAACGAAGATGGTCTAGAACCAGTGAGTTGATTTACTCCAATAATCAATATCTTCAATTGTGAAAGATCACCAATTTCATTTGGGATGCCTCCTTCAAATATTAAGGGGTGGGAAAGAAAATAATGTCGAATGCTGAGTTTGTGACGTGTCACAAGTTATTAGGTACATGAGATAAATTAATATTCTATAGAAACACATAAGACTTGCTCATTGTTTTAAGAAATGGCATATATATTGGTAAATGATAAAACACAATAAAGGGTATAACCCTTTTAATTCGGGTGGGGTATATTATTCATAGATTAAATCAACTGGTTGTGTTTGGTTGAGAAATTTTGATATGATTAAATCTAAGAGACAAATTGAAATCCATTTGGCCCTTGTTTTTCATCATTCCTATCAAAACACATGTTTCTTGGGAGAATCCTAGAAAAAATATTTTTGTTGGCTTTACAAACTTTTTTAAAATAATAATTACTAACAAATAATGAAATTAAAATATAATGTAGATTGTACAAATCAAAATATGACCATATATATCATGTTGGCCATAAGGTTTTTCAATACGAAAAAGGACAATACAAGTTTCTTATATCCATTATCTTAAATCATCCAATCACATATGACCATATATATCATATTTTTAAAATATTATCAATTAACTATAAATTCACATAAAATAAATAGCACACATGTTTATATATGATTGGAGAACTTGACATAATGGATATAATGAACTTGACCTAAGTTTTTTTTTCCCTATGAAAAACCCTTCAAAACATTTTTAATGACAAAATAATAAACATATATTTTCAAAGACTAATGATGAGCCTTTAAATCCACTTGGACTAATTAATATTAGGGTTAAATACCATATTCACCATGGAAGTTTAGTCTAAGGAAAGCACTCACCCATAAGTTTTTTTGTCTCATTTTTTCCTCGGAAGTTTAAAAACTTAGCAATCTTACCTATCTCGTTGATCTTGACCGTTGAATTGTTGCTCTTCTTTATAAACTCTCGGTGTAAAGTTGCTCCAAAAAAAAACTTCGTGGCAAATTTGCTCCTTAAAAAAACTTTCGGGTATATTTGCTCTATTTTTTTTAACGTCGATGAAAAAATGAGAACAAAAAAACTTCCGATTGACCAATTGCTCCTTATGCTAAATTTCCATAGCAAAAATGGTATTTAACCCTTAATATTATAACAGGTAATTTTTTTCCCAGGGTGTGACTCAATAATTTGTTTCAAATTTTTTGATGATGAATGTTTTTTCCCTTTGAAAAATAGTAGAAACATTATGACAAAAATAAATAAGAAATTTCATAAAAATTCCAAAAATGAAAGAAAATTGAGACAAACTCTTATTCCTCAAGGATAAGATCCTGCTAACCAAGTACACTAGATTAAAATGAAGACAAATATAAATGTTGAAAATAATCTAAAACATACCTGACAAACTGTTGTAGGACAAATGCAATAACTCGAGCGAAGATAAGTTGAAAATTGTTTGTGGAATGATTCCTGAAAGTTTGTTACCGTGAAGTTGTAAAATCTTCAATCGCTGAAGCCTACCCACCACTAACGGAATGGTCCCTTCAATAAAATTATTATTCCAATCTAAGATCTCCAACATTGACAAATTGAATAGAGATAGTGGAATAACACCATTAAGACTGTTATTTCGAAAACTCAAGTACTCAAGCATAGATAAATCTCCTATCTCTGCTGGAACTTGCCCATTAAGGTCATTGTGGCTCAAGTTAAATAGTTTCAATCTACGCAATTGAACTAACTCTTTTGGTATTTGACCATAAAAATTGTTGTCACTGAGATCAAGTGCTACAAGGAATGAGAGATTCCCCAGTTGTGGAGACATGGTGCCCTTAAGACCCATGCCGCCAAGATTCAAGGAATGGACCCTTCCAAGATGAGTATTGCATGTGACACCAGTCCAATTGCATGGAGAAGAAGAGACGGACCAATGAGCTAAGAAATCATATGGATCTGAAGTGATAAAGGATTTAAGGGCAAGAAGTGCAGATTTATCAGTACTGATGTTTGTATTAGTCCAAGCTAAGGAGGCCATGAAGCAATGAAGTAAGAGCAGGAAAACAAAGGAAGAAGGCTTTCCCATGAGGAGCATACAGACTTGTCAAAATTTCAAGTCTTCTGCCTTGAGCAAATTAACACACACGTCGTTTTATACTTCTCCGGTTCCAAATTGAGTCAAGTCGTACTAACAAAATGCGGAGTTACAAAAGGACATCTTTTGTGATAAGATTGAAGAAATTGAAAAAAAAAAAAAAAAATCAATTAGCGTGTCGTGTGTATTAGATTTGTTTTCACATATATTTGAAGATATTTTTATGCTGCGTTATTTTATTAATGGTGAAGTATGGTGGTGAATGAGAAGAAGCTTCATCCATTGATTTGATAGTTTTGTGGTTATCAGAGCCAGGCTTGGGCTGACCTGGGTCTGTGCCAATGTGGATGTTGGGCTCTAATGGGATGGATTGTGAAGTCCCACATTGAATAGGTTGGGGAACAAAAGATGTCTTATAAGAATATGAATATCTCCTCTTCTTGATGTGTTTTAAAATTGTGAGGGGTGGTGGACCCAAGTAAACAATATCGAGAGCAAGCCATGTTGCGCCAAGGTGCTGGGTTATTAACTAGACATTTATAGTTTTTTGGATATAGAAATTCTACTATCTACAAAATACTTCGCTATAACTTACTTGTATTGAAATCAAATCACCATGCCTGAAATCTAAACAGATGAAAGAAATATTTGTTTTGTGATATCTCTCATTCTCATTACACTTGGTTAAAATTCTCTGGTTTTCAATTTCTTCAGCTATAACTTTAAGTTTGAGGAAAATATTGTCACTATATGATTCTAACTATATCTATCACTTCTTAACTTGGGGGTTATGTTTGTAAGGTTAACAACCATACACGGAGCAAACATGAATGGAATTGAAGAGAAAGCCTTGATTCTTTTTGTTTTTCTTGGGGAAAAAACTCTTATATTTACATAAATGATCTTGAAGCATTGCTCCTGCAGAACAGATGAAAAGTCTGAAAATTAAATAAATATATTTTGAACGTCTCACTATTCATTGATTAAATTATGATAACCCAAAAAGAAAAATAGAAGAGATGAGACAACTAACAAGCTATTAGTTGAGGTGATGAGCGACTTCACGCTTTAAGGAAGAGAACAAATCTCATAAAACACACTTATTGAAAATGTTGAAAACCCTTTGGGCTCTAACTAAATCTAGAAAGGGGAAACCTTGATCAAATACAAGAAATAGAGACAAATAAATTAAAAGAAAATAAAGTTATATATAAGATAATAATTAAATTTAAAGTCTAAGAAATAATATTGTGAAATTATTGAGATAAGATATTCTATCATATAAATATAAGTTATATCCAATCGATCTCTCCTATTATTCCAAAACAAACTTCACTTTCTGCAAAGTATATAACTACATCTTATTATGATGTATAATTATTTTTCATTTTCTCGAGAAAAGATTGCTAAATTTACTTCTGAGGTTTGATACTTACTAATATATTTAGATGTTCTTTTTTATGGATTTTGGTTTCATCATTTAAGACCCGAAAATGAAATTTCAAATGCAGTAGAGAAATTTCATCATGCAGTAGAGTAATACCCAAAGATCGAAATACCTCGACCAGACCCCAGACAATGAAATTGAGAGAAATAGAAGAGGAGGAGGAGAAAGAAAATGCCTCAACTTAATATTTTAAGGTGTTAATTACACCTAACAAAATAGTTCTTTTTGTGATTTTTCTATAAAGTATGAAATGGAATGATGACGGAGTTAATGAAATAAGAAAAATAACAAGATCAATAATAGGATGAACGATGCTTCATAGCAATGACACAAGCAATCCTCACTTCAAATGATTATGAGAGATTAAATATGCTTACTTCAAAAGACTCTAAGGGCCACCTCTTAAACTAGGCCTGACTTAGATTGATTAATATTCAGCCACCTTGCATATTAATCTCTCTAAGTTAGGTTGATTAAGCACTCTAGCAATTAATGAACTTAGAATTGTATTTAGCTTTTAATCAAATAACTGAGCCACCTTGCATTACAACTTGATTTTCTCATTAATCATAATTTAACCATGGCCACCCATATGAAAAATTAAGATTAATGATACTACAATCGAATGCTAAACACAATTAATAAGCTCAAATTCAAGAAACCAAGGAAAACACATGACACCATTGATCTACTAACCATGCCACCTTGAAATTAGCACAAAGAAATGACTAATTAAACACAATGTTAAGCATCTAACAAAGGTTTAGCTATAAAAAATAAAAATAAAATAAAATAAAAAAAGAACATACTAATAGTATCTTTTGTCACCATAATATACCACAACATAAATCAGAACAGATTAACGTACAATTTCAATATTAGGAGATGTAGTTTCAATTTGCAATTGTTGAGCAATCGAGTGTATCATCTATTTAATAAAGTATTGACTTCATTTTATTTAAATTAGGGAATTTTCAAAATGGAAATACATCCACAAAAATGAATGTATGTGCATTTTGAAAATAGATAAAAAAAATAATAATAATAATACTTGGGCATAATGAATAATAAGATGCATACCTCACAATCATTTTCTTAAAATTATATCCCTTTTGTCTAATCATAAGTCCGGATGCAAAGTGGCGTTGTTGAAAAGTTCATATAATAAGTATACTATCTCCATTTTAAAAAGATTTGATCTCATTTTGTTTTTCTATTATACGCTTATTTAATAACAACAAAACAAAAGACAAGTGTAAATGAAATAGGGGGAAAAAGCTTTAATTTTTACTTGGTCATGGTGGAAAGCGAGAAAATATATATATATATATATATATATATATATATATATATATGTTTAAATTTTTATATAATTACCAATTTTCAAAAAGTATCCTTAAGAGAACATTTAATTATAAATTAACCAAGAAAATATAACATATCAATGGTTGAAGTTTCAACCTTTGTAAGGCGTGTTTCAGAATAAGTGCCTTTTTCATTAAACTTATTAGTGGTTAAACAATGTTTATTTAATTTAAAGAGCACTTGCTATATAGGCACAAGACATGGTAGACTTTTAAAACATTAAGTTGCCCTCAAAACAAGTTGATGCAATGAAAGAGAAAGAAAATTACGTTGGTGATGAGGAAAAGCTTTGATTCTAACAGTGATAGATATGTTATCACATGCACTAAGGACCATGTATTCATTATCATCATATTGTATGGATGATAGAGTAACCCATAAAGCACGTTAGTAATGAGAAGAACCTTTGTCCCTTTAGGAACTAAATTTTCATCTTCGTTGCATTATTTCATTTGTAGTCACTCTCGTAGGCCATACATAGAGAGAGTACTTCCAAAACAATGTTAATAGTGGGACGAAACTTGCATGAATATATATGTTGTCGTTACCCTTCACATTCATCTTCATAAAACTATTTCATTCAAGGTCTGTAGGTCCACTCACAAGTCAAGCACGTCATGTCTCGATAAGCTAATCAAATAAAGTCTGAAGACTTTTGATAGATATTTTTCACGCTAATTGCCGTCAAACAAGGAGTAGTTGGACTTACTACATTTGAGAAGAAAAATCAAGCTGAAGAAGAGTTTTTAGTGGAGAATAATTAAATACTCCTCATATCCTATTTATAAAACATTTCTAATATATTTCACCGAAACCAAGAAAAACCTTAGACTTTATTAACTTTACATATAAATTTAACTTCTTTATAACTTTATAACTATTTAATATATATTATAGTAACGTACAAATACAAAGTCTACACAATAATAAATGAAAGGTAAAGTTGTACCTTCATATAAAAATGTAATGATGTAACTTATAAATAAGACTAAAAAAGATATTCTCTCTCTATCCTATAAATAGGACCTGATGAGTATATTTTTGGGTCTTATTTATTTGCATGTTGACAAACACTATCAACATTAGGAAGGACACACATCATAAGGGTGCTAATATATATATATATTTTTTTTTTTCATAATTGTGAGGAAGAAAAATGTCATACTATGACATTCAAATACTAAATGTGTCTTTTGGTCTTATGGTTGTGGTATATAAGTTTGTTATTAATAATTAGAGTTATTTCTACCAACACCATTACCTTCATCCAAGATTGTTATCGCCATTAAATTACCTTTATAGTTTTACTTTCATATTAATTACAACTGATATGCTACTAAATTTACTATTGAATAGTTACTTTCATACTATTTACCTTTATAGTTCAGTTACTAGTGTTTGCTAGCTATACATAGACTATCCCAATTAATGTAGTTCTGTGCATTGCTAGACACTTTATTTGTATATTGTATGACACTTGCAAAAGTGGGTTATGCTATTTATAATTTCTAAATAATACAACTTGTCATTAAATTTATAAATAAATAATAAAAAAACCAAGAGGTTCATTTGTTGCAGATGATGGTCACTTTAGAATTAACAATTGTATCAAATAATTGAACTCATAATAATAAACCTGTTGATATGAAGATCACTACGTTGTCTCCGCCATCTCCGCCAGTGCAGCCCAATCCATTTTCAAGGGTCTTCCTATTTTAAATGAGCTTTCCAGATGAGCACCTTTGAGAGTTTGAAAACTCTGTAACCCCCCCCCCTCTTTTTATTTTATATTATGGGGTAGCCCTGGTCAATATAGAGAGCAAGTCATCCGCTTGATAAATAGAGGGATCCTCTGGTTCGAGCGTCCAAAATCCTCATAGTATTTTAAAATAATGAGTGAGTAAAAGGAGGGCACTGAAAATGAGAAAAAAAAAAAAAAAAAAAGAGAGAGAGAGAGAGAAAGCAAATTTATGCTAATTTTTTTAGCATGCGCACACACACATGTTAATTTTTTAACCTAATACTCCATCGATTCTTATTATAAGGCACCAACTAATAATTCTTACAAACCAATAAAAAGTTAAAGTCATTAAATTTGTCTTAAAATTTAAGTAATTTCCAATATTACTCCTACTAATTGTACTAAACTTTAGTATCATATTAATTATTACTCTTACCCACTACCCCTATTAATTATAGGCATACATGAAAAAAAAAAAAAAAAAAAAAATATTTAATGCTCGTTGGAAACAAGTAAGTGCCTTATAAAAAAAAAAAAAAAAAAATCAAACACTTGTTAACGGTGCCTTATAATAAGGACCAAAGAGAGTAGATGCATTATTAATTTAAGGGAAAATTAAGCTTTTAGTTTTTCAACTTTCGACTCAATTATAACTTAATCCTTCAACTATGACTCGCATAACTCAATCCCTGAACTTTTGACTCGCTTGTGACTTATTACATTATCTTTTCATTTTTTTATATCATTACCCGTTTCATAATAAATCTTACAAAAAATTCTTTTACATGCATGTTTCATGATAAGTGTCATTCTTATATTTCAAGAAAATATTAAATAATTTGGCTGCTGTATAATGAGTGTCATTCTTATATTTCAAGAACATATTAAATTCTTTTAAATTTGAATAACTGTCCTTTAATTTTACTCTGGCTTTCACAAATAAAGAATAAACATGTCATTAAAGTTTATCCAAGGGCCAATTAAAATAGTAGACTCGCTAAGGTAATATTGGATATGCAGCGTCCCAAGTTTGAGCTAAAGCGTAATTTCACGCTTTATGAAACTACGGGTACGTAATGGTAATTTTGAAAATTATGCCCAGAATTTCAACAAATTCTCCAAAGGCACAGGAAGGTAGAAAGTAATTTCCTAGTTTATATTTGAGGCTTGATTGAGGTATAAAGGAGAAAATTATCTCAAAAATGAATTTTAACGTAGTATTACAATTTTTCCATGTTATTAAAATCCGACGGACTAGACCGCCGGTTCGACCACGAAACCGTCAAACAGGTCATCTAACCAAATCCAGGCAAACCGTTTAAACCTATTCAATATGTATTAAAAAATTTCTGATTTCAAAAATTCATATCTAATTCTACATATTTTCAAAAATTACAAATTAAGGCTCTATAAAAAGCTTAAGATGTCTATTTTTTAATACAAAAAGAATCACTCAAAAATACTATTTTTTTATCCTAACAAATTATCAAATTAAAAAACTATTTCAAAAAATATTGTCTTTCAAGTTCACTTCCTCACCAGTCTAGCCCTAGATTAGCTCCGGTTTGACTCGATTTGACCCACTAACCCTTGACCCACTACCTAGATCAGTTTAGTGGCCGGTTCAGGTTTAATAACCTTACAATTTTGGTTAATTAAAGGACAATTAGCCAAATTTAATCATGAAAAAAACAATTAGGCCTAAAATAATTGGGGGAAAATGGGGGAAATTATTTTAAGATTAATATGAGTTTATTAAAATGGTTTCATGCCCTAGAAATGGAAAGTTTACCTTAAAGAATATCTTATGTGCATTTTATTCAAGAATTAGGCAATTTATTGGAAATTTGGGAAAATTAGTTACGGATTAAATTTGAGCTTAAGAAAAATTAGGGAATTATTCCCTAATAAATTTGAATAATTGATGGTTTCACATTGATAATATGATTCAATAATCTCCAAAAAGAATTTTTTGAAGATTAATCCCATATCAACTAATAAGTGAAAATTAAGAGGATGATTATGCTTTCGGAGATGCAATTCATGCTCCTTCAAAACTATAAAGGTGATGAGATTTTAAAGTGGGAAGAAAGCTGGATGAAATGTTTACCATTAGATAAAAAAGGAGCAATAAAATAATTATTTTGATGGAGGAGGACACAAAATTTTATTAATCTAAGAGATGAGTTTAAGACGACATGAGATCTCTTTTCTGCCATTCACCTTCGAAACTCTGCAGCCACAAGGAAATGAAGAGAAAAACGAAAGTGAGGAAAAGAGAGAAAAGGGAAGGGCAAGTGATAATAGGTAAGAACTTGTTCTAAATTCATAATCTCTTCTAGTTTTTTCCTTCCAAGATCATCTATATAAGGTCTTCAAAACTTCTCTTTATGGTGTGTTTTTAGCAAGGAGAAGTTGAAGCCCAGGGTTCAAGAGAGGAATTTCAAGGCAATCAAGTTAAGGCTTAGGTAAGTGATGATTTTGGTTGTTGTAAAGAGACTATGGATGATGTTGTTGATGATGGACTGCACTGTTCTTGGATTTTTGTGATTTTGGGAAGCAAGAAAATCAAGGGGAAATGTTGTCCAGTCTTTTAGAAATTTTGGAAAGGATGATTTAAGTATAATTTAATATTGAGAAAGTGATCAGGGATAGAATATGACAGTGAGAAGGAGTTGTATTGAGATTATCAATTGTTGTACTTCTATTGTATTTCAGTAGTGGATTAGTTATGTACATATGTGTAGTTACTTAATAGATTAGGTTATTGGTGTAGGACAATACCATTGGGCCTCAAAGCTATTAAGCCCATACGGTATATATATTGCCTAGGAAACATATCACATTGTATTGGATTCTGATAATGACTTCAATATATCAAAAGGGAGTTTTCTAGGTAAGTTGTTATTGAGTTTTGTGTATTTTGATACTGACAAAGTATCCAAACTGAAAATTTGTTTAGGGTACAAGTGAGAAAATAAGTTTGGAAGCACTGAAAAATAAATTTGAATAATTTCGCATGAATTAAATCGGCTACCAAGCCCAATTGAACAAGAGCCCCAAAATCTTTATCCCATTTGATGGGTTTGGCTACATGGATCACACAACGCTATTTTGCTCCATTAAAATCAAATCTTTGGATAGAGAAATAATAACTTCACTGGATCATTTTTGAAGTTATATATATTTGTCCAGATCAACAAATGCAGGCCGAAAACATACAGCAATTGTTATTTTCAGTTTCAAAAGACAAATAGATTCTTTTATCAAAAAAAAAAAAAAGACAAATAGATTGATAAAGTCAAACATATAAAAGTCCAAAACAATACCTGGCTAGCTGGCACATAAGGATCCCCAGTTAATTTAAATGCTTCTACATACTCACAAAACTCAAGATCTGAAGGTTCCCTAGCCCCACTGTCTTCTTGCCACTGACAAAATTTGCGTCTAAGTTGAATGACTTCTGAGGAGTAAAGACCATTTGCACCAATGTATAGACCTAATGAAAATAAAGTATTTTCTTATCACTGTAAAGTACAAACCATGGATCCAAACTTAAAGTACAACAATGAACGACCAATATTAACTAAAACTAAAAATGACAAGTTCTGTAGAAAATAACCATTTAAAGGATCTGAAGAGGCTGGTATTTCATTATGGTTGAAAATAGTAGACCCAGACAATGGCTGGTGGTTCTGAGCTTGACCAAGAGTATGACTTATTAATTCTCCTATATCTTTCAGGACCTAAAAGAATAACGCAGAACATTATAGATAAGCAATATCAAGGAGAACTAGCTTCGCCAAAGAAATTCAATTTTGTAAAAGTATTTTCAACATAAAAAACTTAGTAGTTAAATTTCATCACTAAATAATCAGTGCTAAATTCAATTTTATCAAAGATGCACTCAGTAAATAAAATTACGTCAAAGTAAAAACTTAGACCTACCTTAGACGGCACCTTTCCCCTACCAATAAACTTAGCAAGATTAAATATAACATGATCAACCGGGCGTTGACCTAGAGTCTTAGTTGATTTATCTGATGAAGATTTCCCTTTGCCACCACCATCTCGCTGGTTGACTTCTTTTTCTACAGTGAACGAAAATAAACCATGTCCATTCTCCAGCTTAGCGGGAACCTGATGCAACTTTCGAGAAGAAAAATTACTGGAAAGTTTCTGAGCAAGACCACCAATGAAAAATTTAAATGCATTTCATTCTGTTCCTCACGTCCAATGGTTTCAGGACCAGTATTAATTTCAATATCATCATCTCCCTCTTGGTCAGACTTAGCATCTTCGATTTCCAGACTTTCAGTTTCATTTTCCTTCTCTTCCTCATCCTCCTCCTCCTCCTCTTCATCTTCATCTTCCTCAATTATCTGTTCAATCACCTTAGATATTAGATCCTTGTCTACCTTCTCTGAAGGAGTCAAATTCAAAACCTTCACCTGTAATTCCCTCAGCTGGGTCTGAGCCATCATCCTTATCATCGCCACTCTCAGGATCTTCGGTACTCACAACAAATAGCTCACTCAAGTGACTCCACGGAGCTCAATCTCAGCAGGGTTTGATATCTTAGAGGATGCTATTCAGCAGGTGCGGGCACCTCCTCCCTGCTTTAAGTAAACAGCCTGAAAAGCATCAACCATAAGGTTTATATACAATGTGCCCTTATTTGGAAATATAAAGCAGAAAACAAGCAAGAATCTGCCAAAAGTTAAAGATGAGAATGCTGGCATAGAGCTACATATGATATAACAGTATCAGTGTAAGTTGGCATGTATGAACAAACAAACAGGATTTTATCCCCTTTTCCATGAAGAAGGCAAGAACATTACGGTATCCTCTTGCTAGCTACAATAGAATAATTCAATAAGTAACTAACCATATCTGAATTCATAAATTAAGACACAGCAATTAGAAAACCAGATTTCATGAATTGGTACGATGCATGTATAGATTACGGTAACATTCAATAAGATAACTAAATTAAGAGGTGCGGATGAGGAAAAGTTGTCTGTATGGAAGTTGAAATGCAAAACCACCAAACAGCAGGATTTCATGACTGTAGAAGCAAGAGCCAGATTGCTCATTGCAGTTTAAAGCATAAAGGAATTTCTTTTAAAAATATTCAATTAACTAGGAAATACTGAGGAAAATAATAAAAGCATAAAGAAATAATATTCAATTAATAATTTTTTTTATTTTGCACGCAGTTAATTAGTTTAACTACAATATGCATATGAAACCCCTAACGGTTAACAAATTCATTAAATCAGACGAATTTTGTAAGAATATAATACATCATCACATAAAAACATATATATTCACCTGATGCTTGTTGCAGTTACTGTAATATCTAAGCAAACAATGATATGGAGGTTAAGTAGAGAATAGATACCTGCAACTTATATTCACCTTTCTTATTCATTAAGAAAAATTTCAAACAAAGGAACACCAGCAGCAGAGGTAGCAAGTTGCCTGGAAAAATATGGCCAAAAAAAAAAAAAAAATTAAAACCAAATACCTCATAATTTTGCAGGATTGCCCCCCAAAAAATAAATAAATAATCAACAGTTTGTTCAGAAAAACATCTTAATGTCCAATTGACCTCCAAGACAACCAAATCATAGGTTACTTGGAACTAAAAGAATGGCATTTTGAAGCTGCGTTTCAACCTAGGGAGCACGGACACCAACACAGACCAAGCAACATTACAAAATCTGAAGTGACCATATAAAATTGAAAGTGTCCTATCATGGCCAATAAGAAGGCTAAAAACAAGTTCAGAGACAAGAAGCTTATTTTTGAAACGCCTACCTTCATAGGTTCCATTAATCAAAACAGATGGCTCAAGGAACAAAAGTCAGTTATATCTATAACATGAGAGAAGATGTAATTTACTTTTGTCATATATTTTTCTGATAGAAAGCCTGCATTTTCAATGATGCATTCAGGTGTGGATGATGGATGATGACTGCACCTAGTTTCCAGCCATGATCAGGGTTTCTTTGCCACACATGAATCACACACTAACAGAAGGAATAATGACAAGCTAGATAAATATTTCCTATGTAGTCACCAACACATGGTATGAAATAATTCACCAAAAATCTATCATTTAAAAAAAAAAAAAATACTGAAGTACTAATTGATTTTCACACCTTCACATAACTCATTCACCCATAATGCAATTGATAAAGTGGTAGCACTAGCATCTCTTTTGCCAAAAAAAAAAAAAAAAAAAAATCGTTTTCTGTTTTCATGAATGGTAAAATTCCCAACGCATTATCATCAAGAGAAGGAAAATACCTAGGACTATATCTCCTTGCCACATATCTTCCATGATCTCGAGTTACACAAATAATTAGACCATGTGGATCATTAGCATCCTTTGAAGAGCCAGACCACCAGCCAACCTGAAAGCCCAAATATATTCTTAAGGTTGAAGTAAACCACCAACAGTTAATTCCAGAAAGCTAGAAATGAATTCCATATTTAACCAAATTACTGGAAAGTGACTGTTATTTTAAAACCAATAAAGTAATAAGAGAAATGCAGCCTAATTACAGGATGATAATCACATCAAACGTGAACATAAATGAATTCCATATTTGCTACCCTCCTAAAATTAACTCCCATAACTGATTTGAGCTCTGGTAACATATCATAGACTAAACAACTCAAAAGGACAATAAATTAGGACATAAATTCCAGTGATCTCATTGAAACTGCCAAGAAACAGGCAGTCCCTAATCCCTATTGGCTTTCATGGTCACAAGTTACATGAAATTCCTGTAAAATAGGATGAAGAACAAATAACCATACCAGAGAAATTCAAGATGAAAGACACCCAAACTATTCCAACTTAACAGATGCTAGCATTACCAAGTTCACCCCATGAAATTGCATATCAACCAAAAGGCAAAAGCTATTCATGAAAATTTTCATGCAACACCTTTCACGAGAACTCAAAAGTCCAGCACCAGCTTTATCTCTAAGAAAAGCTGCATCAGTGTACTGTTCTTCCTCTATGCCTTTCTGGAAAAAAATATTTAAACTAAAAATTCATAAAAGCTCACGAGCAAGAAAACACGAAATTTTAAAAGCAAGAAATATTTCTTGTCTAAAAAGCATTGCATGTGTCCGAATTCTTACATTGGGATTGTTAGGAAATATATGTTTTAGGAAATATATATATTAGGAAGTATATTATATTAGGAAGTATATTATATTAGGAAGACAATCAGGATTACAGTAATTAGGGAATCAATCTACATAATGAGTCATTATGTCTCATTAACTCTCTTATTCCCTCGCTTGTGTATAAATACCCTATGCTATGTACATGAATAGATAAGCAATTCAGATTATATTTCTCCTTTCTCTCTCTAATTCTACATGGTACCAGAGCTCTAGGTTCCAATTTTTTTTCTATTCTTGCTTCTGTTTCACGAGAGAGAGTTTTGCTTCTGTTTCGTTCTTGCTTCGTTTAAACACGAGAGAGAGAGCTTTGCTTCATTTCACGAGAGAGAGGAGGAGGAGTATCGTTTTCTGTTCCGGGCCGTTCCGGCTGCCACGCGCCGCCTCACCGTGCTCGAAGGTGCCGATCGGCGGAACCCGGTTGTCCGACCACCGTTCCGACGCGCGCGTGTACGGCCACGCGCCACCTTGCCTTCCGCCGTCGGTTGCACGCGCCGGCGCGTGAGGGAGTTTTCCGCGGCGAGTTTTTCGCCGCCGTTTGCGGCTTCGGGATCGACTCGGTGTCCCCGTCGTTACCCGTGGTTTCGTGCTAGTTCATTGTCCTCTCATCTTGTGCTCGAGTTGAAGGTGTATTGTGGCTTGTTTTTTGGTCGTTTTTTTTCTGTTGAGCGCCTGATTTCTTGTTCTGCCTTGGTGTTTCTTCTCTCGTTTGGCCTTTTGTGTGGCTGGTTTCTGTTTACTTCTTGGTGGATCTTCTCTTTTTGGCCCCTTGTGAACATAGCTTTGTTGGTGGTTGCTATTCTCTCGTTTTCCGGCGAGTTTTCGACGTTGGGTTTTCTTCTTGTTGCTATTACGCAAGTACTTCCTTGTGTGCTTGCTTTGGTTATTTCTTATGGCTGAAACTAAACCAAGTGCGATGACCGAAATGGTCCCTGTTTCAAACAAGATCACGATCATAAGTTGAATTGGACAAATTATTCTGACCGGATCAAAACCATCCGTATGCATCTATTGAGTATAGAAAAGGAGGGCCATTTAACTGAGGGGCCTCCTCAGGATGATCCTAAGATGACATGGGCTCGGGCGGATGCCAGGCTCTTCTTGCAGATTAAAAATTCCATTGAGGGGGATCTTCTTCCTTCGGTTAGTCACCGCAACACCGTTAGAGAACTTATTAATTATCTCGGAGTTCTTGTATTCCGGGAAAGGGAACATTACTCGCATTCATGAGGTTTGTAAAGGGTTCTATCGGCCGAGCAACAGGTCGCCCCGAAGACTTTCTTCATGGAATTCAACAAGATGTATGAGGAAATGCGGCAATTAATGCCACCAACGACCGACCTCCGGTGCAAATCGATAATATGGAGAAACAGGCGATTATCAGTTTTCTTACAGCTCTCGACCCATCTTATGAGACCGTTCGATCTCAGGTATTATCTAGTTCCGAGCTTCCTTCGCTCCAGGATGTGTATTCTCGTGTGTTGCGTGCCGACAGTCTAGCCCACCCGGCTTCCAATCCTAATGCTAGTGCTCTAGCTGGTCAAGGTCCACCTGACGCTCGCTACCAGGCTTCCTCACGCACATCGAATCCTGTTTTTGCTGCTCCGGCTCCTAGGAACCCCGGCCCCGGATGCCGGTGTTCTAGGAGCGGGCCCCCGAGGACGGGTCACAATCCTCCCAATTTTGGGACTAGTGGGATTGTCTCATATTATTGCAAGGAACCCGGTCATACGAAACGCTATTGTCGTAAGTTGCAACAGTTGCACCAGAAGCAACGCAGGTCTGCTCATATGGCTCAATCCTCTGATATCTCTGATCCTACCCTCTCTCCACCAACTGCACTTGCTACGGTAACTCGATTCGTGCCTTGCTACTTCTTCTTCGAATTGGATCATCGATTCGGGACTCTTGACCATATGACAGGTAACCATCATTTGTTCTCCTCTTATGCACCTTATGCCAACCCTTCTTCGATCACCATTGCCAATGGTTCTTACACCGTGTTCTTGGATCCGGCAATGTTACACCAACCCCGTCTGTTTCCTTATCATCTCGTTCTTAATGTTCCCGATCTTGCTTTTAACTTTGTTATCTCCTAGTAAGCTTACTCGTCGCTTAAACTGTTTCATCTCACTTTTTCCCGACCATTGCTTAATTCAGGATCTTACGACGAAGCGGATTATTGGTAGGGGTATGAATCAAGCGGCCATTACTTTCTTGATAATCGGGTGCCGCGTTCCATTGCTTGCTCGGTGGTCCCTCCTTGTTTGACATTCATTGTCGGTTAGGTCATGTGTCTTTGTCTTCTTTAAAGAGGTTGTATCCTCAATTTCAGCATGTGTCTTCTTTAGAGTGTGAGTCGTGTCGGTTGCTAAACATCACCGTGTTCATCGGCACCTCGCGTCAATAAACGGCCGCGTCCCCTTTTGATTTAGTTCATTCGGATATTTGGGGTCCGTGTTCGGTTGAGTCCAAGTCTCGTTTTCGGTACTTTGCTACTTTTGTTGATGATTTCTCTCGAACAACCTGGCTTTATCTAATGAAAAATCGTTCGAGGTGTTTTCTCATTTTTGTCATTTTTGTGCTGAAATCAACACTCAATTTGGTGTTTCGTGAAAACTTTACGGAGTGATAACGCTAAAGAATATTTGTCTCCGCCCAATTTCAAAACTATATGCTCCAAAATGGCATGATTCATCGGTCCTCGTGTGCGATACACCACTCAAAATGGTGTTGCCGAAAGAAAGAACCGGCACTTATTAGAGGTGGCCCGAGCTCTCATGTTTCAAATGACAGTTCCCAAACCTTTACGGGCTGATCTTGTGTCCGGTGCTTGTTTTCTCATTAATCGTATGCCCTCTCCCGTTCTTAGTGGAGCCACTCCCTACACCACCTTGTTTCCTTCTCATCCTGTGTTTCCCATTTCCCCCAAGATCTTTGGGTGTGTTTGCTTTGTTCGAGATGTTCGTCCTACTACTACCAAACTTGATCCCAAGTCCCTTAAATGTGTCTTCTTAGGGTATTCTAGGGTTCAAAAAGGTTATAGGTGTTATTCTCCCACTCTTCGGCGTTATCTTGTGTCTACGAGATGTTACCTTCCATGAGTCAACCCCGTTCTTTCCCAGTCTGCTCCTTCTCCATCCCCCGACATCACCAATAGTCTTGATGATATATTGATCTATACGGTTCGGGTACCACCGGTCAAAGCGTCGGACCCGGAACCGGCTAAGCCACCTATCTATCATGTTTATCGGAAGCGTCCCAAGGCAAGTAATGGCATTGAACAGGTTCCAGCCCCCACGATATCGCCGGAGTCGATCCCGCGGTAGTTGCCCCTTCTCCGTCTCTCCACCGGACCCGGTGCTGTGACCCCCTCCCTCACCGAAAGCCCCGTGCCCGACTCTCCTACTTCTCTTGACTTGCCCATTGCCCTCCGTAAAGGTCGGCGATCTTGCACCTACCCTATTTCTTCTTTTGCTTCCTACAATCATCTTTCCCCTACATCTTGTTCTTTCATAGCCTCCTTAGAATCTATTACTTGTCCCTACTAATCTCCACCAAGCCTTAGCCCATCCCGGTTGGTGTACTTGCTATGAAAGAAGAAATGATGGCCCTTGATAAGGCCGGTACTGGACTCTCGTTGATTTACCTCGAGAAAAGAAGGCTATCGGATGTAAGTGGGTGTTCACGGTCAAAACAAAAGCCGATGGCACCTTGGAACGGTTGAAAGCTCGACGGTTGCCAAGGGCTATGCTCGACCTATGGTGTTGATTACTCGAAAACCTTCTCTCCCGTGGCAAAATTGTCCTCTGTTCGTCTCTTCATCTCTATGGCTGCCAATTATGGTTGGGACCTTCATCACCGGATGTTAAGAATGCCTTCTTGAATGGTGATCTTCTTGAGGAAGTTTACATGGAGCAACCACCTGGTTTTGTTGCTCAGGGGGAGCGTGGGAAGGTATGCCACCTTCAACGGTCTTTATATGGCCTGAAGCAGAGTCCTCGTGCTTGGTTTGACAGGTTTAGCTCGTGGTTAAGAAATTTGGTCTGAGTCGAGTAAGTGCGACCATTGTGTTTTATCGGCACACGATCTTTGGAATGATTTTGTTGGTGGTATATGTTGATGATATTGTTGTTACGGGTAGCAATGCTTTGGGAATCTCATCACTTAAGGCCTTCCTCAATTCTCATTTCCAAACAAAGGATTTGGGTCCTTTGAAGTACTTTCTTGGGATAGAAGTTATGAGAAGTAAGAAAGGCACCCTTTTGACACAGAGGAAGTATGTTCTTGATCTGTTAAAAGAAACTGGGAAACTCGGAGCAGCACCGAGTAGCGTTCCCATGATTCCTAATCCCTTCTTGGACATGGATGACCGCATACCGTTTGATGAGCTACCCGAGGATGTACGAAAGAAAGTTGATCCGAAAAGATCAAGCCATTTGCCTATCCCGAGAGATATCGTAGGCTAGTTGGGAAATTGAACTATCTTACGGTAACCCGCCCTGATGTGACCTTTCCCGTTAGTGTGCTTAGTCAGTTCATGACTACACCAACCGTTGCTCAGTGGGAAGCTTTGGAACATGTCTTATATTATTTGAAGGGCTCACCAGGTCGTGGTATTCTCTATACAAATCATGGCCACAACAAGATTGAGTGTTTCTGTGATGCAGATCATGCGAGGTCACAAAGCTACCGGAAGATCCACCACAGGATATTGTGTGTTCGTTGGTGGAAATTTAGTATCGTGGAAGAGTAAGAAGCAAGATGTGGTTTCAAAGTCGAGTGCGAGAAAGGCGAGTATAGAGCCATGTCTCAATCTACACAAGAGATTGTGTGGCTTCACCGATTAATGAAGGAGGTTGGTCTTGCCACGTCATTACTCGCGAAGTTGTGGTGTGATAATAAAGCTGCTCTACACATAGCCTCCAACTCCGTGTTTCATGAACGTACGAAACACATTGAGATTGATTGTCATTTTGTACGCGATAAGATCAAGGAGAACTTTGTGTCCACCGGCATGTGCGATCTAGTGACCAATTGGGTGACCTTCTAACGAAAGCTTTAAGTGGGACTCGGGTTGAATATCTTTGTAACAAGTTGGGCTTGATTAATATCTATGCTCCAACTTGAGGGGAGTGTTAGGAAATATATGTTTTAGGAAATATATATATTAGGAAGTATATTATATTAGGAAGTATATTATATTAGGAAGACAATCGGGATTACAAGAATTAGGGAATCAATCTACATAATGAGTCATTATGTCTCATTAACTCTCTTATTCCCTCGCTTGTGTATAAATACCCTATGCTATGTACATGAATAGATAAGCAATTCAGATTATATTTCTCCTTTCTCTCTCTAATTCTACGGGGATGAGATATCACTCTTCCAACACTGTCATGGGTAGCTGCAGCAGCAATTTCAACCTTAAGCCTAGCAGCATCTTCACAATCCTCCATGCACACAGCATGGCTTATCTGAAACTGTTTAGAACAAAACAATTTTTGCATTAAAATGCCTCCAAAATGAAAGATCAGCCAGTGGGTCGCATCATTTCTAGTTCAGTTTAGTAGAGCTCCCAGCTATGAAGTTATGTAAATGTTCATATATGCAACACTATTTAGTCACCATTATAGCTCCATAAAACTCCTTTAGGTCTAATAAAAAAAACAAAACAAAACAAAAACCATGATTACTATGATGTACTAATAATAATCACAACAACAATGTGATGAACATTTTTGTTTTTTCACCAAAACTACATCCTAATTCATCTTTATACAGACAACTTGTATATGACATTTCATAAGCTATAGAGGAGAAAGGTTTCAAAGCTAAATCGTCTCAGAATGAACAAGGAATATTAAGTACGGGACCTAATGCTACATTAAGAGGAGATAACAATCTAGTTCAAAAGTATAAGCAGTAAAAAAGAAGAGGAAATTTAAATCAATAATAGCTTGTTTGATCTGGACATTCAAGAAAATTGTTACTTTCTGTCAACCACATCTTCAGAACCAACAAGTGATTTGCGACTAAAGCGACAAAAATTTCTCCAGACCTTAATGTGATTATCGTAAAAATAATCACTTGGAAAATTATAATACTGTTGTCCTCCCTCTCACCTCCACTCGTCTTGTATAACCTTGTCTAATTAATCAAACTCACAATTTTTAGCTAAATTACATCGCGTATAAAATCTTTGAAGTTTTTATAATAAATTATCGTCAGATAAAGCCTCGGGCATTATTCCATTCTTCTGAATCATAGAAACTATAAGTTGAGCTAACACTTGCTTAGGAACCACGAAGAAACAGAATAAAATGAACTACACAACACAATTTAATTACATGCCTAAATCAGCAATTCCAAATGCACCTTGAGAATTGAGATGAGACACTCGTGCTCATCAATATTGTCACACCCCAAAATATTAAAGTGTGACCGGCACGAAGTATAAGGCGACCTTACTTCGTAAGCCCTTTTGATTCACTAGTTTCTACTTAAAGTCAAAAAAATCTAATCCATTAAAATAATTTTTGTTGATATTATAATGAACCTTTATAAAATATTTCATATAATTTTATTTTAACTACTAAGAAATAATGAATCTTTTTTTCTTTTCGAAAACTTGTTCCATAAGAGGAACTCACACAAAGCGTATAAGAAGCGCAGCGCGAGGCCACGAAACAAGCGCAGCGCGGAGGCCACGAATAACAAGCGCAAATAAGTGGAGGCCCAAGCGCGCACGGAGGCTACGAAACAAGCGTAGACACACAGTCTACGAGGGTAAATAACCAAGCGCAGCTCAAGGCCACGAAAACAAGCGTGAGAACAAATCCCACGAATATCAAGCGCTTTGTGTCTAGCTCCTCTTATAAGAATACTCAAAATCTTGTAAAAAAGATCATTTCTTTCACTTCATGAAAATTTTCTCAAGTAAAATAAGTAAATAACTTATATAAAATATTTTGAAACCAAATTCTCAACTTCTTTTCCTTTGAGACGTGTTAACAAGCAAGCCGTATGCATTAGAAATTATTCTCTTATGATCTTCTTTTCAAATCCACTATATAATGCTTTATTGATCTCGTTTATGCATTCTTCCTTCAACAATAAATATGCTAAAACTCTTCAATCATCTCTATATAAATGTAGGAAGAATTAATATCAACCTATTCCAAATGTTATTAGGACCATAGTCAAATATAATATTTCGAAATTCCAAAACACCATTATTAACACTAAAAAGTTTCTTCAAGCACAACCATAATTTCACCACCTCATATAACAACGTTTCCATCCTATATATTTCTCAATGCATAAATCCATATTTCAAACTTCTCTATTACTTGAACAATTAAACTCAACAATATCAAAGAGACACCCTTTCATGATCTGTATTTAAACATGCTACCAAATTCATGTTAGCAAGATAAGCCATGTAATTTCCATATCACTATAATGCATGAATACATATAATGCCTAAAACTTTCCAACTATCAATATTAGGTATTCACTGACTTCTACGCTATATAACTCAAACAATATCAACTCAACATACCTATGGCTTCAACTTAGTTACGTTATTTTCTCTAACATTTCATAGGACATTATGTATGCACCCCAAGTACTAACATAAGATTAAACAAATTTGACCATTAACATTCCCAACAGTTTTCTATCCAACATCATTATGAAATTATAAATCTTCCAAATTTCCCTCAAAATTCCATAACAACATATATCCAATCAAGTTTTCTTTCTTTCCATCATTTTGTCGAATACCATGTGCATTTCCAAGAGCAAGTTAGAATACCATCACCATCGTCTTATATTATTAAATCAAGTAGCTTCAAATACCCTTGCTTAATCACAAAGTCAAAGTAAATTCTTAAATAGTTTGAATCATAAGTAAATAAATAAAAGAATCCCTGCTTCCTTTACATCTTTTAAAACTAAAATTTTCGTAAAACACATGCTTAAATAAACTTCCCTCCCCAAGCTTTATCAACACAAAACTCCCAAAACCTCATTCTTCTTTCACACGATTCATCAAACACCTTATAGGCATTCAAAATAACCCAACAAGCATGCATTTTTAATTATCAGGCCAGACATCATAAACTACCAAGCATCTACACAAATTTAGGAAAAGAGAGAAGGTTTGCCAATATACCACCACACCCACCCACAAATTTTGAGCAAAGGAAGAAGCTTGCATACATACCACCACTCCCACCCACATATACTGAGCAGGGGAGCAAAACCCGACGGAGGGGAATCCTGAATCACACCTCAGTAGCAAAACAGGGGAAGAAAAGCCAACCCCACAGACCCACAGCAGCAAGCATAACAATGGAGAGTGAAGGAAGGGGGAAAAAACCCAGCGACCACACAGACCTCAATTGATCACACAGACATGGCTAGAAGGAAGAAGCTAAGCAAAATATTCTCAATCCACGTGAAAATCAGACAAAAGAATGAGCAAAACACATATCTGAAAAGGGAATGACAGTTTCAGCGTTTTCCGGGTAGAGAACGGAACTCCCGGCGGAATGACGGACGAACAACAGCGGTGGACGGACGGTGACGACAAGGAAGGGTGAAGGAAAAGATATGAGCTTCCCCCACACCCCCAATCACGAAGCTTCTTCCTCCCACCCATATAATATGAGATCGCCACCACCCCCGGAAAAACACATCTGATCCCTTTTTTTTTTCACAAAAGATAGATTCAAATGCTAAAATAAAATAAAATAATATTCCTAGAGATTCAAACCCGTATCCCAAATTCAATAGTCACCGCGGCTCCAAGCTACCAACTTAATTTCTGAGCAAAAAAAAAAAAAAAAAAAAAACTTAATTAATTTTTTTTTTTTTTTTCCAAATTCTAAAAATATAGATACATATATAGATTGCATTGCTCGAGCAACAATCCAAGCTTTCTCGACCAAACTCCTTTAGGGAGCTGAAGATAATACTCTCTGTCGTTGATGCTTGAGTATGAACTGAACGTGCTCGGGCAAGCAATTCTGAAGATCTACAAATTTTGTCAGTGCTCGGGTAAGGCTAAGCAGTGTGCTTGGGCATCAATTTGAGAAGGAGTAATTTCAAAGTGTAATGGACTCAGTGCTCGAGCAAGGAACCAAAGCTTGCTCGGGCAAGCTTTTTAAAGACCAATTAATATTGTTGATGCTCGGGCAATGATCAAAGGTATGCTCGGGCATGCTTCGCTATTGTTGAACGATAAACTGGTTTCTATCGTTGATGCTCGAGCAACTCTAAGACTATGCTCGAGCAAGAGGCAAACATAGGTGAGGAGATTCAGTTGAAGTGTTGCTGCTCGAGCATGATTTTTCCTTTGCTCGAGCATGGTGCTCGAGCATGCCATTTTCATGCTCGGGCAAGCGTCTTTCAGAGATAGAGAATGAAGAGTTGATCGATGTTGCTCGAGCACGTTTTACCTCTGCTCGAGCTTGCTGCTCGAGCAAGCCTTCATCTCTGCTTGAGCAAGACTCCTCAAATGTGCAATTTCCTTGCTCAACTCGATGTTGCTCGAGCAAGCCTCATAGTCTGCTCGAGCATGCTTCCCAAAATTGTACTTCTTTGCTCTGAGCTTGATCATTCTCGGGCAAGCCAGTCACTTTACTCGAGTAGGCTATCTTCGAGTGTCAGGCTACTCCTACCATGATCTCGTGCAAATATCAAACTCCATTGACTTTCAAAAGCACAATAGCATTGGCTGTTCAAGAGCCAATTTCTAGAAATTATGTCGTCTTCAAATTAGCTCCAAATTTGGCAAACCACTCATGCTTAGGAAGCTCTTTAAGTCTTCTTTCTATTTCAATAAGGATTAGCTCCAAACTGGTTGTATTTCATCCATTAACATCATATGAATGGAAGTTGTTCATATCCGAGCGTTTTTTGCGAAAGAACTGAAATTGTCAACTTCAAAACATCATAACTCCTTCAATTGATCTTCGTTTTCTATGTTCTTGATGTTTTTGAAAAGGTATTTTAGTCTAATTTCCAATGGCACCAATTTCAGCTCAATTGGATTTTTTGTTTGTGAGATACACTCAAATCACCGAAGGTTAGTTTGGACTATGACGGTGATACTTGTTGCAACTTCAAAATTCATAGCTCTTTGATCTGAACTCCTCTGGGCTTGAATTTTATATCCAAATGACGCATTGAGAGTCTAGTTTCATATGCCACTAATTTCACGTCAATCCAATTCCTGATTTGGGAGATATCGTCAAATTACCAAAGGTCGCCGTAAAGCAGTAGCTGAACAAAAGAAGCTAAAGCACGACCTTGCTCGAGCAAGCTTATTTTCATGCTCGAGCAAGGGCGTTCTTCTTGCTCGAGCAGGACACTGTTCATGAGAGGAAAAAAGAGCTGAAATTACATAAAATGCCCAAAACAAACTAGTATTCATCGAGAAGCTTGAACTTGCTTATTTTAACTCCGAATTGAGTAGTTCCAACTTCGTTTGATCATAGAAACTTGAATATTGATATTCTCATTATATTTAACAAGTTCTTCTTTCTTCAAACTCCATTTTTGATCATTCTTCATTGTATTAAACTTCATATCTATATTAAATATAAGAATTAGTCAAAGTATAAGATAAATGTAGTATGTAAACTTTTTGCTCTGGATAATGGCATCAATATAAGACATCATCAAAACTAATCATAACTAACATAAATGTGGTTGAGCGATTAACTTCTGTTCCTTTAAAATTATAATACTAGCACTCTAACCCCTCTTTTGCCATAGTGGAAAAACTTTTGTAAGGCCTTCCACCATTTGATCATCTATTCCCCTACTTACCCACCTGAACCAACCAATGAGGCTCTGAATTTCTTAGGAACAAAAGAATGAGGTTTCACGGTTTTGCCTTGTCACTCCAGCTCTTGCTATTCATAAGGGAAGCAGCCTCATGCTTTTTTTTATAAGCGTAAGTATTCTCATATTAAAGATAATCATATTCGAGAAGGACTGTACGTCAACCACTAAATGTAGACACCTTAGCTTTGCCATCGATAATTGCTCACCAATCAAAATAGGTAGCATATTATATGTGATGAACCGTCCTTTGATAAAAGCATTTTGAAAGGGTGAGACGAGTCTGCATGGTAGGTTGCAACCTATTACATAGAACTTTGGTAACAATATTATACACGGCCTGATTGGCCCAAAGTAATTACAAGATTGAGCTACTTTTCCTTTTGAAATAAAAGTTGTTATATGTGTGATTCAGAAATAGAGGCAGGGACCATGTGGAGAAAAAGAGTTGTACTACTTGAAAAACATCATCACCACAATTGACTAGATACGTTCTTAAGCTGGAAATGGTGGAATGAAGTCGTCTTTGCTTGACTAACTTATGATAGTAGAAAGATTCTTGCTTCTTGACACCACAAAGATTCCCCACACTCCAGCCAAAAGTCAACCTTATGCCTTCCTTCGTTAATCCACATTTATCTACCCCAGTCGGTAAGTGCAAAAAATTTTAAAGATTTGTTAAGATAGCCTCAAACAGCTCAATATTGATGTTGATTTCACCAACTTGCCATTTATTCCTTATTTTAAGTTCTTCTTTTAAAGCATCTAATTTATAAATGGTAGACTGAATGAAATCTGACCTATGATTATCCTTCGATATACACTAAAATGAAGTGGCCTGCTATGAACTTACTGGGGCTCATCAGAATTTAACCAGTTTCCTTTTGGAGGAATGTCAAGAATTAGTTAAATTGATTTGCATATTCTTTTGAGAATATATGTGTTGCATATGTAACTCCAACGGTAAGTGCTACAACTAAATCGCTCTGTTTCAAGTTGTACTTGCATTTATCATCATATATGTATGTATGTATAAAGACTACTTACCCACTATGAAAATATGGATAAATAATAAAGGATAAATAATTTTTTTTCTGAATCACCTATATATATAATGATGTTTATTATGTTATTTTAATTTTTGAGCATGTGTTTATTGTAAATAAATAAATAAATCATTATTATATAGCAATAATTAATTATCACAAAGCTACTTGTTGAGAGATAATCCTCCAACTCCTCACATTATATCATTAAAATGACTTAAAATCAACAATGGTAATTATTGAATTGACTGGCACAAATAATAATTTGTGTGATATCATTTGTAAATTAAATTGATTTGCATATTCTTTTAGGAATATCAACAATGGAGTTTTTCGTTAAAAGGATCCGGCCCATGATCTCGATCTTGGACTGGGGAATCTCAATGGACTAGACAGGATCACCTGAGAGAGATGAGCCCCATGAGGTGCTTGTAGTTATTGGGCTTACAATTAATGTTTCTTTCCATATCCATCGAATGAATGAAAAAGAAGCTCAACAGAATCCAATAATCAGCGACTTCATAGCACATGGTTCACATGTTCATTTATTTTTTTTGGGGGGGCTAATTCGTTATTTTTTATTGAAAGATGTTCAAACTAGAGGAACGCTCATTCTTAAGCCTATTTAAAAAGTGACTTGAAACTGGCTTTTGCACTTGTTCCATTGGTATTAGACACAAAACACTTCAATGTTGAGATTAATAATCTTATTAGTGTAAGACTTACTGGAAATTTCTAATTTTTTAAGTGAATTTATAAGATCCTTAAATTCTGTTAAGAATATATTATATAAATTCTTAAAAAATGTTTAGGCGGCATTTTCTAGAGACTTAGATTATAGAGCTAAAGTATAAAAATGTACATGTAATTAGCTTCAAAATGCGCCTAGCACACAATACTTTTTTGAGGTATAAAAGTAGCGAAGAACTTCTAAAATAGAGGCGAAAGTCACTGTTGCTATTAAAGTCAGAAAACGTCCGTTAACTTTGCCGGAGTCCATGTGCAATATTTTTTTTTTTGATAATAAGAAGAGGCTAAGAGCCTATAATACAAACATAAAACATTACACTAGAGGGGAAACAGTTCCCAAACTCTCTTGGTTAACCCAAGACCATAAACGAGAGGGGCATATATGTAAAATAGAAGACCGAAATACCCATCTAGATGATGTCAAAGGCCCAGCTGCTTTGCAAGTGCCATCTTTTGCTTTTGCAGAAAAGTAACCAATTCTTTGTCAGCGAAAATCTAATCATTTGGATGAGGGTGATGAATCTTACGGATTGAGGGTATTGTGCTCTTTAAAGCTTTCTTCGAGAATAGCAGATTGATCTCTTCAGAGCATGAGTTTTTTCCGGGAGGATTGGTCTTCTCTGCTGGGCTCTCTCTCACTGCTCTTACCATACACTTTTCTTTTTAACTGAACTTTAACAACAACGGTGACTTTTGTCCCTGTTTTGGAAGCTCTTGTGATTTTACATCTCAAAAAAGTATTTGGTACTGAATGCGATTTAGAAATAAACACACATATATATTTTTACACTTTAACCCTAGATTTTACACACACTTCCGCTCAACATTTTCATACCATCAAATCAAATAATGTTATGTCGAATTTATGGTCATCTATTGACCTTGTCATAATTTTTATATTGATTATTTTATATTTTATATTATTCAAGAAAAAAAATAGATAATCTCTAAAATTCCATTCAGGTTGGTATTCAGAAATAATAATAAAAATTCCATTACATAAAAAATATTGAACCTATATTTGTATAAACTAAAGTAACCTTAATTTCCTTACGATGTGTTATCCTTCAATATAATTTTACATAATGCTTTAAATTTTTTAAAAATGCACATAATGGTCTCTTCAAATCTTTGGCATGAAAGGTGGATTATTAGACTGGGTGTTGTGGCTTCTGAAATACACATATGCAAATACTTGCCCTTTTTCCACATACAATATATAAAATCTGTAGCCAAAAAAAAAAAAAAAAAAGCTGCACTGTTTACATGGTACTCTCGATTGTTAATGTAAGACATATTTATCTAATACAATTAGATTAAGGAATTGAAGTTAATTAAGGTGGTTAATATGATTTTTCTTTTTTCTTTTATTTTTTTTAAAAAACCCTAATCATCTTCTTTAACTCTATTTATGTCTCTCTTACTTGATTATGATTCAAGGAGTATCGAACAAATGTAAATTAAAAAAAAGATTGAGAAATATAAAAAATGGGTCTTATATTTAAAGTCAAGCTCAACTCCACAATTATGTTATACATGAATGGGAGGAAGTATTACCAAAATAAAATATACATAATATATATATATATATATATATATGTATGTATGTATGTATGTATGTATGTATGTATGTGTGTATATTGTATCGTGTCGTGTGAAATGGGGTGAGAGTTTTAGATCTACTCTCAAGTCAAGTCAAGCACTCCATCTATCTACAAATATTTGGGTGGTTGATATAATATATCAAATCAATTAAAGTCTGTAGACTTATGATATAATATATATGGCCTACCAACTGACCATAAATGAAATAATGCAATGAAAATGAAATTTTGGTCCAAGTAAAACTATACTTCGTTCATATACGGACAAAATTTCATCTCATCGATTACTAACGTACTTTATGGGTTCACTCTATGGCCTATACAAAATTGATGTGATATTATATTGAAAATATGGTCCTTCATGTGATAATGATATTTCTTTCTTTGTTGCATCAACTTCTTTTTATACTCAGCCTTAATCAAAATTAATTAGATGTGTTATAGTAATAAAGGTTAGAGCCTTTTTAATTAGATGTATCAATTTTTATTTAAAGTGACAAAAAGTCAATATTCTTGAAAGGGGGCATCTCACTTTTTTTAAAGAGAAAACTCACCCTACTCATTTCACAAGTCAAACATGCCATTTTTAATATTACCTCTGTGCAATTATAGGAACATTTTTGTAGTACAATTTGTACTACAAAAGTGTTCCTATAATAATTAGGACCAAGGGAGTATATAAATTGGTGATTCCTTTTGTTGTGTACTTTCTAAATTTGATCTATTATTCTTAAGGCTTTTAGTTATCAACAAGAAAAATGTTTTCAAATTTAATCCTACGTGTACATCATCCTATCAAATAGTTGTATTAAACAAGGTTTAGTTGAGATTATGTGGGCCCTATATGACTAGAATATATCTCCCAACTCAAAGACTATTCACAATACACCCCAAAAAAAAAAAAAAACAAAGACTATTCACAAAAGTATTTAAAAATTAACCGTTAAAATGATTTTCATATCGACAATAAAATCCAAATTAAACCTGACATTCCTATAATAATATTACAAAATAAGATACATACGCATATATAAGGATATATACATACACACATACATGTACGTATTAGCCAAATTTGTAATAGTGAGGCCAGAGACTAAAAAAAGGTCTGCAATCAGATATAGGCCCAAACTTGATGCTTCATTATACCCAAATTTGCCCTAATTTTTGTTTGGTCTCTCAAATTTCTAACAATAGAATTTGGTCCCTAAGTTTTGTTCCGTTTAAAACATTAGTCTCATTAATTTAAAAAGACTTGGACCATTTTACTCTTGAGGGACCAAAAGGAAATGAGGGAATACTTGAGGGACCAAATGTTATATTAACACTTTTTACTTTTAATGTTATCATACGCCAATTATTTTTTATTTTATAATAATATGTAGTTAAATGAAACTTTATTTTATTTATAATAGCCTTTTAAATAGGCTTTGAATCTATTCAAAACCTACAATTTGTATATATGTAGGCTTTGAAACCTACTAGGCTTAACTAGAGCCTACTTAAGGCCATGAAAGTGAGTATGATCCCTTTTTAAACACCTATGTTGAAAATAAGCTTTTAAAAATGCTTTAAGCTTGTCCTACCTTCTAAAAGCCTTTAGGCCTGAGACTAAAAAATGTTTGTAGTCAGTTATAGGCTAAAGATTTATGCTTCATTAGAAGCTCATACTTATTTGGTCAAAGTCTTGCTTGGCCTAACATATTTTCACCCATATGTGCAACTTGCATGAGTTTAAGAGCAAGTGACATGAAATTTTTTTTTTTTTCAAGTTAAAAACATAAAACAATAAACTTTGAGTGTTAACTCATGGGTTTGACAACAAACATGTTATCTTTAATGATGATTAATAATTAAATTTAATAAATCCACTCTAATTACATAAAAAGTGGATGATTAGATTAGTGTTGTGGCTTTTGAAATATGCATACAAAAATACATACATACTCTTTTTTTGCCCCATACAATACACAAGATCTGTTAAAAAAGAAAAGAAAAGAAAGACCATTAAAAGCAGAACTATTTACATGGGTTTTTGAAGTCAATTGTGGTATTTTCCTTTTGGGCGACCCAAGATGATATTATAAAATAAAATATACATAAAAATACATACAGTACGCACACATAGAAACTGTTTGGTGTGAAATGGAGTGTGACTTTGAGATCTACTCACAAGCCAAGCACTCCATTGACCTAATTTTAATGGGTTGTTGATATAACGTGTTTTACAGGATCACTTCATGATGATGATATTCAAAATATATATGGTGCTTGATTTGATTATGCTATATACTTCTTTATTTCTTTTATGGAACAAATTTTATTTTTTTACAATTATTTGTGTCCTTACATAGCTCATAAGTGCAGCACATCATTATGTGCCTATAATTTTTTTCCATTTTTTCAGTACTATTTATTATGATATAAATATATGTATTATAATATAGCCAATCAGACTCGACCACAAACAATACTAATGCACTCATCATGAAAATGTGGCCCATGATATGAGGATAACGAAGAAAGTTGTACAAGGCACAATTTTCCTTGTCTTTCCGTGGATCACCACCTTTTTGGGCCTAACTAGTGGTGTAGAGGGCCCTTTTATATATTTATTATTATTTTATAGGAAGGAAAATAAGATAGAACGGAAAATGATTTCGGAAAATAAAACAGTATTACTCATAAATGGTCAACTTTGGGTTTCAACCGAACTTGCTCAACTAAGTGTGTGCCCTCTAGAAGTAATACGCAGACATATATGCATGTATTGTTCGTCAATTTGATTCTGACTCTTCAATAACGTTCTTGTGGGGATATAGAGTCCTAGGCCAACCAGACTTGACCAAAAATGAAATAATGTGATGATAAGAAAAAAAGTAGTAGTAAAGACTGCACATATTTCTTGCTCTTTTCATGCATCAACTTCTTCTAGAGGATAACTTTAATCATTATATATATTTTTCATTATTAATTGTGTTCATTTTGTTATTTTATTTTGTTACATAGGTCATACCATGTTCTCATCACGAGTTAAAATTTATATAATTTTTCACTTTTTTATCTTTGACTAAATTAAAGATGATTTTATCTCTATTTGTTTACAATAATACTGTATATATGGTAAAAAAAAATGTATTATCACTTTTATTTTATATTGATTTTCTCAAATTCTCCGATATATAGTAGCACCTACTAGTGGAGCACATCTAATAATCCAAATCCATTTTATGTTGGAATTGTAATAGTCATGTTGATGCCGTAGTTGTAGTGTCAAAATCGGATTTTCTTCAGTGGGCTAGGCATATTGAGCTTAGGCAATCTCCATTTTCTTGAATTTTAATTATTTTCAGACTCTGTTTTTTTTCAAAAATGAAGGAACACTCAATAGTCATTAGTAACATGCCTTTTCGTCCCCTTAATTTTTTTTTTTTTTTTCTTTTCAACTTACGTCTCTCTTTTATCATATTCATTTGCACTTGGAGGGAATACTACAAATTTTCATTTTAAATGTTTCTCAAGGCATCAGCTATTTACTAAATTAATTTTTCTCAAATAATAATATTGAACAAACCAGTCCTAATTACATTAATTAATTTAAGCTAACTCATTTAATTTCTCTGGACAAGTTTCATTAAATTATGAGACTTTTTTTTCAGGAATGGAAAAAAGGAAAATATCTATTTTTCACGGCAATTTTACTTTGCAACACGCAATTGAATGGATTGTACTTGGCTTAATCAGCGTTCCTTCGATCCCACTCCAAAGCTCCAGACTTGACTCTGCATTGGTCCTTGCTTTCTTTCTGATTGTGTGCTCTATACTCGTGGCAATTGTAGCAAATTACCCATTTTTTATAATATAATCAAATTTCTATGTAATGATCCATGTTTTATGTTAGAGACAATACGATTACTTACAGGTAACTTTAAGAGGAAAAAACAGTGTAAGAAGCATTGATCACAAAGCCTCTTGCTCAAATAATTGATAATAGAATTCAGAAAAAGAGACATACACTGAGTGACCCAAAGGGTTATCACAAAAAGTACATATTCTTAACTTCTTTTCCTTTTAGTAAATGTTTAAATCATAGATTGATTATGTAGTTAATGTATCATATGACATTAATATCATGCAACTCTTCCGCTTTTAGAGATAACAATTATGCACAGCATTGCTTTTAATTCTTTTTCATGTTAATCTTTCGATACAATTATTTTAATGTTAATTATGTGATATCCTTTACTTCCTTTTAATATTATACATTTCTTCTTTCTAGCTAGAGGCTATATCAATACCCATAATCAAAATTAGATTTATGTGTATATCACACTTTGATAATTTTTATACCACTTTATGTATGTATGTATGTATGTATGTATGTATGTATGTATGTATGTATGTATGTGTAGGAAGTGGTATATTTACGTGTATTATTAGCGTCAACTACGTGGCATTTATCATTGAACCAAGATGATATTACCAAAATAAAATATTCATATAAGAGGAGATATTTCGTAGCGTGTACTTTCTATCTTATGAAATGGAGTGTGAATTTAAGGTATACTCACAAGTCAAACACGTTGTGTACCTACAAATTATAAGTGGGAGATAGAAAGATATAATATATTATATACATCCAAACAAATTAAGACTAAAGACTTTTGAGATATATGTTTGTGAAGGGACAAAGTTTCCACACAAGCTTCTTCTCAATAGCGTTCTTTTGGGTTATTAGACTAAAGCAATGAAAATGAAAATGAAAGTGAATAAATTATACTTCATAAAACGACACAGCTTCTTTTCTTATCACTAACATAATTTTCTCTCTCTTTCAATTAGTTGCATCAACTTGTTTTGAGGGCCACACAAGGTTTGAGAATTCCACCATTCCATGTGCCCGCCCTTTTTGATGTGAATGGACGAGTCCTTTTTACTAAAGGGGGGAAAAAACTTCATAATTACAATTAGTCATATAGACTGAATTATTCGCAATCAATTTTTCTGAGCTCCATGTTCTGTTTTACACCAGCACTATTCTATACTAATTATTCCGAAGTCAAGGTCATTGAGGTCACTCAAATTCACGGCCATGGCAAAACAGCATCTCCAAAGGCCTAATCAGTTTTCCTTCTTCATTCGTGATTATATTTACGATTTTATTAAAATATAAAAATAATTATTTCCCCATTTGTCAGCTAAACGATAACTGTTAAATAGCAGTTGAGATTTCATCTAAGAGAATATATGAGTTTGATTAGGGCTAATTTAGTATTTGTATGTTTATATTTTGGTTTTTGGTCAATAATTACAATTTTTAAGATTGTCTCCGACAAATATCATTCAATGTTGGTCCTTCCCTCTAATATTCCCAATTAAATAATACAGTGATAATATTGTCGTGAAACTCAAAGTGGTAGTTGAAGAAATTGAAGACCATAGAATTTTATTTTTTTAAACATTGAGAATGTATCCACTCAGTTAAATTATACAGTCAGTGCCTTGAATGAGGTACAAGCTTATAAAAATTAAACATATTATTGACCGAATTAACCACGCACGTGTCATGAGAATGAGTAAGAACACAAAACCAAGATTTATTTGGTCAATTTAGATTTGTTTTGGGTCGATCATCAATTTAGATATCTTTTTTTTTGGCCAGCGGAATTTAGATTTCAATGCCAGTAATTTATAGAGAAGCATTTTATGTATGCATGGTAGCAAAGCATTCCAATAACGTTCTGTGGGTTTACTCTTTATAGCCTACTAGACCCCACCATGAATAAAATAATACGATGAAAATGTGGTCCCAGAACTGGACTTGTTCAACACGCGATGAAATTAAGTGACGAAGCTTCTTTTCTTTTCATTAACGTATATTTTGGGTTATTTCATACCCACAAGACTTGACCATAAATAAAATACATCTTCAAATATAATACAACGACTGACTTGATTTCGAACCGGAGAAGTATATATAAAGCGATGTGTGCTTTATTTGCTGGATGCACAGGGCTTGAAATTTTGATAAGCCTGATATGCTCCTCATGGGAAAACCTTCTTTCTTTGTTTTCCTACTCTTACTTCATTGCTCTATAGTTTCCTTAGCTTGGACTGATACAAACATTAGTACCGATAAATCTGCCCTTCTTGCCCTCAAATCTTATATCACTTCAGATCCATACAATTTCTTACCTAATTGGTCTGTCTCTTCTTCTCCATGCAATTGGACTGGTGTTACATGCAATACTCGTCATGGAAGAGTCCATTCCTTGAATCTTGGCGGCATGGGTCTTAAGGGCACCATGTCTCCACAACTAGGGAATCTCTCATTCCTTGTTGAACTTGATCTCAATGACAACAATTTTTATGGTCAAATACCAAAAGAGTTAGTTCAATTGCGCAGATTGAAACTATTTAACTTGAGCTACAATGACTTTGATGGGCAAGTTCTAGCAGAGATAGGAGATTTGTCTATGCTTGAGTACTTGAGCTTTCGAAATAACAGTCTTAATGGATTTATTCCACTATCTCTATTCAATCTATCAAGGTTTGGAAACTTTAGATTTAAAATTTAATTTCATTGAAGGAACCATTCCGTTAGAGGTGGGCAAACTTGAACGATTGAAGAATTTACAACTTAGCCGTAACAAACTTTCAGGAATCATTCCACAAACAATTTTCAACTTATCTTCGCTCGAGTTATTGAGTTTGTCCCACAACTATTTGTCAGGTATGTTTCAGATTATTTTCAACAATTATATTTGTCTTCATTCTAAACTATTGTACTTGGTTAGCAGGATCTTATCATTAAGGAATAAGAGTTTGTCTCAATTTATTTATTTATGGCATTTTTATAAAATTTCTTCCATATTTTTGTCATAATTTTTCTACTTTTTTTCATAGGAAAAAACATTCATCATCAAATTTGAAACAAATTATATAGTCACACTATGGGAAAAAAATTACTATTATTATATTAATTAGTTTAAGTGGATCTAAAGGCTCATCATTAGTCTTTGAAAATATATGTTTATCATTCTGTCATCAAAAACTTTTTGAAGGGTTTTTCATAGGAAAAAAACTTAGCTCAAGTTCATTATATATTATATCAAGTTCTCTAATCACACATGGACATTCGTCCTATTTATTTTATGTGGATTTATAGTTAATTGATAATAGTTTAAAAATATGATATATAGTCATATGTGATTGGATGACTTAAGATAATGGATATAAGAAACTTGTATTGTCCTTTTTTGTATTGAATTTTACAACCAACATGTACCAAACGTTTAATTTTGATTTGGATAGTCTACATTATATTTTAATTCCATTATTTGTTAGTAATTATTATTTTAAAAAAGTTTGTAGAGTCAACAAAAAGATTTTTTTAGGAATCTCCCAAGAAACATGTGTTTTGATATGAATGATGAAAATGAAGGGCCAATTGGATTTCAATTTGTCTCTTAGATATAATCATATCAAAATTTATCAACCAAACACAACCAATTATTTAATCTATAATTATTAGCCCACCCGAATTAAAAGGGTAATACCTTCTATTTTGTTTTATCATTTACCAATATATGTGTCATTTCTTAAAAAATGTGCAAGTCTCATGTGTTTCTACAGAATATTAATTTATCTCATGTACCTAATAACCTGTGACATGTAACAAATTGTTACTAACATTATTTTCTTTTTCGACCACCCTATTAATATTTGAAGGAGGCATCCTAAATGAAATTGGTGATCTTTCACAACTGAAGATATTGTATCTTGGAGACAATCAACTTACTGGTTCTATACCATCTTCATTATTTAACAATTCAGTGCTACAAGACTTTCAACTTTTGAAAAATCAATTATCTGGTAGTCTCCCAACAAATGTGTGTTTTGGTCTTCCAAAACTTGAAGTTTTTTATGTCAATCAAAATAATTTGTCTGGGGAAATACCCTCCATTTGGCATCAATGCAAAGAATTAGTAGAGTTACAATTGGGTGTTAACAGATTCAGAGGAAAAATACCACATGACATTGGAAATTTGACGAAACTCCAGGTTCTATATCTTGCAGACAGCAACTTGCAAGGTAAGAGTTTTAAACTTTCAATTATATATATCATTGTCTTAACTTCAATTCCATTATTTCATAAAAATTACCGAATAATATGCCCCTCTCTCTACTTAAATAAGTGAGACACAACTTTAAATTAGGAAACTCGAGAGAATATTCTCTCACAAAGAAGAATTAGGAATCTTTTATTTTATTTTTCATTCTCTCACTCTTTTCCTTCTTTCTTATTTTTTTCTTTCCTTTCCTTTATTTTATTTTCATAAAATAGGAAATATATAAAATTTGGGTAATTCAAATATGGGCTTTTCTCCACATATGAAAGGGAGCCCAAAACCCAACATTGAGATAGATCAAGTAACATATACAATAATTAATTAATTTATTTAGTTTCTTTAATCTTCACAAAACAATCAAGTGGGTCTTGTAATTTTACCTATCAATTTTATATTATAATTTTACATTAAACATATTATGAAATATTATAAGCCATTTTATTTTTCTTTTAAAGTCCATTCAGCTTTTTTACAAGTAGTTGATGTTAATTGCAATGTTTTGAAACCCGGACCGGACCGGCGGTTTGACCGAAACCAAAAACCGGATGAAAACCGATCCGAGTCAAGGGGTGACCCCGGGTTTCGAGTTGACCAGGGGTCAACCGGCCTAACCCGGCCGAGTTGCCCGAGCCACAGATGAGTCGTTTTTTTTTATAAAAAAAGTCGGCTGAAACTCCGTCAGATCGACGGTGAGAAAGGCTCAACGATGAGAAGGAAAAGGAGAAGGAGGAAAGAGAGATATGAAGATTCACAAAATCTGAAGAGATTAAAAACGTCTCGACGACCGATTCTCCCTCTTCTTGTGATGCAACGGATATAAGAATCTTGAGAGCCTCCGACTAAGTAATCACGGCTTTTGGATGAAGGAATCAGAAGAGAAGCGAGTATGAGATAGAGTAGGAAGGAAGCAGAGGTTAGATTAAGGAGAAGGAAGCCATTGTCGTGGTTTGAGGAAGGAGAAAGGACGAAGAAGAGTAAAGAGTAAAATACCGTGAGAGATCTGAGATTGAAGGAGAGAGGGAGAGATCTCTTTTTTTGTTTTTTTAAAAAGGAAATCAATTGAGTGTTGCCAGATATATACTGACGGAGGCATGTCGCAGTTATTTAATTTGTCCTTCAATTGATTGATTTGAAGTACAAAATTGGACCTGTGAGCGGGCTGCTACACACTATTTGATGAGGAGCTCACAGTGTAGAGTTTGAATAGGAGCTGACAGTGTAGAGTGTAGACCCGTGAACTCCAAGTCTAAAAATTGTGATCTCACATGTATACATAAAGTATGTTTTTTTTTTTATTAAAATATAAATATTTTTATTTATTTTAATTATATTATATTTTTTAATTGATACCGGTTTGACTCCGGCCTAACCCATGACCTTGACCCAATAACCTCACCGATTCAAATGACCAGGTCCGATTTTCGAATCTTGATTAATTGTATTTCGATGCCGAACTCTTTACAAGCATGATACTTTTTTTTTTTTTTTATCATCATTCTTTTCTTTTCTCTTAATATTTTTCTATAGTAAAAATATTTAAAATGACATTTTATTTTATTTTTCTTTTCATTAATATTGTACATATTAGCAATGGGGGTTAATGTAGCTAGCAATTTACAATAACAAAAATTCATGAATCGATGCAATTTTATAATATTTTTATATAATTATCTCCGCCACTTTAAAACTAAAATGAGATTTTGTTTTGTCATTTCTTTTAGTTTTTTCATTTCATTCATTCATATATTGTTCATTCATAAATGGTAATTACATATAGATTGTGATTAAGATCTCAAAATAAAAGAAAGATAAGATTATCAATTGATGGCACCACGTGAGATTTAAAACATGAAAAATAATTTTTTTTATTTGCTCCTATATCGTGATGACAACAATTTTCAAGGTAAGGCTTTTAATTATATGATTGAACTAATTATACGTTGTGTGTTTTTGTTTTAATCTATCCGGTGGAAAATAATTTTAAGAAGAGATTTTGCTTTTCATTTTTTTCATTCATTTTCAAGAACTGTAAGAAGCTATAGTAAAAAAAATCTTAAAAAGAGAAAATAGATAATTTTGGGTGATTAAAAATGACATGGAGCCTTGAAAAAATTGGTCTGAAAGAATTTCATGACCTATCAATATTTGATGTGGCATAGTAATGTTAAAGATGCTTGGCAAAGCCTTTTAACTATTAGCTTACTTTGACATATTTTTTTTTTTTTTTTTTAAATTGAAACAGGTGAAATTCCATCATCACTCTTCACCATTTCTTTTTTAAGAATTGTAAATTTACACAACAACACTTTGAATGGTATTGGAATTGTAAATTTACACTTTGAATGGTAGTATTCCAATATCAATTCCTTTTTTAAGAATTGTAAATTTACACAACAACACTTTGAATGGTAGTATTCCAATATCAATTGGTAATGAGACATTGTTGAAAGAATTATATCTATCAAGGAATTTTTTTCACAAGAACATTAACCTACACATCTCTTAATTTTATGCTTTAACAAAAATATAATTTTTATGTATACTAAATTACTTCCAGAATGTGTAACTAAAACTATTTAAATTCTTTAAATAAAAACTAAAATTTAAGCCTTATAAGTCTATGATGAATTCATAGCCAGATTTTGAAGTTACACCTTACAAATAATAAATAGATTTAATGCAAAATATAAATAACTTGGTTGTTCATTTTATATAGGTTAAATTAATTCCCCAATCTCTCTTTAGCATATCTTTTAAGAGTTTTAATTTCCAATTGGTAATTGATATTATATTGGAAGATTCCCTTTTAAATTGATTTCCAACAAAAATTAAATTATAGTCTATTATTTTAAACCTCTAATTAACAAAATTCCATGTATTACTTATATGGTTGTGTGTGAATTAAGGATATTCCTAGACTTACTACAAACCGACAAATATTTTGCATTTTTTGCACAGGTGGAATTCCTTCTTTTCTTTGGAACATGCCTTCTTTAAGAGTAGTTGACATTGGTAGCAATTATTTAATGGGTAATTTGCCAGGAAGAAATGTGTCGTCAACTCCCTTTACTTGAAGTCTTTGACGTTCATGTTAATCAATTAGATGGAAGCATTCCAAAATCAATAAGCAACTGCACATCTTTGAAAGAATTATATTTGAATGGTAACTTATTTACAGGTATGTACTTTACTTGCGTGTTTTCTTTTCTTTTTAAATATTTTTCTCTAAAATTAAATTATGGTTTTTATGATTTCATTTATGTGAAATAATAAATAAAGTGAAGATCAAGAACCAATGGAACCTCATGATATTTGTAACATAGATAAGTGAAATTTATAATTTGCAACAATTCTATATTGTTTAATTGAAATTTAAATTATACTTACTATTTTCTTACAAAATTAAAACACAGGAATTAACAAATGTACAATAAACCAAAAAATATATATTTACATGTGTTAAAAATCACGGGAAAATGAAATACTAAAATTTACATCCAGGCCTTTTCTTTTAACAATTTTCTAATGAGGACTTTTCTGTATATTTTTAAAAGGCCATAATACCCCTCTATAATTAAAAAGAAAACTAAAGTAGATGCAGGCCTTATTTTAGTTTTAATTATTTCAATTAAATTAAATTTCTATTTTCCTTTGATTTAGTTTATTTATTTGTTTGTTATTTGATTGTGATTGATTTTAAAAAATAATTAGAAGACATGTAAGATGTTAAAAAAAAAAAAATCTAAATTATTATCGTAAATAAACAAAAACCAACAACTAATATATTTATGCAAAGGGTTTTTTTTTAGGAGATTCATTGACACTATGCATTAAGAATGCCACATCTCATTGTAGAGTTACTTATCAGAATTATTTGGCCATTTAAGAACCACTTGTGGCTCAATCAGTATCTTTATAAGGACAAATTATTTAAAACTTTTCTAAAAGCTTGGGTACATGATATTATAAATCTTCCTAAAATTTCAAAATTTCAAAAATAAATCATTTCATATCCAAAAATAGTGATTCAAAACTCTATCTTTAGCTCTTAAAATGCTTTTTATGATAAAATTAAGATGCTGGCTCAACAGCATCCCATTAGGTCCAGAACTTGCCTAAAATTCATACCGTACAAAAGAATTTTTTGCAAAAATTTCAGAATTATGACCCAAATTAGAAGTCATATCTTTTTATCTACAAGTCTAAAAATTACAAATTAATAATTATTATAAATTTTAGGATGTGACTATTCTCATGCCAAATTTCGTGATTTCAATAAAATGTTTAGCCTATATAAAGTCAATCACAAGATTGACGTTTCAACAAAAATATAAACTAGATATTATTTGCCAGATTGAAATCCTGGCACTAACTCCCTTTGGATATCAAAGCTCGCCCACTACTATGTAGTATGTACAACCCAAAAAAAAAAACTTTAAGCTTACATGCCAAAATAATTATAATAAGCCACACTAATGCAAAATTAATGTAACAAAACATGTTATGCTTTCTTCCGTCCACCTTACCTTAGCTTCCACTAGCTTCTCCTGTCCCAAGTATGTATTTGTTTCTATGGTTAAAACATAAAGAGGGGTGATATTGGGGAATCTTATTAGCAATAATCATATTTCAGTATATAATACATGGTAAATAACTGAGCATGTGAAATAAATTTCAAAGAACAATACCTTACAATAACTGAATAACTATCACTGAATAAATAAAACTTTTATCACACATGGCCACGACAATAATAGAAGTAAAGAGTTTATGTAACATCCCATTTTCAAAAGCAGTATATATATTTTTTTCATCAGAGTAGAGCATCGGAGCGATTGAGTAAGCGATATTTATATTCAAAATGCCGTAAGTCCGGGCGATTACGTGATGCGTTATACCGAGTGTTTTCAAAGTAAATAACAAAAGAAGAAAGTCTTCACTGAGTCCCTATGCGTGCCGCTTGCCTTTCTCCTCGATCCTCGGTCCTCCCGACCGACGACTATGTTAAGAGATGAGGTTCAATGCCCATTGAACCTCAGGTAACGATTAACCTCATGCTTATGTGTGACAAAATATATATGACAGATATTCATTAAGTATTAACCAATACATAACACACAGCAGATGTAAGGTTACAACAATACATAAGCACACGATAGATGTAATGTCAATCACGACAACAAGACATAGCACACAAAGACATGCATAGTCAACCATGTTTGCACTAACCGGTGCCACGATAGCTCCTCGTGTCCTCGCTAGGAAAACTCAACGGCATTACCAAGATCAGTAACCCGTATAAACAAAGGCTGAATGTATAAACAAAGAACTAAGACAGAGTCTTAGACACGGTGCATGACCCAAGACAAAGTCATGTCCATGACTCTATGAAATAGTCTATCACATATAAGCATACAATAAGCATCGAGTTAGTGTAACGAAGACGCGAACGTACCTTCGTTGATGGAAAATGATACTTTTTGACAAATGTGCGTGATTACGATATCCTATAAGGATAATATCATATTATCAAGGCCCAACATCATAATAGGCATTTTAGGTACAAATTACCATTTTGCCCCTAACTCTCCTAATTGGCGGAATTTCGCAACTTCGTTACTTTAATCTAATCTTCCAAAATTTTGACATATCTCCATCTCCAATATATTTTTAAAATAAATATCATATTTATCCCTAAAACATGATATCTAAACTAACTTGGAAGATTAAAGATTAATCTAGCATTTCTACTATAACTACCGGAAGGAACTACCAAAGCTTAAGACTAGGACCGAAGAACTTACCCAAAGACTTCGCTACTTCTTTTCCAGTAGCTCCTCCTTGCTCTCACTTCTCTCTAACCTCTCTCTAGGATTCCTTTGTGAATTGGTGAGTTTGAAGAGAAATGTGAAAGGCTATTTATAGCAAAAGCCAAAGGATCTCATCCCTTGGATCAACCTTTGCATCAAGGGCTAGGATGATGAAGATGTGACCTTATGAACATCACTCATTTTCCTCTTCTCCCCACCACAAAAATGTTCCCTTACTTTATGCATTTACCCGATAAAATCCCCGATCGGTGTTCTAATCGTGTAATCTTAGAAAATCTCAAAAATCCGAACACAAATTGACCTTGAAGTTCTATTCTTCCTCTTTGGAAATATCTAAGTTAACTAAATTTTTGATCCCATTAAGGGTATTCCATTGTCTGTTGAACATTTTCTACGGACGACGTTATTCTGAAATTACTTCGGGTAATGCTAATTTCGGGACAAAAATCCACTGATTCATAATATGTCCAGTTGTTTTCTACTTAGTTCAAGGATTTCAAGTTATGATTTATTTTCCATTGGTTCTCACTTTTCTTATTTGCCCTTTGTTTACAAAATATCTTTTCATCGATCCCTTATTCGCCCCGTCGATTACGGAAATGACTTCCGCTAACACCAACTTCTCGACAAAAATTCACTTGTTTGTAATATGTCCTAACCTAAGAAACTTAGTTCATGGTTTTCTAGATAGGATTTAATTTCTATCGGTTGTCATTTATCCAACCTGGTTCTTCCACAAATATCTTAATTATATTATTATTTAATTAACAAAATATCATGATATTATTTTTGAAAAATCCACAACCCTTTTCACACTCAAATTTCTGTTTTCTCTTCCCTTTATTATTATTATTTTTTTCTTTAATTTATCTAAATTAGCTAGAAGCTTAATTAGAGCCTTAATCCCATGATTAGCAATCTTTTAGGATCTAGGGTTTTCATGTTCTTAATCTCACCTATTTTTCTTAATCTTTTCTAATTGATTAGTAAGCACACTTTATGCTAATATTAGCCATAAACACTTAATTAAATGATTTTCCATAATCTACCTTAAATATTCTCTTGTTTAGGCTTAAACAATTAGCCATTAATTACTTAACTAATCACTTTCTAATTGTTGATAATTTTCTTAATTAGGATTAATCATTTTCTCACAACTATTTCATTGACATTGGTATTTTATGTCCCACATATCATATTAAAAATCATGGGGCAACTTATACTCCCAAAATCATATTTAATTTTGCCTCATTATTTTTCAAGGAAATAATCCCAAAAATTCCTAAAATTAGAGACAACATACTTTCTAATTTTCAATAAATATTTTATTACCTCTTGGGATTTATCATAATATTTTCGCGTTTTCATGGCCCATAATTGCATTTATGGATTTTGACACTTTAATCCCTCTAATTTCATTAGAAATTTCCTAGACAATAGAATAAATATCATACAAGATTTTAAAACCACATATTTACCTATTTCAAAATAGGTATTATTTGCTAAAATATAGTATTCCAGATAGATAATTATCCGGGTATTACAGTTTACATGTTCTTATGTTTAACTTCAGCAATAATGACACAAACAAACCTACAACCAAAACATAATATATGAAATTAATGATTAAAGACACTTTTATCATGCTCTCTCACGTACTTCTTTCCTGATGGCCTCTTGGTGGATCAGGGCACAACAAATCAAATCCTAACATTGTATGTACATGCAAGATAGTTAACATGTGTATCATTCATGGCATAGTTCAACTATTTCTCATCTAAACGGTGCTATTCAAATAGGGAATATAACTAAAGTTCACAAACTTATGCTATAATATTCCAATTGCCTATTTAATCAACCACAAGGTTAAGCCTCTATCATTCAACATGTAATTATTACTTTTAAGAATTGTTTTAGCTTTTAAACATCTTGGGTAGCATTTGAAATTTTTCTTTCAATAATGTCCAACTTGATATGAACATTAGCACCATCATTTTGCACCTTTCTCATATGCTAAACCACTTAATGTTATATTCTGGAAATTTCCCAGATTTAAAACATAGACTAGACTAAATCTACATGTAAATGCCTCTGACTAAGGCTTAACCACCTATAATAATTGTTTAATATCTAGACGAATTAAGCAATAGACTTTCAATCAGTTTTTTTGCCTCCAAAATTGAACAATGACAGCCACAATAACTCATGCGAATACATATATCTATGTATATAAGGTACAAGCCTTAACTTATATTTACTTAAGTTTATCATACCTAATGAAATTTCCAGCATGTAAAGTAATATATACCACAACAAGAACAATAGGATTTTTGTCTTCCTTAACTTCATTACCTCATATATAAGCACGCAATCTTAATCTCGACAATGTTCCTGTAATACCCCTCGATATATCAGTATATATGAGAGTATGTACACACAGTTCGGTTGGCAAAACAGAAATAACATTATTTATTGATATAAAAATCTTGATTACAATACAAGAATACCTACAGGATTGATACATAATGATTACAAATTCTAAAAATACTCCTTTTCATGAGTATAGTTTTGTGACATAAAATCTCGGCCAATCACCAACTGCCAGTGCCCTGCGAGCCGTGTCTAATACTATGTCCAATTCATAGGTAGTAACAAGAGCTGGAATCTCGAAAGATCCTGAAGTAACAAATTAATTTCACACACAAAGTATAAACAATATATGACAATTAACCAAAATAAACAGACCTCGCTGCATAAAACATTCAAAACACATAATCATAGCTTTAGGTACAACGGATTGGCATTTACTGGAAGTCCTCCTATACGTCAGGTTCTTAACCGGGACATCCAACTAAGAATAATCAACTAGGAACTACCGAAAGTCCTCCCATACGTCGGGTTCTTAATCGGAAGAACCCTAAGTCGCCTGAATGCAATTAGGTTAGCCATCTAAGGACTGTTGTCCAATAGGCCTTACACCTAGTTCTAACCATCGGGAAGGTACTCCATGGTTAGCCCTTCCACTCAATCGAGTCATGAGTGGTGCTGGTCCCACACGGGATGAGACATGCACATATATGATTCAAATAGTCATATACAGCTATACAAAGTATGTGAGATTATAGTTACTCCCTGGACACTTTACCAATCCTCGTCTTGGCTTCCAATCCTTTGGTCGTCCCAGACAATTATCGGGTCCTATAAACATATATTTATAGACAACGGGTTATTATTTATCCAAACTCTTTACAATCTCTAATGCTATTGCACTAGGCTCAATGTGAAGCTATTGGGCCTATATTAACTCTCCAAGAGTTCCTATTAACCCTTGAAGATTAAAGCATTTACTTTGAACCTTAACTATTCATTTTCGTCCATTTTGACCAAACTACTAGATTTTTCTTTCAAACTTTGAAAAATCATAATTGATTCCAAAGAACTTTGATTGGGATGATTCAAATTTCTATTTGAAGCTCTATAAGTCTATTTTAAGAGAAAAATAATCATCAAACCAATATATGGCTGTATTATTCCTAGAATTTTGCAAAGTGGACACTAGTTAAGTTTGGAAACAAGATTTTCAAGAATTTCATGATCAACTTTGATAATTTATAACTCAGGTTCTAGACCTCTGATTACCACGTTCTATGACTCGTTTTAAAGCTTATGAGGTCTACTATTTTCTGACCAAATTTCACAGAAAAACAAGGTCATTTGCTTGGTCAAATCCTCACATGAAAATAGGAACCCAAATGTGGGAGCAGAAACTTCATAGTCTAACTTTGGAGAATCACAACTCCATTTATACACGTCCAATTCATATGTTCTTGAACTCATTGTAAAGCTTATCATGTGTACTATTTACACACCAAACTTCATAGACAGAAAGGACATTTGCCAACTCAAAACTGTACATGAATATGAACTTTTATTCTGGAATATCATAATTTCGTCCAGTTTTTTTGTCCAAATTCATATCTTGAGTTCTAGATATCCATTGATCATGATATATGACTCTTTTTAAAGCTTGACATGTTTACTATATGTCCACAAAATCTCAGAGTCACAAGAGCTCGTTTCTCTGGTTTTTCCTTACTCAAAAATCAGTGCTCAATTGCAAAAATTCAATTTTTAGACAATATGACAACACCTCTTATGAAATTTACCTATTCTTCCTCTTATCTTTTCATTAGAGGAACCCATATTGACTTTAACAAAAAATGGCTTAGGTTCGGTTATAACCAAGGCAGGACTATAAACCACATACAATTATCCAAGATTTATATTAATAGTGAGTCAATGCTTTTCTTTAAGGTTGTTGAACAACATTCTATTTCAATCTGGAAATTTTCCAGATTCATAAGCATCATCCCAACTATCATATAGTGTATTAATTTATGTTTCAATGATCTCACATACGTGTTTAACATTTGGGGCATTAAAAAGGTTAAGTTCTAATCAATTCCCATACCCCAAATATCAACTTTTAGCCTTTAGGAGGTTCAGACAATAGCATGTTATGCTTCTGGAAAATATTCTCATTCCATAAAAATCATCATCCTCATAACCCAAACAATATGCAATCACTTGATAAATATCTACACAATATTACAACACTAATTTCATAGTTACTGAAAGTTTATACAATCCTAAATCTCTTATTGAACGAATCAGATGCCACACACACTAGAGATACCAAACATAATCTTTGAAAATCCTGAACCAGCACCAATCGCACATACAACATAGCAAGCCCTTGGTTCGGTTAATACAGAACAGAAAAACCAAACCAACTGAAATGCCAAATACAACAGCTTACAAGCACATTTCCTAACAAATTTTGATTTTAAAAACCCCAATCTAAAACTATCTTACTTAATCATTAATCCCCTTCCCTTAGCTTCAGTTTCAATCGGTCTCAATCATCCCTAAATTGCAAGAATAAAAAAATCATTGATGGGAAGGGAATGAAGAGGCTTACCTAAACCCAAATCCAAGCTTGTACATGGATTTCTTCAACTCCTCCTCCCTCTTCTCCTTCTTCGTCTCACCTCTCAATCTTAGCTCTCTCCGACTAACTCTCACTCTCACGATCTTTTCTGTTGAAGGCCGAAGGGAACCGATGAGAAATATAGGTGTACGAGAGCTGGCCGAAAATGATCTCTTCCTTCGACTTCCTCCTTTCCTTCTAATTCCTCTCAACCTCTTTGACTCAATCTCGCTCTTGGTGTCTCCGCCTCTGTCTCTCACGCTCTCTCTCCATGCCTCTTTTCTATTTTTGGGTTCGGGTTGGAAGAAGTGAAATAAGGAGGTAGTATGTGTGTTGGATGAACAAGATTAATTGAAGAAATAAGGGAGGGGTACGTGGCAGACTTAAGGGAGAGTGTGTGTGAGGTGTCATTCTTATGGGATTGAGAGAAGTGTTAGAAATTGGGGTTAAATACTAATTTTGTCATGGAAGTTTTGGTTTTGGAGCACCTAGCACCCGAAAGTTTTTTTTGTATCATTTTTGCCCTGAAAGTTTACAAATGTAGCAATCTTGCCCATAGGTTGATCTTGACCGTTGGATTGATCATTTTTTCCGAAGTTTACAAAAATTTTCTCCTAAAAAAAACTTCGGGGCATATTTGCTCCTTTTTGTAAACTTCAAAAATGATACCAAAAAAACTTCCGGTCTTTGAATTCCCCCTAACCAATACTTCCATAGCAAAAATGGTGTTTAACCCTAGAAATTAACCATTAATTCCATATACAAATTTTTCTTTCTTGATTAGCTTCTCTAAGCCATAGAATATTAATTCTAAAATTTCTAAGCCAAAATGATCCATTTACTTTTTCTTCTTGAATTTTCGAGAACCTAGGCCTTAAATTCCAAATAATAGCTTTAAAGTTATTTAGGCCACATTCTTCATAATTAACCCCTCCATAATATTTTTAGATTCTCAAAATAACATTTCATAATTTTTCCTAAATTTTCAATGTCCAAAATAATTTTAATAATTATCTTAAGCTTTTCCTCATGATAAGTTTAAGACTTTCGGTTTCCACTCGGCTTGGAAACATTCTTATTTCAGTTTTATTTCTAACCTTTTGGTTTCAAATTCGGGATATTATAGTTCCAGTTTTCTTGAAAATCCTCAAAGTTGGATAACACTTGTTCTTAATATAAAAAAAAAAATACAGCAACTTATATGTGTGTGTGTATATATATATATAACTTAATCATCTCTTTGGAATCCATAATCAGACTTTGATGCTTTGAGGCATTTGTTCAACATGTAGAAACCTTAAAATAGCAACTCATAATTCAATTTTAGGCTTCAACAATTCAGTTCATCAAACATGAATTCAGCCATCATTTGTCTTTAACCATGGTTTATATATAGGTAAGCCACTTATTTATCACAAGGCAGCACCAAACAAAACTTTTTGAACATAATCTAAGTATGATTAAATGATTTATGACATTTGTTCCCTATTTCTTTATTTGAGAACACTAAGTTTTTCCTCATTTTTTATCCACAAAATTGAATCACATAGCGTTCAAACAACTTGTATATACACATCATTTATATTCATTTGTATATGCTACAATACACACACACACACACCCCCTCTTTAGTTTTGCAAATCAACAACGTCATAAATCTTCAATTTGTAAATGACATACCCTCATGATAGCACCTCTTTTACATTTATCAAATTGAACTTCCATATTAATTTGCCGGAAAAAAAAAAGTGGCATTTGTTTACTCAAATTTCGTCAAACTTTGATCAGCCCCAAAACATTGATTTATGAACCATTAAACATTTTTTAAGTAACTAAGGTTCTCTTTAGCAATTCCTAAACAACAAAGAATAGAAGATATTGAAGACGAAAAGGGAGTTGGGTAACTCACCTTGGCTGGAATTTGTAATTGCATAAGGTATTTGAGCTTCCTTCCTCTTATTCAATAATCTCTCATCCGCTTGCCTTCGTAAATTTCTTAATCTCTTAGTCTGTCCCACTTCTTTGCGATCTCTCTCTCTATCTATCTTTTTATCACTAATCAATATTGTCTCACTTCTCTCCGCTCCTTCCCTTACCCCAAAATTTTTCAATCCCAAAGATTGCTCACCAATACAAAGGAGGTGGTTTTGTGGCAATCCCACTTTCATGGTACTCCCTATTCTAAACAATACAATTGGACCTAGTCGTTGACCCAATCCCAGTTCCTACCCCAAGTGCTTCATACCAAACTGGGCCTAAGGATTTTGAGGAGGAGAAGAGAGTGGATCTCCATTTCTCTCACCTACCCATTCCCTCCACTTCTTTACTTCTATAGTGCGAGATTTAATATCATTTAAAAATATTATTATAATATTAAATGACATAAATATAAATAAATAAATTTATATTATTAAAATTATCTTTTAACTTTGCTTGATTACTTTTGGCCTTCATATATTTAATAATAATTCCTTTAATTATTTAATAATAATAATAATATTTAATAACATCGAACAAAAATAATAATATTTAATAATATATTTAATTAATTCCTTAAGCCTCCTCGACACTCTATAAACTATTAATTCAAAACTTAAAAGTTCGGATGTTAGAGAGAAGAAGAAGAGAATCGGAGAAGAATTGTGGATGTTCACTAACATAGTGATAGGTGTCACACCCCAAAACTAAGGGGTGACCGGCACGAAATATGAATGGACTCACATTCCTTAAGCTTTGAACTTATAAACAAATGTTAAATAATACTCAAATTACCATTAACAAAATCATAACTATAACAATAACCCTAAGCACGCCTAAACCATTTTAAATTCATATATATAATAACATTCGGAGCTATGCTCCAATATAGCATATACATATACATATGTTCCAAACTACAAGGGAAGACAAGAATTCTACCTATAGACTACATGGTACATCTAAACTATAGCTATCAATATATAATGAAAACTTAACTTTACATCCACTAGCAGTTGTTCTAAAATATATCTACAAGCTTGGTCAGCAATGACAGTCCCCACTGTTCAACTGAAGGTGCAAGGTCAGCAATGCTATCTAAGGCCAAAAAATTTTCCGGTGAATAACGTCCCATTTATAGAATTTAATAAAATACATAAGAAAACAATTTAAACATTTTTATCCTTCGATAATAGCAATATGGCAATAAATTACAATTTCTATATTATAATATCTTAATTAAAACATAACTGTATATAGGATCATGAATCAAATAATTCGAAATAGGTAACAAATCGTTTTGTTTAACAAATTTAGTTTAAAACATCAAATTTCAAATCTCATATATTCGTAGGACTTCTACAGAACGGATAACAAGTGTGGACACTAAGTCCACGATGGTAACTAACCAAGCGCAACTTAAGGCTACGAAAACAAGCGTGGAAACACAGTCCACGAGAGTAAGTAACCAAGCGCAGCTCGAAGCCACGAAACAAGCGTAGCGCGAGGCTATGAAACAAGCATAGGTACAAGACCCACGAATATCAAGCGAGCTCGAGGTTAACCATCGTGCACCAAGGACTAACAGTACTGCTGTTAGTAACTAGCGTTCTGTATTCAGTCCTCTCAACTCTTTTTCAAGCATGCACGGGGTCAATTTATCAAAAGCAATGAAAAATTCTTTTTTCAATACCATGATAGCTTGGATCAAATACGATATAATAGTACACCCTGGCATGAAGGTTTACAAACAATATTTCAAAACTTTTCATTAAGTTCTAGGCATCAAAAATAAAAACTTTCCCAAGTGATAAAACTCGCGTACCAACATTTTGAATTGCAATACTATCTCAACATGAAAATTTATGAAAGGTAGCCCAAAATTTTCTTATCATTTAATGTAATAATCATGAGTTATATTATGATCCAATAGAAGAAGAATAAATAATAACAACAAATAAAGTAATCAATCTTTATTCATTTCAATATCTATGAAGAAATTGATATAATTCAAATAAACTTTCATTGTTAAAATCGCAACCACATAATGAGGTAATTAAATTTAGTTAAAATATAACAGATAAAAATATTATTTATAATTTATAATGGGACGCTATTCACTCACATGTAATGCTTTTACCCACGTAACTCTTTCCTAACCTTCAATTTCCAACTTATTTAGTCCTTCCTCTCCTAATGCCCAAAACAAATCCAACATTACTTCAATTGTAAATTCACAACAATACTCATAATAACCCATTCAGCAAAGTTCCTCATTCTTTCATCACAATAACCATTCTTAGTTCCCACCATCAAGATAAGAAAAACTTACACGTGCTTGAGTTACCGTCTTTTCTCACATTTTATTAAACACCTCAAGGACACTCAAAGTTAGTTCACAAGACAAACAATTCCAAACCATAATGACTAAGTAACAATATTCCCAAACATCTATTCAAACTCTTCATATATGACAAAAGCAATTTGCTAACACGCTAAATATGAATTTTCTTCTTAACACTAAGCTCCACAATTTAAAAACTTCAAAGAAACTTATATTCCAGCTATTGTCTTCTCCCTTAATTAGCCACAATCAACACAGAAAAGGAAGTATTTGACGTTAACCACATGCTAGATCCAACATATAACCAAAATAAAACAATATTTGAGTCCCATTTTATTCATTATAACACAAGCCCCAACTATCTAGCAACTTTAAAAAAACATTCTAATCAAATTCTTCTCTTCGGCATTTTAACAAACACCTTGAGTGCAATAATAACCAAACCGTATTATAAAATTTTTTAGTTCCTCAAATCCTTTGGCAAACAATCTCCAAACACCAGTATATATATTTACTATGCTTTCCAAACTCCAACATCTACTAATAATCAATTTAAACCCCTAAAGATCAAATCTGGAATTTGTCTTCTGCACATTATACTAACCAAGAAATTCATTAATGAAAACTTACCCAAATTAAGCTTCAACACTTCGTATAACACGTCCAGCAAGGATGGGGAGAAGAAATCAAATAAATACTCCCTTACACACTTAGCCACACACAGATTGAAGGGTGAAAACTGACAGATTTCAAAATCGGAGAGGGAAGGCGATTTGGACAGAGGATAGAGAGCGAAGGAGTAGTTGAGGCTGGGGCTCGGAGCTTCAAATCGAGAAAGCTTCTTCTCTGTTCTGTCTCTCACCAAAGCGACGGACAGAACCGAGCATAAACAGAGCAAGAGAAGAAGGGAAAAAACAGCGACAATAATTTTCCACCGAAGGAGGACGCCGGCAGCGAATGGACAAGCGACGGTGGCGGCACGCTGACAGAAAGAATGAAGAAACAGAGATGCACGACGGGGCTGGGGTTTCGGTTTCTGAATATCACAAAGCTTCTCTCTGCCAAAGACCCAGAACCTAAGGAATCCTCGACCATCCCAAAACTATCAAGCTACAAGCTTCATCTTAATATCCAACTTCAATAAATAGTAAATATATAATTAGTTTATAATATTATAATTTAATTAATTAATTTACTTAATAATTATTTTTAATTCTTAAATATCTGGGTTATTACAATAGGTGTTTCCACAACATAACTTACCCAAGACTCTTAAAATTAGCCACAATTTGATTCTGAAAAGTAATTGGCAAGAATAGGAAAAAAAAAAAAAAAAAAAAAACATACACATAAACAAACAAATAAACAAGTTAAAAACAAAGAGAGAATTCTAATTAAATGTAGCTAAAATAATCAAAACCAAAATCAACTCCACCAAATCTCATTCGTAGTTAGGCCTCTTAACTTTATTAGAAACTAATTAAAAGTATAGCCCTGAATTTAGATTTTGTTATTAATAGAAAATGAATCTAAAATGAGATTTTGCTTTTCATCATTTTATTAATCATAGTTTTTAAATATGGCTACTAATTTACAATCCCAAAATATCAAAAGATATCATGAATTGTCGGTAAAACTAAAATGACAGAAAGATAGGATCACACATGATACTTAAATCTTGGAAAATTTTAAGTACTGTACCATATCAATTATACCCTGTTCAACCAAATAGCGAAACATCATAAGCAATGTGCCCACTTGTTATACATGCATTTGGATATTCTATCAAGTAAAACTTTTTTCTTTTATCCGCCATCTTTTCTTGTTTAATTTTATTTTATCAATTTTTGTCGGTTGTTCCTAGCTATTATGGTTTATAAATGTATTAGTTTTCCATTAAATAGTTATTCAAAAATTACAACATAAAAAAATTTGCATTTTCCAAAAAAAAAAAAAAAAAACTTTGATAACCATGGCATCTCACGAGTTGTTTATGATTTCTTTAACATTTTTGCTTTAAAAATTTTACAAAGACTTCAAAAAATAATAGAAATAAATTTATTTGTATATATTCTTTGTATTTGAAAATCGTGGTTTCCTTCAACTTTTTTTTTTTTTTTTCTTGTCCAGGTTTTGTACCCAAAGGCATAGGCAAACTTGATAAACTTAATGTCTTAGACTTGACCTATAATCATTTGAAAGGACCTATTCCTTCCAACATATTCAACATTTCAACATTGACAACCTTGTGCCTTGGTGATAATTCCCTCTCTGGCGTTCTCCCATCATATTTAGGGATTGGCCTTCCCAACTTGAAGGAGTTAAGGTTAGCGGACAATGGACTAACTGGACAAATTCCAAGCAGCATATCAAATGCTTTGAAACTCATTACATTAAGTTTTTTTTCAAATAACTTTAATGGAGCCATACCCAATGTGCTTGGAAATTTAACAAACTTGATCGAACTAGATTTGGGTGAGAACCATTTAAGTGGCTTGATTCATGATACAGTTAATAAATTACATAGCCTTCAACGTTTAAGTCTTAGCAACAATAGATTGCAAGGGTTCATTATAAATGAACTTTGCCAGCTTAAAAGTCTAAGTGAGTTGTATCTTGATAACAACATGTTTTTAGGAGTGGTTCCAGAATGTCTTGGTAATACTTCTTTGCAAAAGTTGAATTTTGGCTCTAATAAATTGGTTTCCCAAATACCCTCTTCTATGTGGAGTCTTAAAGATATCCTGGTTTTAGACATATCCTCCAATGTATTGAATGGAATAATTTCACCGGAGGTATCAAACTTGAGAGCAATTATTAAGTTGAACTTGTCAAGAAATCGAATTTCAGGAAGTATCCCTACAACTATGGGTGGCTTGCAAACTTTGCAAACCCTATCTTTGGCTGAAAACAAATTAGAAGGGCCTATTCCTGAATCGCTTAGTGGCATGGTAAGCATGGAGTCCCTAGATCTTTCCCATAATTATTTATCTGGCGTGATTCCAAAATCCTTAGAGTCATTACTCTATCTTAAATACATCAATCTTTCCTACAATTTCTTGCATGGAGAAATTCCAAATGGTGGCCCTTTTCATAATTTTACTTGCTCAATCTTTTATGATGAATAAAGATCTTTGTGGGAAATCCCAACTACAAGTCCAACCATGTAGGAAAGGAAACAAGCACATATCAAATAAAGTGATCTTGATGATAAAATTCTTAATGCCTACCATTGTTGCCATGTTGATTGTTTCAGCCGTTGTGATTTTAAAGAATAAGAGAGATGATGATAATAATTCAACAAAGAGGGATTTAATAGTTTTGGATACACCAATCGGGATACCCTATTTTGAGCTTCTACGGGGAACAAATGGATTTAGTGAGAGTAATCTTATTGGTTAAGAAGCTTTGGATCAATATACAAAGCAATTCTTCCAAATGAAAAGATAGTTCTTGTAAAAGTGTTTAACTTGGGCATTGAAGAAGCATCAAGAAGTTTTGATGTTGAATGTTCTGCCATGTGCCATTTACGCCACCGCAATCTCATTAAAATCATCGGTAGTTGCTCAAATGGTCATTTCAAATCTCTAATAATGGAATTTATGGTAAATGGGAGTCTTGACAAATGGTTATACTCTCATAACTATTATTTAAATGTCTTGCAAAGGTTGAACATAATGATTGATGTGGCGTTTTGCTTTGGAGTATCTTCACCATGGTTCTTCTACACTAGTTGTTCATTGTGATGTGAAACCAAGCAATGTTTTGTTGGACGAAGATATGGTGGCTCATCTTAGTGATTTTGGTATTGCTAAATTGTTTGGTGAAAAGCAGTTGGAAATTTATACCAAACTTTGGCAACAATTGGCTATATAGCACCAGGTAATGATTTAATAATAAAATTTTGGACATATTTTTATATTCTTTTGTTTGTTATGCTTTATAAAATATAATTTTATATTATTCAACTTCTAGCAAATATTTGCCATCTTCATGTGTAAAGATTTGAATTAATGATACAAAAGAAAAGTTAAACACTAACTTGCCTTATTCGTATAATGACTTCTCTACTAATAATTTCATATGACATATAGAGTTTGGATCGAAAGGAGTTGTTTCCACCAAGGGAGATGTGTATAGTTATGGGATTTTGCTAATGGAAATATTTACAAGGAAGAAGCCAACGGATGAAATGTTTGTTCAAGGACTAAGTTTGAAAGATTGGGTGAGCAACTCCACACCACATTCCATCATGAATATTATAGATGTCAATGTGCTACAGAGAGAAAATCAAAATATTGATAATATACTACCTTATATGTCATCACTTTTTGAGTTAGCATTACATTGCTCCACTGAATTACCAGGTAGCGACTTACTATGATTGATGTTGTAGCGTCATTGAGAAAAATCAAGTCTTTGTTTATGGAAAATGCTTGAGACACCACTAGTTGAATAATTGTTAAATCAAATTTAAGCTACTGTTTCTTTAACCTTGTGATTTTTTTCCAAGTAATCTTGTAAATTTGAGTGATTCTATATATGATGTAATAATATATAAAGTATTTGAAAATTGAAAATTTTTTGAGTTGATTATATTGGTTGTGGATTTCTTCATTTTTGTTTTTCTTTTTGGGAAAATATCTTAGCAGATCCTTTTATTTTTCATCAGTTTTGAATTAGATCCTTAAGCTTTTATTTGCCTCTTTATTGGGTCTTATATTTCTCCCTTTAGATTTGTTAGTCCTTAAAGTTAAAAACTACTAAATAAAGCCTAATGGTGCTAGAAATATCTGTTAGAAAGAAAGAAAATTGCATTTTCGTTCTCTCTCATCGATTTTATGCCCAATCTTTCACCCATATGAGTGACCACCAATTCATTTTTCTTGAAAATCTACCACAAATAATTAAAATATTGATTAAGAATGAAAAATTATTTTATATTATTTTATTTTATATTTTCAAGGTTATTACAAATTTACATGCACACTCACCCACTTGCCTCTTCCTTAGAGTAAGGTGTCTACATTGGCATGGTTTGTTGTGATAGTAAACTTTTGAAGTTCATCCTTTGGCTACTCAAGTAGCTAAACCAACCTTCATAAGACTACTACAAAAATTGTGATATATGACAGTTATTAACTGTCATACATAACGGTTCTGAACCATCATTTATGCGAGTGCTATAAAAGCTCCACGTGTAGATACATTATGGTTCCAAAATGTTATTTATTCTCAACCTATTATAACGATTATATTATAACATCGGTTATAATTGAGGCTCGGTGAGGCCATGATATGTCCATTCTTTGTGATAATAATTAACGGGCACATGTAAACAACCATCATAATATATAGTAATTCTTGCATAATACATAACGGTTCCAATTTAACATCCGTAATATATCTAACGGTTCTTTACAAACAACCAATATAATATTTGATGTGGCATAGTAATGTTAAAGATGAATGCCAAAGCCTTTTAACTATTAGCTTACTTTGATATATCTTGTTGACTTTATAATTTCCAATTGTAAATTCCAGTAGGTGAAATTCCATCATCTCTCTTCACCATTTCTTCCTTAAGAATTGTATGTTTACTTGAAGTCTTCTCTATTGCTTTTAATCCATTAGAGGGAAGCATTCCAAAATCAATAAGCAACTATATCTTTAAAAAAAAATTATATTTGGATGGTAACTCATCTACATGTATCTAATTTACTTGTGTGTTTTCTTTTCTTTTTAAATATTTTTCTCTAAAATTAAATTATGGTTTTTATCATTTCATTTATGTAAAATAAGGAAAAAAAAGTGAAGATCAAGAACCTATGTATAATAGTATTAAAATATAGACAAGTCTGGAGTTGGTTTTTCTTATTTATTATATGTATAATTTGTAACAATTCTACATTGTTTAATTTAAGTTTAAATTATAATTAATATTTTCTTAGAAAAATAAAACTTAGGAATTAACAAATGTACCATAAACAAAAAAATATATTTAGCTGTCAAAAATCAAGGGAAAATGAAATACTACAACTTAAATCCAGGCCTACACTTTTAACAATTTTCTAATTAGGACTTTTTTGAATATTGTTAAAAGGCCATAATACCCCTCTATAATTAAAAAGGAAAATTAAAGGTAGATGCATGCCTTATTTTAATTTTAATTATTTAATTTAAATTAAATTTATATTTATATTTTCCTTTGTTTGTAGTTTATTTATTTGTTTGTGATTGATTATAAAAAGTAATTTGAAGACAGGTAAAGAAGGAAAAAAATCTAAATTATTACTGTAAATAAACAAAAACAAACAACCAACATGTACATGCAAAAGATGCGAAAGGTGCTTTTTAGAAGATTCACTGACACTATGCATTGAGAATGTCACATCTCATTCTAGAGTTACTTATCATAATTGTTTGGCCATTTAAGAATAATATGTGACTCAATTGGTATCCTTGTAAGGACGAATTATTTAAAACTTCTCTCAAAGCTTGGGTATGTGATATAATAAATTTTCCTAAAATTTTAAAAATTCATAAATAAATCATTTCATATCCAAAAATAGTGGTCCGAAACTCTATCCTTAGATCTTGAAATGCTTTTTATGATAAAATTTAGACGCGGACCCAACAGGATCCCATTAGTTCCAGAACTTGCCAAAAACTCATACTGTACGTAGGAATTTTCTGCCCAAAAAAAAAAAAAAAAAAAAAAAAAAATCCAACATTATGACCCAAATTAGTAAAATTCGTATCTATATCTTTTTGTCTACACATCTAAAAATTACAAATTAATACTTATATTAAAGCTTAGGATGTGTACTATTATCATGCCAAATTTCATGATGTAGATAAAATATTTACCCTATATAAAGTCAATCACAAGACTCACGTTTCAGTATAAATATAAACTAGTTATAATTTTGCCGGATTGAAATCCTGGCACTAACTCTCTTTAGATATCAAAACTCACACACTACTCCCTATTGATTTATGTACAACCCAAAAAAAAAAAAAAAAAAACCTTTAAGCTTACATGCCAAAGTAATTAGGGAGAGTACAAGTCTTAACTTGTATTTACTTAAGTTTATCATACCTAATGAAATTTCCAGCATGTAAAGTACTTCCTCTGGTCCTAATTATAAGACAAACTTGACTTTTTCGGAAAAATTAAGGAAGCTAATTAAATTATTTTAGAGTATTTTTATTTTTATTTTTTCTTTAAAGTAATTAGTTTGACTAATAAACTAATATATAATCTAAAGATATATAACATATAAAATGATTAAGTAACTTATTTAGCTTCCTTAATCTTTCCAAACAACGTCAACTATATCTTATAATTAGGACCGGAGGTAGTAATATATACCACAACAAGAACAATAAGATTTCTGTCTTCCTTGACTTCATTACCTCACGTATAAGCACACACTCTTAATCTGGAAAATGTTCTAGTTTTCTTGAAAATCCTCAAAGTTGGACAACACTTGTTCTTAATCAAAAAAATACAGCAACTAACATATATATTGGATTTAATCATCTCTTTGAGATCCTTAATCAGGCTTTGATGCTTTGAGGCATTTGTTCAACATGTAGTAACCTTAAAACAGCAACTCATAATTCAAATTCAAGCTTCAACAATTCAGTTCATCAAGCATCAATTCAACCATCATTTATATGTCTTTAACCATGGTATATATATAGGTAAGACACTTATTTATCACAAGGCAGCACCAAACAGAACCTTTTGAACATAATCTAAGTGTGATTAAATGATTTATGACATTTGTTCCCATTTTTATTCCCAAATTGAACCCCGTAGCGTTCAAACAACTCGTATCTACACATCATTTATTTGCACGTGCGCACGAGCACGCACGAACACACACACATGCACGCACACACGCACACACACCCCCCGTAGCGTTGAAACAACTCATATCTACACATCATTTATATGCATTTGTAGCTCCTACAACACACACACACAGACTCACACATACGCGCGCGCGCGCGCACACACGTCTTTAGTTTCAGCAAACCAAAAACATCATAAATCTTCAATTTGTAAATGACATGCCAACATGATAGCACCTCGTTCACATTTATCAAATTGAGCTTCCATATTAATTTTATGGAAAAATAGTGGCATTTGTTTACTCAAATTCCGTCAAAGTTCAGTCAGCTCCAAAACATTGATTTATCAACCATTAAACATTTTTTAAGTAACTAAGGCTCTCTTCTTCTCAAAATAAGAATTTAACCTTTTAGCAATTCCTAAACAACAGCAATAGAAGATATTGAAGATGAAAAGGGAGTTGGGTAACTCACCTTGGCTGGAATATGTAATTGTAGAAGGTATTCAAGCTTCCTTCCTCTTATCCAGCGATCTCTCATCAGCTTGCCTTTAGAATTTATTAATCTCTTGGTCTGTCCCTCTTCATCTCAATCTCTCTCTCTCTCTCTCTCTCTCTCTATCTATCTATCTATCTACTTTTTCTCACTGTTGATATTGTCTCTCTTCTCTCCGCTCCATCCTCTGTCCAAAATTTTTCAATCCCAGCATTGCTCACCCAATACAGGGGAGGTGGTTTTGTAACAATCTCACTTTCATGGTACTCCCTATCCCAAACAATACAATTGGGCCCAGTCCTTGACCCAATCACAGTTCCTACCCCTAGTGCTTCGTACCAAATAGGGCCTAAGGATTTTGAGGAAGAGAAGAGAGTGGCTCTCCATTTCTCTTACCTACCCATTCCCTCCACTTCTTTATTTCTACAAGATTGCCAAAAAAAAAAAATTCAAAACCAGAGACCTCATAATTTAGCAGGATTGCCAAAAAAAAAAGTATAGACAGTTTGTTCAGAAATACATCTTAATGTCCAATTGATCTCCAAGACAACCAAATCATAGGTAACTTGGAACTATAAGAATGGAATTTTTAAGCTGCTTTCCAACCTGGGGAGGATGGACACCAACACAGACCAAGAAACATTACAAAATCTGAAGTGACCATATAAAATTGAAAGTGTCTTATCATGGCCAATACGAAGGCTAAACACAAGTTCAGACACGAGAAGCTTATTTTTGAAATGCCTATCCTTCATAGGTTCCATTAATTCAAACAGATGGCACCAGGAACAAAAGTCAGGTATATCTATAACATAAGAGAACGTGTAATTTACTTTTGTCATATATTTTTCTGATAGAAAGCCTGCATTTTCAATGACTACATTCAGCCATGGATGATGGATGATGGATGATGACTGCACCTAGTTTCCAGCCATGATCAAGGTTTCTTTGCCACACGTGAATCACACACTAAAGGAAGGAATAATGACAAGCTAGATAAATATTTCCTAAGTAGTCACCAACACATGGTATGAAATAGTTCACCAAAAACCTATCATTTTAAAAACAAATAAATAAAAACTGAAGTACTAATTAATTTTCACACCTTCACATAACTCATTCGCCCATAACGCAATTGATAAAGTGGTAGCACTAGCATCTCCTTTCCCAAAAAAAAAAACAAAAAACAAAAAATAGTTTTCTGTTTTCATGAATGGCAAAATTCCTAACGCATTGTCATCAAGAGAAGGAAAATACCTAGGACTATAACTCCTTGCCACAAATCTTCCATGCTGTAGAGTTATACGAATAATTAGACCATGTGGATCATTAGCATCCTTTGAAATGCCAGACCACCAGCCAACCTGAAAGCCCAAATATATTCTTAATGTTGAAGTAAACCCCAACAGTTAATTCCAGAGAGCTAGAAATGAATTCCATATTTAACCAAATTACTGGAAAGTGACTGTTATTTTAAAACCAATAAAGTAATAAGAGAAATGCATCCTAATTACAGGATGATAATCAGATCAAACGTGAACATAAATGAATTCCATATTTGCTACCCTCCTAAAATTAACTCCCATAGGCCATAACTGATTTGAGCTCTGGTAACATATCATAGACTAAACAACTCATAAGGACAAATAAATTAGGACATAAATTCCAGTGATCACATGAAACTGCCAAGAAATAGGCAGTCTCTAATCCCTATTGGCTTTCATGGTCACAAGGTACATGAAATTGCTGTAAAATAGGATGAAGAACAAATAACTATGCCAGAGAAATTCAAGATGAAAGACACCCAAACTATTCCAACTTAAGTAATAGCAATTGAAGGACAGATACTAGCATTACTAAGTTCACCCCATGAAATTGCATATCGACCAAAAGGCAAAAGTTATTCATGAAAATTTTCATGCAACACATTTTATGAGAACTCACAAGTCCAGCACCAGCTTTATCTCTAAGAAAAGCTCCATCAGTGTACTGTTTTTCCTCTATGGCTTTCTGCAAAAAAAATATTTATAATAAAAATTCATAAAGGCTCACGAGTATGAAAACACGAAATTTTAAAAGCAAGTAAAGAAATAGTTCTTGTCCAAAAAGCATTGCATGTGTCTGAATTCTTATATTGAGATGAGATATCACTCTTCCAACCTGTCATGGGTAGTTGCAGCAGCAATTGCAACCTTAAGCCTAGCAGCATCTTCAAAACCCTCCATCCACACAGCACGGCTTATCTGAGACTGTTTAGAACAAAACAATTTTTGCATTAAAATGCCTCCAAAATGAAAATCAGCCAGTGGGTCGCATCATTGCTAGTTTAGTTTAGTAGAGCTCCCAGCTATGAAGTTATGTTCATATATGCAACACTATTTAGTCACCCTTATAGCTCCATAAAACTCCTTTAGGTCTAATAAAAAAAAAGGAAAAAAAAAAAGAAAACATGATTACAGCAACAATGCCATGAACATTTTTTGGTTTTTCACCAAAACTACATTCTAATTCATCTTTATCCAGACATCTTGTATATGACATTTCATAAGTTATAGAAGAGAGAGGTTTCAAAGCTATATCGTCTCAGAATGAACAAGGAATATTAAGTATGGGACCTAATGCTACATTGAGAGCAGATAACAATCTAGTTAACTAGTTTAATAGTATAAGTAGTAAAAAAGAACAGGAAATTTAAATCAATAATAGCTTGTTTGATCTGGATATTCTCTGTCAACCACATCTTCAGAACCAACAAGTGATTTGCGACTAAAGCGACAAAAATTTCTCCAGACCTTAACGTGGTTGTTGTTAAAATAATCACTTGGAAAATTATAATACTGTTGTCCTCGCTCTCACCTCCACTCTTCTTGTATAACCTTGTCTAATTAATTGAACTCGCAATTTTTAGCCTAATTACATCGCGTATAAAATCTTTAAAGTGTTTATGAATTATGATAAACTATCATCAGATAAAGCCTCAGGCTTTATTCCATTCTTCTGAATCATAGAAACTATAAGTTGAGCTAACACTTGCTTAGGAACCACGAAGAAACAGAATAAGATGAACTACACATCACAATTTAATTACATGCCTAAATCAGCAATTCCAAATACACCTTGAGAATTGAGACGAGATGCTCCTGCTCATCAATATCCTGAAAATGCTTGCGCCATCGATCCCAATCCCATTCTTCATCTTCGGTTTCACGATTCTCCTTTTCCGAGCCATCCTTCTCAGCCACAGTGGCAGCGTTCCACGCAGCCAGAGCCTCATCCTGAAGAGAATTCACGTAAAAATCGAACCACTTGATGGCATTTCTAACTAAATCGTAGAGCATCGAGCCTAGAGCTGGGAATCAGGGCCGGCCCGGCCCTACAGGGCCTGGCCTCCGGGGCCTTTCCTGAGGCCGGGCCTCCGGCCCGAGATAAGAAACATCTGTTTTTTAATTCGTACCGATAATCTTAAAAAGGCGGGGCGGCCCTGGAAATTACTATTCCAAATTTTAACTATTTTTTTTTTCCGGTTTTTTCAAAGAAATATAATTAGTAAATTGCAACCATTAAAATTTAATCTATCAAATAAATATTATCAACATTAATATTTAAACAATACAAATCATCCAACAAATAAACACATTCATTAATTCATAATAAAAAACAAACCATTTGTCACAATTGCCTTATCACATAAAACGTAAGAAGCGTTAAACCAAGAACATTAAATAACTCACATAAAATATAAAAACATACCATTATCATTGTCAATTGTCACCTTCTTCATCACTATCATCAATTTCATAGATATTTGATTAGGCTTCACTTTGAATGAAGGTTGTACTTCACTCTTTGACTAATTTTTTTTTTTTTAAAAAAAAAATGAAAATGCTTACGATATGGCCTAACGGTGGCCCGAGCCTACTGCAGGCCCTTTTCTGGTCAAGCCCGAGGCCCTACGGGTAGGCCTGCAGGCCAATTTCAAATTTCGAGCATATTTTTCAAGCCCCCGAGCCCTACGGGGCCGGGCCTAAAAGGGCGGCCGGCCCGGGCCGATTCCGGCTCTTTAATCGAGCCCCATCCCCGGATAACGGAGTCACCAGGCGGTGACGGAGAGACTGATAAATCTATATTTTATAATTAAATAAGTATAGGTTCGAGATATATTGGATTGAATTTATTAATATTTTATACTTATTTAGTTATCTTTTATATAATTTTCTATCATTTAATTAAATATAGGATAAAAGAATATTTTGAAATAAAATCTAATCAAATCCTACTTTATTGTACAAGAGATATTATATTAACAAAGAGATAAAAATGTACTAAATATTAAAGCATCAGGCGTGAGAATGGCATTGGATTTTCATATTTCCATATATCCACATATTATATACTCCCTCCGGTCCTAATTATAGGACATATTTAACAAATTTTGGGGAGATTAAGGAGAAAAGTTAAATTAGTTAATTTTAATCATTTTCCTAAAATGCCCTTATATAAATTTAAAATGACATAAGTAGAAGTGAATTAATAACCCCTACCATATGCTTCTTTGACTTAAAATTTTTCTTTCTATACGCTTTTTAATTGAAACAATGTTCTTGCTATATACACATGTATGTGTGTATACACACAGAGTATATATGTATGCATATAGATATAGATATAGATACACACACATATACATACATATATCTACACACACACACACATATGTGAGAGTGTGTGTGCGTATCTGTGTATATATATGTGTGTATACATATATGTATATTTGTGTGTGCGTGCGCCTATCAATATATATGTATGTAGATATATATGTGTGTGTGTTTACATATATAAACACACATATATATACATATATGTGTGTGTCTATATATATTTGCGTGTGTATGTTTATATATATGTGTAGATATATGTATGTATATGTGTGTGTATCTATATCTATATTTATATACATACATATATACTGTGTGTGTGTATGTATATGTATTTGTATATAGACACACACACATATGTAATCACAAAAAACCAAACATACTTGAGAGAATAAAATAAGGGTATTTTAGGAAAAAGTTGACAAAAATTAGAATGTTATCTTATAATTAGGACTAAAACTAACTTTTAAATATTGTCTTATAATTAAAATCAGAGGGAGTAGGATATATCAATTGGAGAAAAAGACAAAAAGCACCATATGAAGATCTGGCCCAACGTATATGATATGGCATATCTTTGAGCAATTGGTTTTGGATTCACGTAGGGCCCACGGCAATATAGATTAAAAAGACGCACAGAGACACAAGAAGGAAAAATCCAAGCAATATATATTAGATCAAGACGCAAAACAAATACGCACGAACACGCAGATGGATACGAATAGCACATCAGGAAGAGACGCAGGATGCAGGACGAGAAGGTAGGCTGGATAGTAGTGGCTGAGTAAGGGAGGCATTTCAGTTATCTTTATCATCTCCACGGAAGGACGAGAGGATTGTGGAGACGATGAAGAAGCTTTCTTTCCCCTCTCTCTTTATTCTTTAAACCTGAATTCTTATCTTTATCTTTTTATTATGGATTTTATTAGAGTCGTGTGGCTAAATTTTCTTTTCAACCTAGGGGATCTATGAACTTGTTTGAGACTTAGAGATTATTCCCGTGAATTATTTTTAATTAATTTTATTTCAGTTTATTTAATCTTATCTTTATTGTTATTGCTTATTGATTGGCCACCATTGAGTATGTTTTGGGGATTTAGGGTTGAACTTGGAAGAAGGAATCCTAAATTGACCTTGGATTAAATAATGTGGAATTTGGTTTAAATTTAATGTGAAATTAGGTTTTAATCTAATTTGCGTCTAGAATAGGAATATACCTAGAAGCTCCGCATAATCAAATTAGAGTGAGCCCGATTTAAAACGTATCTTATTTAGTTGTGTGAGGCATCGCATAATTAATTAAGATAGGTATATAAGTGGATCGGAAGGCATTTATAGATATTAATACTCTAGATTAGCTGATTAAGTTAAGTCAAAGTTAATTTAGTGGGGATAAAATCTAAGAATCAAACAAGAGATTAGTGGCTCTAGGTTGCTCGTTGATTATTTTTGTAGTCAGTTTATTTTGATTTTAGTCATCTCTTAATCAAATTTAATTTGATTTGCTCAATTTAAACAAAAGTGTAAAATTAACGCTTAACTGAAGTTGTGGGTACTAAGTCCTCGTGGGAACGATATCTTACTTACTCTTTATTACTTGATACGGCCCGTGCACTTGCAGAGTTTTTAAGCTATAATTTTTTTTCCTATTAGAGACCCAGATGCCGGATTAATGCACCGGCAAAGGGCAATGGTATCAGCAGAGAGGGAGTGGTGAATGCAAAGAGAAGGGGAGTGAAGAGAGTGATCTCAAAGGGAAAGAAGAAGAGAATTTGGGGGTTGGGAAGTGAAGATTGGGAGGTGCAGAAGGCGAAGATATGGAAGCCATGGACGCATAATCTCAACCCCTGTAAGTGGATTAGAGAGAGAATAAATTTGAGGAGAGAAAGGTCATAGCTCTCTGTGAAATAGAAACAGTTTGTGTCATATATGCAAATATATGATAAAGATTGTGTTTTGTGGATGTGAGGAGGAAAAAAGTGAGGCCGAGTCACCACTGGAAAACGAGAAAACGTTCATAAAACAACAAAACTTGAAACACTGAACATGAGGCTGTGAACTTGGCAGCAAAATTGGAAACGGAAGCAGAACCGATTTTTTTTTTTTTTTTTTTTTTTATATAAAAATTTTAGGAGAAGGGTTGGGCTCATCCATAGTCTAAGGGCAAGGTGCTTGGAGCCCACTCCACAAGGAATTCATGACTAAGAGTACACATGCCTCTCTAAGAGTACACGTGCATGATGCCTTTATCTTAACCTGGGTTACCGTTGCTTCATAGACCCATAGGATCCCAGTGCCTTGACCAACTTCATGATCGACCCCCTTTCTTTTGGTGAGAAAGTTTGACCCCTTTATTAATTGAACCTAAGGACGAGGGGTGGAAGTAGAACATCTAGCAACACATGGATAAGGATTTTTTTTTTTTTTTGGTGTGCCCGAAACACAGGGATAAGGATTGAATCCATCTTTTTTTTTTTTTTTTTTCAGTTAAACTTTGGGAAGACTTTTTATTTTGGTTAAAAAGTTTTTCCTTCCTTTATTCTTGTTATTTAAAATAATCATTTTCTTACCACAATTTAACACATGGAAAATTCCAATAAAATACATTTAAAACTTCAAAAGGATAATTCAATGACTCCAATATCACCATTTCCATATCAGTCTTCTTAAGATATCAATTTGAAATTTCAGAAAATTACTAATTTACTTATATGACATTCTCTTTACTCCAACTCTCTCTCTCTCTTTTGTCATCTATCAAATTTCATTGAAAAACACGCTTAAGCCTTCATACCCCTCATCCACCCATCCTCTCACCCTCCTTCTTTCTTCTCTCTCCCTCAATACCTTTTCTCTCTACCAAGAAGGGGCACAATAAGAAACCCTATGTTCTATTAAGAATTTGTTATTGAAGGAGTTTCTATACGGTGAATTGATAGCCATTGGTTCTTGCAATGTGAAATCATTGTTACTCTCAAACAATGTGGCATCAATAGGATAAGATTATTCACTGAATCTTGATTAGGGTTTGGAATACACAGATCTCATTAGCGACTTTCTTTGGACAATGTATCAAAATAGCTGTTAAAAGTAACGTAGCCCTCGGGGTAATAGAGGGTTAATGAAGCGGGACATTAGTAACAATGCCTGATCTCGTTAAAATACAGAGGCCCATGTTCTTGCGGCAAAAAAAGCAAGCAATCGCTTCAACGATATCTGTACCACCAAGGACTTCAAGATGAAGGAACTAGGAGGGTGGCCTTTAGGCCACCTGACGACCTCAATGTTGGAGCCATCAACAAACATGGGCTTTTGAGGGTGGTTGGGGGTGGTGGAGGCACTGCTAGTGTCATCTTCCTCAAAGGTTTGAGATTCACGAGAGAGGTGAAAAGGGTGGTGAGTGAAGGGATGGTGGTAAAGCTTGGAGACATTTTTGGAGGATCGGAGGCCTTAGCCTATTGCTTTGCATATTCACCTTTCATGGCTTATGGTTGCTTCGAAATCTCTCTCTCTCTCTCTCTCTCAAACTCATAGTTCTATGCATGAAGGGGATCCAATCCCAAGAGGAGTGGTTGGGAATGAGGGATTTGGATAGTAACAAATGAATCTGAACAATAGTAGAAAAGGAGGGTGAGTGAGAGATGAGGATGGAAAAGGAATCGTAGAGGAGAGAGTATGCAAAGTGGACAAGGCTATATAGGTAAAGTAACAATTTTTGAAATCCCATATTGGTGGTTCTGGATTGACATGGGATTTGTGAAATTGGAATCATTAATGTGTTGTTTTTTTTTTTTTATATTTTAAAGGTATTTTATTGGGATTTTACCTTTGACATAAGCATTTTATATTTTATAAATATTATTACGAGAAGATATTCATAACTCCATGGCCTTTATATAATCTCATATAATAATCATATCTATGGCCATGTAAATCTTTGTAGGGACAAACTTTCTAGCTTGGGCGTATAGATGAGGTAGTCCATGTGGGGGCGGCATGCCCAATGATCACAGCCCAAGGACACATTTGTTTGCACCTTCATAGTACCTAGTCAAAGGAGCTGATGTGGCATGTTTGACCCGGAAAAAGGTGCAACTCCGCCCAGTTTGTGTGGATCCTGAAAAGGCAGACCGACTTACCAGATCGCTATGCTAAAAATAGGAGTAGCTAGGTCAAGGAGCAAGGGGATCAAGCCTCTTCATCTGCTCTTTCCAAATGAAAATTTTCTTTCTCATTGCTTTGTATCATACTTTCTGAATAGCAATTCATTTTTTATTATTCTTTATCATTAAACTTGTAATCACTTTGTATTTTCTATTTTATATCATACTATAATTCTATGTTGTGGGTGAACATTACAAAATCTTTAATACAGAATTTTGGTTCTACAATTTGGCACCGACCGTGGGGCCTGACAACAAATATAAGGATTTCTTTTGTTGATTTTTAGGGGGAGAGTATTCATTTTCGTGAAATCTTGACCATCACCATGATGGACGCACCTACCAACCTTCAGGAGCGTCTTGATGAACTAACAATTTTGTTGTAGGAACAAACCCAACAAATTTCCACCCAGGCTAGATTGGTCGCATAGCAGCAGGAATGACTCCAACACTTGGAAGAGGAAAATAATGTTTTGCGTTAAGACAATTCAAACCTGCGGGAACAAATTACTCCACTCTCCTCTTAAATCATCCCTACTTCTCATCCTTTAGAGCAGTTTCCGACTGCACTCATGCCACATATGCAACCATTAGGGACTTTTGGCATGACAGACCAATAGGGTCGGTAAGTAATGACACTTCAGTTACAAATAATACTGACAAAGCTCATGATACAAGAACAAAAACTACCCAAGTCATGCCTGGTAGTAAAGCAAAAAGAATGACGGATACTCTTGCAAGAAATAACGTACCAAAGTCTAGTACGTCAGACAATAGAGGATGGAAGTGGAGGTGTTAGGAATTAGAAGCAATGGTACTCCGCCTACTCGGCGTACCATCGCCAATGAAGAAGAGAGCTCCCAACAATTTTGCTAACTCACAATTTCTAGATGATATCGCCTTAGTCAAGATGCCAAAGAAGTTCACATTCCCACACGTACAACTCTATGATGGCTTAACAAACCTAGACAAGCACATGTCATGATACTGACAAAGGATGCATACTACAGTAATACCACCTGTAAATGCTTCAAGTCAAGCCTGAATGACCGGTGCTGAAGTGGTTCACCAACCTATAACCAACTCAATCTGATTGTTCGCAAAGCTAAATGATTTGTGCATACGACAATTTTCTAGCAATCGAAAGCTAGAAAATGAACCAAACAACCTCTAGAAAATCATTCAGGGAAAGTGATAATTGTTATGGGATTATGTTGGTAGGTTAAACAGAGAAAAAATCAACATATCAAATTGCTATGTCTAAACAATAATTGTTGTGTTCTACAAAGGTTTGCTTCCTCACTCTAATATGTACAGAGAACTAACAAAATATACTTGTCATACAATGGGTGATGTATTGGTTTGAGCCTGGGCCCAAATCAAGTGGGAAGAAGACGAAGTTAGGACCCAATACATCTCATGAGGTACGATTTCTAAATCCTTACCTTCTAAGTTTGTTTTCAGATTTTACACGCTTACTAACCTTGTGGGCAAGACATGATGATACAACCCATACGTATGACTAAGATAAAGTGACCGATGCTCTAAGCTATATGACCAGATCATATTGGGTATTCTGATATTAAAAAGCCCCACCATCAATGCATTATATTGTGTAATAAGTTTCCTTTATACCAGATTCTCCAACTACGTCGGTTGTTATTAAATTGAGGGAAAGAGACTGTTCTCTTGTATAATACATTGTATCTTACTTGGGAATAAGATTGTATGTTTGTCTTCCTTTTGTAAGTCATTATCTTAATATAACAATGTCATTTTTTTGGCTACCTTCCACCTATTTTCTTCTATTCGGCACACTACATAAGAACTAATTCACTAGCTTATACTCGGTATATAAGACCGACCTACTAAGTTAAAAGACACACAACTGATGCATCACACAATTCACGAGCGCTCTATACAAGCACTTCTAAATGTTGAGATCCCAACTTTTGGGGCATCCCACAACGGAGCACAAATCAAACCACGAAGATGTGACGTACATACCAACTAACCAAAATTCTCATACTTTGTCAAATATTACCAAAGGTCTACAACACTACAGTATGTCGTAGCATAGATGAACTTTCTAACAAACAAAGTTCTACATTGGCAACTTACATAATATGGGATGTCTTAATTACATATGATAGAGGCATCAAAGATAATAGCCACAGAGGTACAAGCCATGCAAACCACAAAACAAGCAAAAGCCATTTGGGATGGTATGTTACAAAACAATTCTAACATCCCATAACCATTAAGTGAATATATTACCACCAATCCATTAGTTTGGTAAAATACATCCAGAACAGAAAGTGAAACCCAAGCTCAAAGAACCTAAGAGAAATTGAATAAGAGTGGGTTCCTAAAAAAAGGCACATGCATCCCATATTCATTTCCATTACCAACACCAATGACGAAATTGTCATCCTCTAACCTACCACCAAAAGAATATGATATTCTGCTATTGCTTGGTTAGGATCCCATCAATCTGACTGACCCTCTTTCAACTCCTTCATCAGTTGAGCTTGAGTCTGAAATGCTGCTTCCTGGCAATATCTTTGAGTTGTTGCTTCAACCTGCTATGCTCACTGTGTGACATTGACCCTTAGATTAAGCAGATATTCTACAATCAGGATGGTAGATCCACTCTCCAAGTCAATACTCCATTGGACTTGAAGAGTGGGGAGACTTAGTGTAGGGCCAAACTTCCTAGCTTGGGCCCATAGATGAGGTATTCCATGTGAGGGAAGCCCAACAAGGCATACCCAATGATCGCAGCCCTATGACACATTTGTTTGTTAGAATACCTAGTCAAAGAAGCTGATGTGGCGCGTTTGACCCCGAATAAAGGTATAACCCCACCAATCCATGCAGTTCTGAAAAAGGAGGACTATCTTACTAGCAAATTCAGAAAAGGCAAACTGACTTACTAGCATATCCAAAAAAGGTGGACCGGCTTACCAGTAGACCCGCAAAAGGTTGACTGACTTACTAGATCGCTCTGCTATAAATAAGGGTAGCCAAGTCAAGGAGCAGGGGGATCAAGCCTCTTCATTTGCTCTCTCCAAGCGAAAATTTTCTCTCACTACTCTGTATCATGCTTTCTGAATAGCAATTCATCTTTTATTCTTTATCATTACACTTGTAATCACCTTGTATTTTCTATTTTATATCATACTAAGATTCTACGTTTTAGGTGACCCCTACAAAATCTTTAATACCGAATTTTTGTTCTACAATCTCAAATAGTCAAATGGATTGTTTTCTTATATTTATTCTTATAACCTTTAATACTTTATTGTTGTATGGTAATGTCAATTTTTTTGGGCCAAAAAAGTTCACTTTTATTAATCACAAAAAAAAAAAAAAAAAATTGTATAGACGCCATAGTCAAGGAAATTTTATCAATGTAGATTAATTATGAAATTGTAACTCTTCGATTGGGTTAGAGGCTTATAAATAGAGGTTTAATACAAATAATTTGTTAACCATACAAAATCTACATGAATACTATTTTTTCCGATTTTTTTATCTCCATTCTTTCTCTTACCCCTACTATGTTATTCATATTTTTAAAAATTTTATACCAATAATATCATTTTAATTTTATTTTAATGTTATTTTGTAAAAAAAGTTAATGAAAACATAAATCATAAGACAAAAAAAGGGAAATAACTGTTATAAACGACATAGAAATTCACGTTTTAAACAGAGAAAAAAAAAATGACGGACCAAAACCAATGATTTGAAATTATAAAGATAAAAATTAAATTGAGAACAAATTATAAGAACCAAACATTGTATCAACTTGCTGTGTAAAAAACGTTGTATCAACCTTATAACTTATCATAAATTTTATATTGCGAAATAATATTAGGTAGATATGAATTTTATATATTACATAATATATGATAACTGAGCTACACTATTCATTATTAGCGTAACCTTTCATAAAATTTATATGTATTTATATGCCCCACCCAACCCAATCAAAAACTCCATTGGATATATGTGTGAAGATAAATTTACATATAAACCGTAAAATAAATTATCAAAATCTTATATGATGTAAAGTACTAAAATATTCCATTTGTTGGTTGATGTTTTAAGCCGCCTCATTCTAATAAAGAGAAAAATATAAGTTTAAATTCTAGTAAGCACACTTATCAGGAGAGACAAAATCACTTTGTGATCAAGTTTTGAAAGAGATTATCCTTAATCAAATAAATAGAAAAAAAGATATTTTAAAGACAAAATTATTCTAAAAAATACTTTAGGATATTATTGAAAAAAATGCTTTACCTTGGTAGATGAACTACAAATTAGTTTAAAGGGATATCAAGTATAACTAAGTGTTGGACTTGGATATAACCTAACCCTACAAGTGAAACCTATTGGGATCTGTACACGCAGCGGAATTATAAAACTTCTACGAATCCCATCGGAGGATTTATCAACGGCGTTTAAATCAAGATTCATTAGAAAACCGTACCTAAGCGAAGGGTGGAGAGTTTCATTCCATCCGGCCTCGATGCGTATCTCCAGCCTTCGTGCGTCTTGGACCGTTATATGCCTTGAACGTGGTGCCATCTCGTTCAATCAAACAGAGCGTAAAATCTCCTCCTCTACCGATCCACATGAACAAAGACTGAACATGGGCGGTAGCGTGCTAGCACCTTCAAACCTTGCGTCTCTCTTGTTCTCTGTAGGGTTTCTTGTGGCTCTCTAATTCATCCGTGTCCACAATACGACTAGATCAATATCTATTTATAGAGTTTCTAAAACCCTAATGAGCCGTATTAAAATATTCAAAATTAATCTAATTAATCTTGAATTCAATCTGAATTAAATCAATACATTAATGAAAATCATTCAACAGATCTAATCAATTATATTTATTTAATTCGAATTATGAGCCTACGATTTAATTGATCTTCATGAATTAAATATGAGATATGATATCTTTCTATTTAATTAAATCTGAGATACCATGTCTCAATTCAATTAAATCAGATACTATATCCTTATTTGAAAATTAAATCGAGATACAATATCTCAATTTATTATAGTTATTTATTTATCAAATAAATTAAATACTATTCATAATAATATTATTATCTATAAATAATATCATTATTATTTTTGAATTTAGATTATATTATAATATAATATGATATATATATATCAACCCTAGATTAAACGTATTCATTAAATCTTAGACATCTCTAAAATTCAATGAATCTGGACGCTATTGCTCGTATTGGGCTATTCTTGTGTGTGACCCTGCAAGCCCACATGAGATTGGCAGTGGGCCAATACTGTACTAGCCCACAAGTCGCAAGTGGCCTCTAGCAAGATATTGCAGCTACCCAATTCATATGGGGATCGATGATACGATGCTACCTATGATACAACAACGTCACGTCCCTTTTGTCACTCGATAATTTGGTCAAAGATGAGGCATGTATAATGTCAACTTCCTATTCTTGACCATTACTTTCTCGATTCTCGAGTAGTCTCATAATGGAAACTCCTTTCCTTCATAGTATGGCCATACTTTTCTCAGACTCACTCATCGAGGGGCCCAGTATTATCTCTCTACAAATGTGAGGGACAAATTCCATCTTGACCATTCACATTCCTCTCGCATGAAAACCACCGATCCCAATCCAAGCCTTTATCATCACCGGTCAATGGTGACTTTTGACTAGGTCAAAGATCGCTGACTCATCATGTAGGAATCCATGATGATCTCAGGTCAAAGGGCATTGTGACGCGGTTATATATGAGATAAGCCTATGACTAAATCAACGCAGCTTTCTCATAGTGGATCGGTCCAGCACCTTGTACTCTTACAAGTGCCTATGACTTTGATTTGTATCTCCATACCTTGTCAAAGTCATACTAGTCTTATTTCATCTTTGCTCCCTCGTAGATGACTGACTAGGGACATTTAGGATAATCTATAAGATATATCCAACGATACAGTTATCACTATAAACATGCAAATGAAATGATAACTAAAGGAGAATACTTTAAATAACATAAACGTTTAAGGTACAATGACTTGCCTCTAGGGCATAATTTCCAACAGACTCCCACTTGCACTAGGTGCAAGCATTAATTACTCTAATTTCCATTGCCCTAACATGACGCTCATGTGTCGCTTGTGCAAGCGGCTTAGTAAGAGGATCTGCTACATTGTCTTCTCTTGGTACTTTGCATATGTTTGTATCACCTCTTTCATTGATTTCTCTGATAAGATGAAATCGCCTGAGTATGTGCTTGGTCCTTTGATGTGACCTAGGCTCCTTGGTCTGCGCAATAACGCCGCTATTGTCACAGAACAAGACTATTGGATCTGAGATGGTAGGAACTACCCCCAATTCAATGATGACTTTTTGATCCAAACAGCTTCCTTAGCTGCATCCGATGTTGCTATATACTCAGCTTTCGTTGTAGAATCAGCTACAGTGCTTTGCTTAGAGCTCTTCCAGCTTACCGCACCACCATTCAACAGGAAAACATATCCTGATTGCGATCTTGAATCATCTTGGTCAGTTTGCAAACTCGCATTTGTGTAACCAGTCACACAGAGCTCATCCTCCAAGCCACCATATACCAAGAATAAGTCCTTAGCCCTTCTTAAGTACTTTAGGATATTCTTGACAGCAGTCCAGTGACCCTCACCGGGATCTTGTTGATATCTGTTAGTCATACTCAAGGCAAATGACACATCCACTCGAGTACATAACATGGCATACATGATCGATCCAATGGCGGAGGCATATGGAATCTTACTCGTGATCTCTTTGATCTTGTGTATTAGGACACTGATCCTTATTAAGATGAATGCCAAAAGACATGGGTATGCAACCCTTTTTAGAATCATGCATTTTGAACCTATGCAGTATCTTATCTACGTATGTGCTCTGACTTAGGCCTATCAGCCTCTTGGATCTATCTCTATAGATCCTGATCCCTAGGATATAAGTGGCTTCGCCTAAATTTTTCATTGAGAAAGACTTTCCTAACCAAGACTTGACACTCTGCAAGGTAGGAATGTCATTCCCAATGAGTAGGATGTCATCAACGTAAAGCACTAGAAATACAACTATGCTCCCACTAACCTTCTTGTAAACACAAGGTTCATCCATGTTTTGAATGAATCCAAACTCTTTGACTACTTCATCAAAACGATGATTCCAGCTCCGAGATGCCTGCTTCAATCCATAAATGGATCTTTGAAGCTTACATACTTTACCAGAGTCCTCTGGACGCACAAAGCCTTCAGGTTGTGTCATGTACACATCCTCAAGGAGCTTTCCATTAAGGAAGGCTGTTTTGACGTCCATCTGTCATATCTCATAGTCATAATATGATGCAATGGCAAGAAGGATTCTAATTGATTTGGCCATCGCAACTGGGGAAAAGGTTTCATCATAGTCCACACCATGAGTTTGAGTGAATCCTTTTCCAACCAGTCGTGCCTTGAAGACATTTACTTTGCCATCCATGTCAGTTTTCTCTTTAAAAACCCACTTGTACCCAATGGTTTTTACACCTTCAGGTGGATCGACTAAGGTCCATACCTTATTGTCGTACATGGATTGCATTTCAGACTTCATGACATTAAGCCATCTTTCGGAGTTTGGTCCCACCACAGCCTCTCGATAGGTAGGTGGCTCATTCTGCTCAATGAGCAAAACATCACAACTTCTAGTAATCAAAAATCCATATCTCTGAGTCTGTAGCCGTGATCTATCGGACCTTCGTGTGCCTTTTGGTACTTGAGCAGGCTCAACAACTTCTTGTGAGTCTTCTCCGGTTTCCATCTGTGGTTCCATGTTGTCTTGTGACTCTCGAACTTCTTCGAGGTTCACCTTACTCCTACTGGTTCTTTTAGAGATAAACTCCTTTTCCAAAAAGATACCATTGTGGATAACAAACACTTTGTGATCCGTGGGGTTGTAGACATAGTATCCCTTAGTTTCCTTAGGATACCCCACAAAAAGGCATTTTGAGGATCTGGATGATAATTTATCATAGGCTTGTTGTTTAACATAAACCTCACATTCCCAAATTTTAAGAAATGACAAACTGGGTTTCTTCCCAATCCATATCTCATATGGTGTCTTTTCAACAGCCTTTGATGGAACACGATTTAGTGTGAACGCAAATGCTTTCTAGGGCATGACCCCAAAAAGAAGGTGGAAGATCTGTTTGACTCATCATAGATCGAACCATATCTAATAGAGTTCGATTCCTCCGCTCAGAAACACCATTCCATTGAGGTGTTCCTGGAGGAGTAAGTTGTGAGATGATCCCACAACTCCTAAGATGATCAATGAACTCTTGGCTTAAATATTCACCACCCCAATCAGATCGAAGTGCCTTAATTGTTTTGCCAAGTTGGTTTTGCACTTCATTTTGGAATATTTTGAACATTTCAAAAGATTCAGACTTATGTTTCATTAGATAGATATAGCCTTATCTACTAAAATCGTCTATAAATGTAATGAAGTACAAATGACCTCCTCTGGCAGAAGTATTCATTGGTCCACACACATCAGTATGTATGAGGCCTAATAAATCAGTGGTCCTCTCACTTTGCCCAGTAAAAGGTGCCTTTGTCATCTTTCCCAATAAGCAAGACTCACATGTATCAAATGATTCAAAATCAAATGAATTTAGAAATCCATCTTGATGGAATTTCGAAATGCGTTTCTCATTTATATGGTCTAGACGACAATGCCATAGGTAGGTCGGATTCAAATCATTTGACTTGAACCTTTTGGTAGTTATGTCATAGATGTGTCCATTATTAGGATGTTCTAAATTAAGTACATAATGACCAAAGATGCAAATCTCCATGAGCATAAAAAACATCATTATGATAAATTGAACATTTACGGTTCCTAGTAATGGAAGTATAACCTTCCTTATCCAAATAAGAAAGCGAAATAGTGTTACTACTCAAAGCAAGAACATAAAAGCAATTGTTCAAAACAAACAAAAGCCCACTGGGCAAACTAATTCATAAGTGCCTATGACTAAAGCAGCAACTCTTACTCGGTTTCCAACTCATAGGTCAACTTCACCCTTCTTCAATCTTCTACTATCCTTGAGACCTTGCACATTTGTACAAATGTGAGATCCACATGCAGTATCTAATACCCATGTATGTAAATAGAGCTATATACCCAAGAGGGGGGGTGAATTGGGTATTTTAAAAACTTTTAGAAATATGCTCTGCTTTGAAGTAATGAAACCAGAGATGCAGAGGGAGGAAGGTAAGGAAAGCTTGCACAACGAAATTATCCTGGTTCAGCCTTATCTTTGACCTACATCCAAATTCCCAAGCCACACTTGGGATTTTCAATCCACTAAACTCAAAAACTGATTACACACTCGTACTCAAGAGTAGTTCTCTCTCTAGAACTCACTTCCCCTTACAAGTTGTAATCAATACACCCAACCACCAAGTCCCCGACTTGTGGTTATCTCAATCAATAAATGATTTACAGATAGAAACTCTCTCTAAGAGTAGATGATAATAAACACTCGAAGCTTATAATGTCAAAAGACGTAATACAAGTGAAAACCGAAAGGTAGTTGAGAAAATTGAATGCTTGTGTGTTTTCAGTTGTTGTGTTAGTTGGGAGGACTTGAATGCAGTCCTATTTATACTCGTAGATCGTAGATGACCGTTGCAACTTCAATAGATCCGTTGGAGAAATTCTGCCAAGGTTAGGAAGTGAGTTTAGGCATCTTCTCTCTCTAATCTCGCTTAATCCAGGGGCAAGGAGACGTGTTGATCTTCTCGCAAATATATCCGTTGGAAACATAGTTGCTTGATGTAGTAAACATTCTTTAATGCTTTGCAATCGTGTGCAGATCAAATACCCAAAGAAATGCAACTCTCTCGTCCAAAGGCATTTAATGCTCGACCATTTTCTCGCTTTTTGCTTTATCTTTCTAAAATCATTCTCTAAATCACCTGAAACTCACTAATAAAGTCATTAAGCATAGCTAAGAGTAGTAGAGAATGTTCCCGGAAAGTATTTTGTTCAAGCAAGATCACTTTGCAAAAACGTAGAAACCGGATTTCAAAATCGCGTTGAAACTCGAGTTTGTTCGAAAAACTCGAGTTTTCAATCAGCACTTAAGTCTAAACTCGAGTTTCAAAACTAAACTCGAGTTTTCAACTTCCGTAGAGTAAAGTCGTGTCTCGAGCTTTTGAACTAAAGTTTAAATGAATCTCAAAACTCGAGTTTCCAAAACCAAACTCGAGTTTTGGAGTGTTAGTGAAAATGGTATGTTGTAGTCCAAAACTCCAAGACTTGAGTTTCAAAATAAAACTTGAGTTTTCATAGACTCGAAAAGTGAGTTGTTCTCTGTTGACCAAAACTCGAGTTTTGGAATCAAAACTCGAGTTTTCATATTATCATGAGAAACTATGAAAACTTGTAATGCTCTCGGGTTGACTCAAAACTCGAGTTTTAAAATCAAAACTCGAGTTTTCATTTTATCATGAAAACTTTGAAAACTTGTAGTGCTCTTTTTGGTTGGCCAAAACTCGAGTTTTAAAATCAAAACTCGAGTTTTCATTTTATCATGAAAACTTTGAAAACTTGTAGTGCTTCTTTGGTTGACCAAAACTCGAGTTTTAAAATCAAAACTCGAGTTTTCATTTTATCATGAAAACTTTGAAAACTTGGTGACAAGGCGCGAGACCGAGTTTGAAAAACTTAAAGACTTTGTTCTCACAAAACTCGAGTTTGCCATGCTAAACTCAAGTTTTGCTCGATCACCGAAATTAGCCATTTCTCGCCAAGACCAAAACTCGAGTTTTGAAAACAAAACTCGAGTTTTGTCATGTTAGTAAATTTTTCAATTTTCTAAGACAAAACTCTTAGCCGGTTTACAATTGTCACTCATCATCAAAACACATAGAGAACTAACATTCTCCCCTTTTTGATGATGACAACACTTGTAAACCGAATTCCAAGAATTTAAAAAGAATCATTGGCTTTTGAAATTTGAAGAGGATAGTATTTAAAACTTGTGCAGATCGTAGATAGACAAAATAAAGCTATGATAGGGTTGATAGTTTCATTCATAAAGCTAGAGTTGTACAATTCATTAAGAACCAAAGAACAACAAATAGCGAATGACAAAAGTACCAAATTAAGTAAAATAAAACATCATGCAAAGACTAAATACCGTAAACTAAAGCTAATTCAGTTCAAAAGACCCAAACTCCCAAACAACTATTAATCCACTTTCTCTCCCCTTTGTCATCTTCAAATTGGGGAAAAGAAGGATGGAGAAGAACAGTTCAAAGTGGGAGAAGAAGGGAAGGCAACACAACAAAACAGGGTTGGGGTAGTAGGAGAGGGAGAGGAATCAAAGAGCTCGTAGAGCGGGAGTGGAGGGGGAAGGTAAAACAATAGTAGCAGGGTAGATGGGTTAGGTCAGTTGTAGGAAAAGTGAAGGAGGGGGAAGATGGAGTCTCGTGTTCAGCCGAGGATGCGAGGTGCCGATGTGGAGAGTCCAATCCCTAAGTGAGTCATGATCCCGCAAGCTTGTCATTGGAACCGCAGATCGAGACCCATTGAGAGGAGACTTTGGCATCCAAGTCATGTGACCGATCGTAGAGCTCGAGCGCACACCCTTGAGTTGCCGAGTTGACTCGATACCGGGCCGGACAAAGCTTGTGATTTGAGATTTCGCTTGATCTTGAAAGGCAATGATCTCATCATTTCCTCCGGTGATCTCATTCAAAATTCTACCCATTTCAAACTCCATTCGAATTTGCATAGCAGCACGCTCTATCCACAATTCCTTTGATCCGGATTCGAAATCTGAGGGAACGTAAGGTTGAACATGATCGATTGAGCCTCTTGAGTTTGGGGTAGGTTCCTTGTGTGTGGGATCCAGGGGAACATGTGATTGACTGCACCCTTCACCCTCAATAGATATTTTCATGTAGTTAAGCCGATTCTTTCCAAAAATTGGTGGTTTTCTCATGGTATCTCGGAGGACCCACATGCCGACTTTGGGTAGAACAAGATGACAGAGATCGTGATGGATAGGGAATATGAGAAGGTCGACGAGAGGAAAATCTGAACTTAACCATTTCTTGAAAAATCCAAGGCTAATATTGAATGAAGTTTGCCTCACAAAGGCAAAGAACACAGGGAAGTCCTTTTGAGTAAAATGGGTGTAATTCCCACCTTTCTCGAATGAAATTTCGGAGTAAATATACCACGTAATTCTCAGGTGGTGGGCATATCGATGGTTTGAAGGACAAGATGAGCAGATTGTCGAAGAGGTTTGTGGGGACAAAGAGTGGTGAAGATGTCACGATTGCTCAATCTTATCTCGTGGACATCAGGGATGAGCGATTTTCGATTGTGTTGATGATGTTTGCAGATAAGGTGAACCGAACACCTTTAACCGATGTTGTTACTCGCTCTACCAGGTTGCCCATAGAATCCTCAATGTTATCCCATACCATATTGAAGTAGAAGATTTTAACTAAGTTTGTGGAGTAGGAGCTTTACACGTAAATAAAGGATTCATAATCTTTGAGCCAAAGTGAGAGGTCTAAATTGTGGTCTTCCTTCATTTTGGTTAAATCCACAAAGACAAAGGGACAAAATGATTTGTTAAGAAAGAATTCCTTAAACCTGTCAGCCCCTTCTTGATTCATCTGGGTAGGAGCAGTTGAGAAGCCCTCTGGAGCAGAATCATGATTGTAGATTTCTGATATGGCGTCTTCCATAACCTCAGGGAGTTCAGGAGCACCAGAAGCAGAGTCAGGCACCGAGGACCCTTGTCCTTTTTCTCTCGAACAGAAAACGCCTTGGATCGTTTAGCCTTAGGAGGTTTGGGAAATTCTCGAGGGTCTCATCGCGTTGATTTCCTTTTTCTTTTGGGGAGGATTCGTAGTCATGTCTTCTCTTAGTTCGAAGCTCGCCTATCGCCAATAGAAACACCCTTAGTGGTGGGTGACTTTGCCGGAGAGATGTCGTCTGGAATCCCTTTAATCTTCTTGTCGACTCCAAATTTAAGACGAGAGGACCGAGTCTTCAATCTCACTGGTCGTTCTAAAGGAGAGGAAGTAGGATTAGGTCCTCCTTTGGGGTTGGAGGAAGGGGGCGACGCCATTTAGGGTTTTGATGGAGGTTGGACGAAGGGATTGAAGGAATTGAGGGAGATGAAGAGGATGAGTCGAGAGAGAGAATAGTGAAACCTAGGGTGAAACTTGAGTTTTGAAGCAAGTAATGAGGAATAAGTGAAAATCAAGTGTATATGTACCCGACTAAAACTCGAGTTTTACATTCAAAACTCGAGTTTTGAAGAATGGCTTACCCGACTTCAAAAGTGTAATGTGAACTTTTGAAATTCTTCGATCAAAACTTGAGTTTTACCTTCCAAACTCGAGTTTTCATTCCTCAAAACTTTAAGTTGCTCTTCAATGGAAACTCGAGTTTCCAATTTCAAAACTCGAGTTTTGAGCTTCTTCGAAATCAAGTTTCTTTCTCTCTCCCCGATATTTCACCAAAACTCGAGTTTTGGATCAAAACTCGAGTTTTCTCCGCCTATCAACAAAACTCGATTTTGTAAAATGTCCCGCAAAAGACATTACTAGACACTCCGATGCTTAAGTCGAACATTCAATCATCAAAACTTAAACTAACATTGGGTGAAAGATAACTTACAAACCATTGGGATTTACCATTCCCAATTCTCTTCTTATGAAGTTGAATGGTTCCTTAGCTAATGGCTTTGTGAAGATATCGCAAGTTGAAGATGTGTTGGGATGAACATGACTTTGACATCTCTTTTCTGAACGTGATCCCTTATAAAATGATGCCTCACATCAATATGCTTGGTCCGAGTGTGTTGAACTCGGATTCTTGGCCAAGCTTATTGTGCTTGTGTTGTCACACAAAATTGGAATTTCCTTCAAGTGAACTCCCAAGTCAAAGCCGTTGCTTCAACCATAGCACTTGAGCACAACAACTTGAGGCAGCCCACATATTCAGCTTCGGTAGAGGACACGGCCACGTATGTTTGCTTCTTGCCGAACCAAGAGACAAGCGAGTTGCCAAAGAATTCGCATTGGCCACTTGTGCTCTTTCTATCCGTCTTGTAGCCGATGATCCGAATCTGAGTATGCCACCAAGTGTTCCTTGACCTTTGGGAAACCACAGTCCAAGAGTCTTTGTGTCCGAGAGATATCTGAATATCCTCTTTACTTGTTCAGCATGGGACTCTTTGGAGCAGATTGGAACCTTGCACACATCCCAACACCGAATTGGATGTCCGGCGATCACCGTAAGATAGAGAAGTGATCCAATCATTCCTCTATACTTTGTGATGTTGAAATCTTTGCCCTCCTCATCAAGATCTAGTGAAGCAGCTTGAGCTCATGGGAGTGTCGCACCATTGCACCGGTCCATCCCAAATTTCTTCAAGAAATCATTCGATATTTGGTTTGGGAAATAAATATTCCATCTTTTCTTTGCTTGATTTGCAGTCCAAGAAAGTAGTTGAGCTCTCCCATCATGGACATCTCAAATTCTCCCCGCATAGTCTTTGAAAACTCTTCACACAAAGCATCATTAGAAGCACCAAATATAATATCATCCACATATATTTGAACCATTAAAATTTCATTTAGCTTATTACTCTTTATGAAAAGAGTTGTGTCCGCTTTCCTCTTACAAAGCCTTGATCTAGAAGGAATTTGCTTAGTCGCCATACCAAGCTCTAGGAGCTTGTTTCGCCATATAGAGCCTTCTTGAGACGATACACATGATCTCGACAATGTTCATTTTCAAAACCAGGAGGTTGTTCTACATAAACTTCCTCTTGTATGAAACCATTCAAAAGCACTTTTCACATCCATTTGATATAGTTTAAAACCTTTTACACATGCAAAGGCTAGAAGTACTCTTATGGCTTCCAATCTTGCCACTCGGAGCATAAGTTTCTTCATAATCAATTCCTTCTTCTTGATTATAGCCTTTGGCAACCAATCTTGCCTTGTTGCGACAATGATTGCGACTCATCACGCTTTGTTCTTGAATACCCATTTGGTGCCAATGACCGGATGATCTTTGGGCCTAGGTACCAAATCCCAAACATGATTTCTGTCAAATTGATGTAACTCCCCTTGCATTGCTATCACCCAATCATTATCCGAAAGGGCTTCATCAATCTTAGAGGGTTCTATATGAGATATAAATGCAGAAAAAGTTACTTCATTCAAAGTACTATTTCTCGGTTCTTACTCCCGATTAATATCACCTATAACTTGGTCTAAAGGATGATTTCTAATAAATTTCCAAGCTCTAGGTTGAGTCTCGATCAGATTTTCAATCGAGTTTTGGGGATCAGCCTCAAAAACATTTTCAGGATTTTCAATAGAAGCAGGAGTAGTTTTCGAAAAGAATTGATTTTTGAAAACATTTTCTTCTTCATTGTCCAAGGCTTTATCAGATTTAGATTCACAGAAAACAACATGAATTGATTCTTCAACAATACGAGTGCGAGTATTAAAAACTCTATAAGCTCTACTCCTATTTGAATAACCAATGAAGATACCTATATCAGCTTTGGAATCGAATTTACCAAGATTCTCTTTACCATTGTTGTGCACATAGCACTTGCATCCAAAGACATGTAGGTGGCCGAGATTTGGCTTCCTTTCCTTGTAGAGTTCATATGGGGTCTTGTTCAGCCTTCTTCCTCAAATAGGCTCGGTTGGAGATGTAGCAAGCCGTACTCATCGCATCAGCCCAAAACACTTGAGAAGTGTTGTTTTCATTTAACATTGCCCTTGCCATCTCAAATGAGGACTCTATTCTTCCTTTCAACCACACCGTTTTGTTGAGGAGTCCTTGAGCCGAGAAGTTGTGATCAATCCCCACATTGTCACGTAACTCAAATAAGGCGTTGTTTTCAAATTCGCCACCATGATCGCCCTTATACCCGAAATTGCAAAGCCTTTCTCGCTCGACCTTTTTGGCAAAGGTTACAAACCGATCAAATGTTTCATCTTTAGATGACAAAAATATCGTCCAAGCAAATCTAGAGTAATCATCAACTATGACCAAGGTGTAAAGATTTCCACCAAGACTTTTTACTTTAGCCGGTCCAACTAGATCCATATGAAGTAGTTGAAGAGGTCTACTAGTTGAAATCTCATTTTTTGCTTTAAAAGAAGATTTGGTTTGTTTTCCTTTTTGACAAGCATCACATACCATATCATTTTTGAAATTCAATTTAGGAATACCAATGACCAAATCCTTTTTCAAAGAACTTGTCAAGTTGAAACATATTAACATGAGCTAATCGTTTATGCCACAGCCAACTCTCATTCAAGTTACTAACAAAACAATTTTCGAAACCGAAGCATTGCTGAGAGGTTAAGAGTATAACAATTTCCATCTCTAGGTGCTCTAAATAAGGCTTTAGTTTTCAAATCGTCAATGGGGACTAAATCCTTTCTAACAATCAAACATTCATTTGAATCAAAGATAACTAAGTTACCCTTGTCGTGCTTTGGCTCACACTTAGGAGGTTGTGACACAATCCTTCTACAAGGTAGACATCTTTGATGAGAGGACCTTCATTGTTTCCTATCTCACCAATTCCAGCAATTTTACCCGATTGGTCTCCTCCAAATGTGACTCTACCACCATCCTTTGATTTGATTGAGAGAAATTTTGATTCATCTCCAAAAATGTGTCTTGAGCACCCACTATCAATGTACCACTTGTTGGGTCTTGATGCTCTAAGACAAACCTGCAATTTTCAAGGGATCAAGCCTTAGGTACCCATCTTTTCTTGGGTCCTTTGAGTTAGTTTTGACCTTAGGAACATAAGTTCCTTTTGGTACCCATTGATAATTTCCCACCGGTTTAACCTTTCTTTCCTTTTTATGAAAGCAAGATGAAGTAGAATGACCCTTCTTATTACAAGAATTGCAATGTGCAAAGGATTTGAAGAGTGAACTGATTTTGTAAAATAGTTCATGTATGTTTTCCGACCACTCTTCTTCTTGCCTTTCTTTCTATCAAAATCTGGTCTCGTAACCAATGCCTGATCTATCATTTATAAAACGTTGTCGTTTCAAAATGACATTGAGCATTTCACTTCCTCTAGTGAATTTCTCAAGAGCCTTTGTAAGATATGAATTCTTTTTCTTCGATCGACAATCTTTACAAATAGTATTTTCTCAAGAAGACAACTTTTCAACTTGAGATTCAAGAGTAAGATTTCTGTTTTTCGCTTTGAAATATTTTTCAGCAAGTTTTTCAAATTCAAATTGCACAAATCATGTATTCATCAAACAGATCATCATAAGGAGGTTTGCAATCATATACCTCTTCAAGTTTAGCACGTTGCTCTTCTTCTTCAAAGAACTAGGCATATATTGGCTTTCTCTTCCTCATCCTCATCATCTTCATCGATGAGCTATCACCCCAGAGATGCCGGAAACATAAGCTTTCTTCTTGTATTTGCTTTGAACTTCTTCTTTTCTTTATTTTTGTCGTTCACCAGGGCATTCGACTTGATGTGGCCAGTGCTTCCGACATTCGTAGCAGATGATTGGCTTCTTTGCCTCATAACTCGGAGCTACCCTTGTGAAACTTCTTAAAGCCTTGGTCCTTCTTGTAGAACTTCTTGAATCTTCTGACCAAAGATGCCAATTTCTTCATCTTCGTCTTCATTCTCATTTTCCCCATCTGAGTCTCTAACTTCTCTTGCAGCCTTGAGGGCAATTCCTTTGTTCTTGCCATGAGCTTCATCAAGTCCCTTCTTGAACTTGAGTTTAGCCTCATATTCAGAGAGACTTCCGAATAGAGCAGCTACTGACGTCATTGACTCTCCTCGAGCCTCTTCAATAGCCGTGACCTTTGCTTCCCATTCCTTGTTAAGGATATTCAAGATCTTCCTTACTTGACCGGTTGGTCATATTCTTTTCCCAAGGCAAAGTTGATTGATGAGATGGGTGAACCTTAGCCGAACTCACCAATGGATTCACCATGCTTCATTCGTAGAAGGTCATATTCTGGCCATGAGAGTATTGACTCGTTTTGCTTTACTCCAAATGTTCCTTCATGAGCTATCTCCGTAGCATCCCACATTTGTTTTGCGTAAGATAGATTGCAAATACGAAAGTACTCTTGTTGGCTAAGAGCACTTTGAAGAAGTAGGACAAACCTTTGCTGTCAGTTGAGTGTGACACTTCTTCCGTCATTCTCATCATATTCTTCTTCAAGCTTAGGAACTCTAACTCCATCTTCAACGGTTGATGGCTCATAATTTCCTCTTTCAAATACTCTCCACAGCCCATACTCGTAGCATTCACAAAGACTTTGAATTTTGCTTTCCGTAAGGAGTAATGCTCTCCATTGAAACCGGGTGGCCTCGTTGATAGAAGCTCCATCGTGTAAGATACCTTCCATAATGATCCTTCTCGAGTTGTTAAGCTCTTAAGAGAAGACCGAGCTCTGATACCAAATGTAAATAGAGCTATATACCCAAGAGGGGGGGTGAATTGGGTATTTTAAAAACTTTTAGAAATATGCTTTGTTTTGAAGTAATGAAACCGAGACATGTACAGGAGGAGGAAGGTAAGGAAAGCTTGCACAATAGAAATTATCCTGGTTCAGTCTTATCTTTGACCTACATCCAAATTCCTTAAGCCACACTTGGGATTTTCAATCCACTAAACTCAAAAACCGATTACACACTCGTACTCAAGAGTAGTTCTCTCTCTAGAACTCACTCCCCTTACAAGTTGTAATCAATACACCCAACCACCAAGTCCCCCGACTTGTGGTTATCTCAATCAATAAATGATTTACAGATAGAAACTCTCTAAGAGTAGATGATAATAAACACCGAAGCTTATAATGTCAAAAGACGTAGAATACAAGTGAAAACCGAAAGGTAGTTGAGAAAATTGAATGCTTGTGCGTTTTCAGTTGTTGTGTTAGTTGGGAGGACTTGAATGCAGTCCTATTTATACTCGTGAGATCAGTAGATGACCGTTGCAACTTCAATAGATCCGTTGGAGAAATTCTGCCAAGGTTAAGAAGTGAGTTTAGGCATCTTCTCTCTAATCTCGCCTAATCCAAACCGGGCAAGGAGACCGTGTTGATCTTCGCAAATATATCCGTTGGAAACACAGTTGCTTGATGTAGTAAACATTCTTTAATGCTTTGCAATCGTGTGCAGATCAAATACCCAAAGAAATGCAACTCTCTCCCAAAGGTCATTTAATGCTCGACCATTTTCTCGCTTTTTGCTTTATCTTTCTAAAATCATTCTCTAAATCACCTAAACTCACTAATAAAGTCATTAAGCATAGCTAAGAGTAGTAGAGAATGTTCCCGGAAAGTATTTTGTTCAAGCAAGATCACTTTGCAAAAACGTAGAAACCGGATTTCAAAATCAGCGTTGGAAACTCGAGTTTGTTCGAAAAAACTCGAGTTTTCAATCAGTGCACTTAAGTCTAAACTCGAAGTTTCAAAAACTAAACTCGAGTTTTCAACTTCCAGAGAGTAAAGTCGTGTCTCGAGCTTTTTGAACTAAAGTTTAAATGAATCTCAAAAACTCGAGTTTCCAAAACCAAACTCGAGTTTTGGAGTGTTAGTGAAAATGGTATGTTGTAGTCCAAAACTCCAAGACTTGAGTTTCAAAATAAAACTTGAGTTTTCATAGACTCGAAAAGTGAGTTGTTCTCTCTGTTTGACCAAAACTCGAGTTTTGGAATCAAAACTCGAGTTTTCATATTATCATGAGAAACTATGAAAACTTGTAATGCTCTCGGGTTGACCAAAACTCGAGTTTTAAAATCAAAACTCGAGTTTTCATTTTATCATGAAAACTTTGAAAACTTGTAGTGCTCTTGGGTTGGCCAAAACTCGAGTTTTAAAATCAAAACTCGAGTTTTCATTTTATCATGAAAACTTTGAAAACTTGTAGTGCTCTTGGGTTGGCCAAAACTCGAGTTTTAAAATCAAAACTCGAGTTTTCATTTTATCATGAAAACTTTGAAAACTTGGTGACAAGGCGCGAGACCGAGTTTGAAAAACTTAAAGACTTTGTTCTCGTCAAAACTCGAGTTTGCCATGCTAAACTCAAGTTTTGCTCGATCACCGAAATTAGCCATTTCTCGTCAAGACCAAAACTCGAGTTTTGAAAACAAAACTCGAGTTTTGTCATGTTAGTAAATTTTTCAATTTTCTAAGACAAAACTCTTAGCGGTTTACAATTGTCACTCATCATCAAAACACATAGAGAACTAACAATGTAGAGGAAGTAGAAAAATGAATATCTATGACATAGATACCTGAAGCGATAGCCCCACTATCCTTCTTGTTCTTTTTCAGATCTTCTTGATAGAGTTTGCAGTTCCTCTTCCAATGACCCGATTCATTGCAAAAGTAGTAGATCCCATCCTTCGGAGGCTTTGCCTTCTTGGCTGCAGGCTTATATTCGGGTTTCTTTGACTCATTGGTCTTACCAACTGAGCCTTTACCCCATCTTTTGCCCTTGCCTTTCTTTTTCATACCCTTTCCTTTCTGAATCATCAAAACAGTGCTGGGCTTCTTCTTAATGCTCTGCTCAGTTGTTTTGAGCATCCCATGCAATTCAGAAATTGATTTCTCCATGTTGCTCATGTTATAGTTCATGACAAACTGGTCATAACTATCTGAGAGTGAGTTCAAGATCATATATGTAGCTAACTCCTGGCTCATGGGAAATCCAAGCCTTGCAAGGTGATCAATGTAGCCTTTCATCTTCAAAACATGAGGGCTAACTGATGCACCTTCAGCCATCTTACAAGAATGTAAGGCCTTTGTGGTCTCATACCTCTCTTGCCTTGCCTGTTGTTGGAACATTTCCTTGAGATGAATAATCATCTCAAAAGCCTTCATATATTCCAGATCTCTTTGGAGCTCGGAACCATGAGGCAAGCATCGTGCATCCTACATCCACAGAGTCATTAATATGCTTCGAGTAAGCATCTCTCTGACCCGTTAGAGCATCAGCCGCATGCTCATTAGGAATGGGTTGATCAAGGACATAAACTTTTCTTTCCTGCTTGAGAACAGTTCTCAAGTTTTTGAACCAGTCAAGAAAGTTTGTCCCATTAAGTTTGTCCTTCTCAAGGACAGATCGTAGTGATAGTATGGCGGTGTTACTAGTCGACATGATTATACAATTAAAAGATATGCAAAGTTAGTTAATAATCTCCCACTGAATTAACAACCCTCATTATAATTAGTGAGCTAAGATCCATATTTGTCTTAAATTTAAGTCCACTTTGGCAGGACGCTTAAAAAGAAGTTATTTAGGTAGGCAACTTCTTTGTCAATTACATCACATGCTCTTAGATCTTTATGGGATTCGATCATCATATGACCGGCACATTTAATCCCATCCAATGCCTTGAGATCCAAAACCATTTTGATAATCTCAATTAAGTCAAGACAATAATGAATATTGAGTATCACCATTACTCACTCTTGTCTCACCAAGCTAACTCAAATGCATCCACTTTGGTGGAACATACAAATGGGTGATCTAAGTTTTGACAAGTATTCATTAATTGACAAGATTACGACTTAAGATTTTATTTAGAGGGTATTATTTGATATAATCTAATTAAATTTATTAATTCTTTATATGAATGCAATCACAATTGTATCTCATATAATCTCTAAATTAATTACGAGAGATCTACTCAAATCGTAATTAAAACTCTAAATTAATTATGAGTGATCTAATCAAATCATAATTGAAACTCTGAATTAATTATGAGTGATATAATCAAATCATAATTAAAACTCTAAATTAATCATGCAGTGATCAAATCAAAACATAATTAAAAATCGTGACACAACATGGCTTATCTAACCTAAAATCCTCTCAAGCCAATGAGAGGACTTCTCTAAATAAGAAAAGAGAAATACATTAGGAGAAACCTCGTTTGACATACGAGGGGAGTGGGATGAGAAGAGAATGTACATCAAGAATATTTAGAGAGAGCATGGCTCGCGAGGCCATATTTAAAATTTACAACACTTGTAAAACTCTAGAGCCATGTTGTTCACCACACCCAAACAACATTTGAAAGGTAAATCACATCATATATTAATTCATACACTTATGAAATAAAATATTACAATTAAATCATTGAGTTCAATATTACATTAATAATATCATGATTTAAATTCTCACGCTACGAATAGGTAGTCACGGCAGTCCCGCTAGAAACCTTAGTGCGAGCTTATGTTTAAATGCATAAAGGATTTAATTAATCATATATTGATTTAAACACATACATAGATTTGGTTTCATCATATATATCACATATATAAACACACAAAAAACCTAATTTAAACGCATGGTTGATCTGACTCTAATACCACTGTTGGGATCCGTACACGCTGCGGAATTATAAAAATTTTACGAATCTCATTGGAGGATCAATCAACGACGTTTAAATCAAGGTTCGTTAGAAAAACCGTACCTATGTGAAGCTCAAGTTCAAAAAGGGACTTGAAGAAGTCCATGGCAAGAATAAGGGAATTGCCCTCAAAGCTGTCAAAGAGGTTAAGGAATCTGATGATGATGAAGATGAAAACGATGATGAAGAGATTGGGATGATGGTCCCAGATTCAAGAAATTCTACAAGAAGGACCAAGGTTACAAGAAGTTTCACAAGGGTAGCTCCAGCTATGAGGCTAAGAAGCCAATCATCCGCTACGAGTGTGAGAAGTCTGTCACATCAAATCAGAATGTCCCAATCAAGAACAAAGACAAAGAAAAGAAGAGGTTCAACATTCAAAAAGAAGGCATATGTCTCGGTATTTGGGGTGATAGCTCATCGATGAAGATGATGAGGATGAGGAAGAGAAAGCAAATATTTGCTTGGTTGCTTTGAAGAAGAAGAGCAACATGCTAATAATGATGAGGTATATGATTCAAAACCACCTTATGATGAATTATTTGCTGAATACCTTGTGGTGCAATCAGAATTTGAAAAACTTGCTGACAAATATTTCAAGTTGAGAAACAAGAATATTACTCTTGAATTGCAAGTTGAAAAACTTTCTTCCTATGAATATCTTGCTTGTGAAGATTGTCCTGATCTGAAGAAAAAGAATTTACATCTTACAAAGGCACTTGAGAAATTCACTAGAGGAAGTGAAATGCTCAATGTCATTTTGAAACAACAAAGATTTATAAATGACAGATCAGGAATTGGCTACAAACCTAATTTTGATAAAAAGAAAGGAAGAAAGAAGTCTGGTGAAAAATCCTATATGAACTATTTTACAAAATCAGTTCATTCTTCAAATCCTTTTGCACACTGTAATTACTGCAATAGAAAGGGTCATACTACTTCTTCTTGCTTTCATAAGAAGGAAAGAAAGATCAAACCCATAGGGAATTATCAATGGGTGCCAAAGGGATCTTACAAGATTCCTAAGACACAAACTAACCCCAAAGGACTCAAGAAAAGATGGGTACCTAAGCCCTGATTTGCTGTGTCTTGCAGGTTTGCCTAAGAGCATTAAAATCCAACAAATGGTACATTGACAAGGATGCTCTAGGCACATGACAGAGACCAATCTAAATTTGCTTCAATCAAGCCCAAGGATGGTGGCAAGGTGACCTTTGGTGGAGATCAATCTGGAAAGATTGCTGGAATTGGTGAAATTGGCAACAATGAAGAACCACTAATCAAAGATGTCTACCTAGTCGAGGGACTTTGCCACAATCTCCTTAGTGTAAGTCAAAGCACTGATAAAGGTAACTTAGTTATCTTCGATTCTGAGGAGTGCTTGATTGTAAGTAAGGATATTCTCCCTTTAGAAAACATAAAATCAAAAGCTTTATTTAGAGCCCCTAGAGATGGCAATTGTTATACACTTAACCTCTCTAGTAATGGTTCTGTTTCTGAAAAATGTTTTGTTAGTAATTTGGATGATAGTTGGCTATGGCACAAGCGATTAGCTCATGTCAATATGATTCAACTTGACAGACTACTTAAAAAGGATTTGGTAATTGGTGTTCCCAAACTTCGTTTTAAAAATGACATGATTTGTGATGCTTGTCAAAAAGGAAAACAGACCAAATCATCCTTCAAAACCAAAAATGAGATTTCAACTAATAGACCTCTCCAACTACTTCACATGGATCTAGTTGGACCAACTAGAGTAAAAAGCCTTGGTGGCAATCTCTATACTTTGGTCATAGTTGATGATTTCTCTAGATTTGCATGGACAATATTTTTATCTTCTAAAGATGAAACATTTGATCAGTTTGTTGTGTTTGCCAAGAAGGTCCAGAACGAGAAAGGTTTCTCTATTTCAGGAATCAGAACTGATCATGGAGGAGAATTCGAAAACAATGAATTTGCTGATTTTTGTGACAGCATGGGGATTGATCACAACTTCTCAACCCCAAGGACTCCTCAACAAAATGGTGTTGTAGAAAGAAAGAATCGGGTCCTCACTGAGATGGCAAGAGCTATGCTGAATGAGAACAACACTTCTCAAGTGTTTTGGGCTGATGCAATGAGCACCGGTTGCTACATCTCTAATCGGGCATACCTCCGAAAGAAGTTGGACAAGACTCCCTATGAGCTGTACAAAGGGAGGAAACCAAATCTAGCCCATCTGCATGTGTTTGGATGTAAGTGTTTCATCCACAACAATGGTAAGGATAACTTGGGAAAGTTTGATCCCAAGGCGAGATGAAGGTATATTTTTGGGTTATTCAAATAGGAGTAAAGCTTATAGAGTCTTTAATACTCGTATCGCATTGTTGAAGAGTCTATGCATGTTGTTTTCTCGCGAATCTAAATCGATAAACCTTTGGATGATGATGAAGAAAATGTTTTCAAAAATCAATTCTTTTCAAAACTACTCCCGCATCTATTGAAAATCCAAAATGTTTTTGAGGCTGATCCCCAAAACAATCTTGAAAATCCCGATCAATCTCGGCTAGAGTTTGAGGTTCATAAGGAATCACCCTTTGGACCAAGTCATAGGTGATGTAAATCAAGGAGTAAGAACCGAGAAATAGTACTTTAAATGAAGTAACATTTTCTGCTTTCATCTCTCATATTGAACCTTCTAAGATTGATGAAGCCCTTTCAGACAATAATTGGGTGATAGCAATGCAAGAGGAATTACATCAATTTGATAGAAATCAAGTTTGGGATTTGGTACTTAGACCTAAGGACCTTCCGGTCATTGGCACTAAATGGGTCTTCAAGAACAAACGAGATGAATCAGCAATCATTGTCCGGAACAAGGCAAGATTAGTTGTTAAAGGCTATAATCAAGAAGAAGGAATTGATTATGAAGAAACTTATGCTCCAGTGGCAAGATTGGAAGCCATAAGAGTTCTTCTAGCCTTTGCTTGTGTTAAGCAATTCAAGCTCTAGGTGGATGTGAAAAGTGTTTTTCTAAATGGTTCATTCAAGAGGAAGTTTATGTTGAACAACCTCCCAGTTTTCAAAATGAACATCATCTAGATCATGTTTATCGTCTCAAGAAAGCCCTTTATGGCCTTAAGCAAGCTCCTAGAGCTTGGTATGAGCGATTAAGCAAATTCCTTCTTGATCAAGGTTTTATTAGAGGAAAAGCAGATACAACTCTCTTCATAAAGAGTAATAAGCTTAGTGAAATCTTAATTGTTCAAATATATGTTGATGATATTATATTTGATGCTTCTAATGATGCTTTGTGTGAAGAGTTTGCTAAGAATATGCAGGGAGAGTTTGAGATGTCCATGATGGGAGAGCTCAACTATTTCCTTGGTCTACAAATCAAGCAAAAGAAGGATGAAATCTTCATATCTCAGACCAAGTATCTCAATGATCTACTGAAGAAGTTTGGGATGGATCAATGCAATGGAGTTGACACTCCATTGAGCTCAACTGCTTCATTAGATGCTGATGAAGAAGGCAAAGGACTTCAACATCACAAGATATAGAGGAATGATTGGATCATTACTCTATCTGACCGCAAGTCGCCCAGACATCCAATTCAGTGTTGGAATGTGTGCAAGATTTTAATCTACTCCTAAGGAGTCACATGCTGAGCAAGTAAAGAGGATATTCAGATATCTTGCTGACACAAAGACACTTGGATTGTGGTTTCCTAAAGGTCAACCTGAATATTTGGTAGCATATTCAGATTCAGACCATGCTGGGTACAAGACTGATAGGAAGAGCACAAGTGGCCAATGTTAATTCCTTAGTGGCTCACTTGTGTCATGGTTCAGCAAGAAATAGACAAGTGTGGCTGTGTCCTCCACTGAAGCTGAATATGTAGCCGCCTCAAGTTGCTGTGCTCAAGTTTTGTGGATTAGAGCTTGGCCGAGAATCCAGTTCAACATACTCGGACCAAGCATATTGATGTAAGGCATCATTTCATAAGGGATCATGTTCAGAAGAGAGATGTCAAAGTCATGTTCATCCCAACTCATCTTCAACTTGCTAACATCTTCACCAAACTATTGGCCAAAGAACAATTTAATTTTATAAGGAGAGAATTGAGAATGGTAAATCCCAATGAGTTGTAAGTATTTCTCACTATCTCAATGTTAGTTCTGGTTTTGATGAATGTTAAAAACTAATTTAAGCATCAGAGTATGTAGTTATGTCTTTTGCAGGATGTTTAAATTTTTAGTAATTGTCGATTTAAAAGAAGAATACTTGAGTATTGGAGGAAATACTCGAGTATGGCGAAGTCAGAGAGCAACATTGAATTTTGGAGAAGATGAATACTCGAGTGTATAAGTTGAATACTCGAGTATCCACCAGTCAGAGAACAACCTGATGATAAAGAAGTTCAATACTTGAGTATGAGAGTGTAATACTCGAGTATCCACCAGGCAGAGGACAAACTAGTGTCGAAGAAGCTAAATACTCAAGTATGTAAGTTCAATACTCGAGTATTGGTCATGGAAATTCAAAGGTTCACCTTACACTTTTGAAGTCCAGGTTAGTATTTGTTCTTCAATATGGGAGTTCAATACTCGAGTATAGGCTTCAATACTCGAGTATGGGTGCGCCTATATATATAGTTACTATTCATGTTCTTCAATACTCGCTCCAAAACTCAAGTTTGCCCTAGACGCTCTCTCTTCCTCTCTCAGATTCTCTCAATTTTCGACCAAATCCCTCACTCTAATCTCAGAAATGGCTTCCAAATCACATACCCAGGAGACTCACACCACTAACTCCGATGAAGAAGGATCCAAATCGAGGTCACCTCCTCCTCAACGACCCATAAGGACGAAATCCGTCCCCAATCGACTTCATCATGGAATTGATCGCTCCATTAAAGGAGTAAGCTAGAACATACCTGAAGCTTCATCTCCTAACCCTAAGAAGAAAGGGGTTTCATTCGAGCAACCCATTCCCTCTCCTCCAAGGAAGAAGAGGTCTACGCCTGAACCAATCAAAGAAAAAGGAAAGAAGAAGGTAGCTGGTTCATCAAAGACGAAGCCAGCAAGAAAGAAGAGGGCCACTACTTCCTCCTACACTTCTTCAAAGGTCTAATCATCTTCCAAGGCTGCTTCCTCCACTCACACCCAATCTGAGGAAGCACCTCCTGTTATGGCCAATGCTGTAGAGGATATCTACCGAAATCCTTCAGCTCCAAGAGGTTTTACCATAGCTTCTATACCTCTCACTCCGAAACAAAGTGCCAAATTCAAAGACTCTTATACAAATAAGGAATTCTGTGCTGTCGTAGCAGTGGACTTGGTCACTCTTCAACAAGATTGTAATGTCAATCTCTCTCCCTGGCTTGCACCTTATGATTCTTTTATATCCATCTCAGCCCCCTATTCTCCCAACATAGTGAGATTATTTTACTTCAATATGCAATCTGATAATATTCTCAATTCTGATGGAGAGTTAGTTGAGGAAAGAGTGACTACAAGTGTCAAAGGTGTCAAATTCACCTTATCTGCTTCAATTCTCAATAATATTCTGAAAGTTGCCAATCCCCCTCCTGCTTCCACTCCAACCTATAACAACCAAGAGATTTTCATCACCCTTAGACCCAATGAGGAGTTTCCTGAAAACCAAAGACATACACTTTCCTTCAAACCAGGGTCTCTGTCACCTATCAATAGGGTCCTTTGGTATATCTATTCCAGGAACTTCGTTCAAAAAGGAGGCAGTTTTACACATTTTTCCCAGAGAGATTACTGCTTTTTCACTGCTTTCGTGAAACAGCATCCTTTGAACATTGCCACTGGATTTTCAAGGAGATGATACGATTTAAATTTTTATCCAGACGGCCTTCCCACATACCATTCCCTTCACTCGTATCTGTCATTCTCTTTTATCACAAAATTTGGTATGTTGGCCCTCCTGAGAGTATGAAATATCCACCCTTCTTTGGCAAGTCCCAACTCAATTTCATGAAGCTTAATTTTGAAGCGAGAAGGCTCTCGTCACTCTCGGCACCTTCGAGATCTCGGGCAAGAGCTTCTCGGTCAAAAGCACAGAAGCTCGCTACTCCACCTCCTCGCCATCTTTGCCGTCTGATCTTGACTCGCGAATTAAGGGAATTGTGGATGCTGCCATTGCCTCTTTGTCCATTAGATTGGAATTTGAAATTGGGAGGTTGCTTGCTGAGGTGAGAAGTGGTAATCATGAGATGATAGATGCATAGGAAGCAATGAAGGTTCAGATAGATAAGCTCAAGGATCAATCTGAAAAGAAACAAGATGAGATTTTTGATCAGCTCATTGATCTAGATGTCAGACTGTCCACTACCTTGGTCACTTCCATCGATACGCGTGACAAGGTTGAAAAGATTATCAAGCATCTTGGCATTGGCTCCTCTTCCCCTTTTGGGGTCATTAGTGGTCCAGGTTCATCTCAACCTAAGCCCGACCACGAGCCCTCCTCTTCCTCACCCTCACTCACCTTCACTAGTCCTCAAGTTCATACTTCATCCCCTGAGCTGTCCACTCCCATTCTCTCCTCCCCATTCCTGCCCCTACTCCATCCACTGAGGTTCTTCATCTCACTCCATCTACTGAAGTTCTACCTCAATCACCTCCTCCTACTCCTCTCTTTGATCCTCTCTCTCGACTCCACCATCTCACCATCCACCTTTGAAGATGACAAAGGGGAGAGACCTTAGAGTAGAATTTGAGAGAGTTTGAAGAACTTAGAATAGCTTTTATGTTTAACTCTTATGTATTGGCTATTTTGTACCTTTGCATTTCTAAGCTCACTTGTTGATATACACTCCTTGTTATGAAATGCATTAAGTGCTTATTTTTCTTCTGTTGCTCATCTCTGATATATGAAAGATAATTAACATTTGGAAGTCGTTTGAATGTTATTTTGTGCACAATTGTATTACACAACAACTAAGTTTTCAAAATACCACTTCGCCGTGTAATTTTTGAAACTCAAATGAATTCAACTTGGAAAAATTTCATTTCAAAATGCAAACTCTCACAAATCTTGGAAATTTGGTTTACAAGTGTTGTCATCATCAAAAAGGGGGAGAATGTTAGTTCTCTATGTGTTTTGATGATAATTAACAATTGTAAACACACATTGAAGTTTGTCTTTGGTAAGTTGAAAAACTTATTGTCAAAGACAAACTCGAGTATTGGTCTCAATACTTGAGTATTGACTTGACAGAGAGTTGCTCAAATCCATTATGCAAAGCAATACTCAAGTATTGGACACAATACTCGAGTATTGGACTTACAGAGAGCACTCCAAGTTTTTCACCCTGAGCCAAACTCGAGTATTGATATGAATACTCGAGTATGGATCACACAGAGACAATTTCAACATTGACTTAAGATCTCAATACTCAAGTATTCAATTGAATACTCCAGTATTGGTCATATAGAGAGTCATCAAGTTTCTCATCTTATGAAAAACTCGAGTATTGGTTTTGCATACTCGAGTATTGGATTTTCACAAAGTTTTCATACTTAACACTTGTTTATGAATACGCAAGTATCCATTTGAAAACTCAAGTATTGACTTGACATCAATTTATCAAAGTTTTCAAACTCCTTGAATACTCGAGTATTTGTATGGACACTCGAGTATTGGACTGACAGAAAGACTACAAGATTTATGCATATATTGAATACTCAAGTATTCATTTCAATACTCAAGTATTAACTTGGGAAAGACTTCACAAAGTTTTTCAAAATGAATGCATACTTGAGTATTGAGTTGGAAACTCGAGTATTGGGCATACGAGAGCTTTTCCCTTTGTCAATGATTTGAACACTCAAGTATTGAAATCAATACTCAAGTATTGAGGTTTTTGAACTTAAACTTATTTTCATATCAAAAGTTCAAAACTCGAGTATGGATTTGTATACCCGAGTATTTCCCTTATTTCAATGTTAAGGTCCAAAGGTCAAGTCTCGACGATTCCTCTCTGGGAGAAGAATACTCGAGTATCAAAATGGATACTCAGGTATTGACTTAAGTGCACAATGACAAACTCGAGTATTGATGAACATACTCGAGTATTGAACGCTAAGTTTGAAAATCAAATCGACGAATTTGTGAAACCTTCTTATTTTATCTTAATACTTCCTTTTGTCATTCTTCTATATTCCTAGCTATGTTTAACCACCTTGTTAGTGAGTTTCAGACAAATTAGAGAATGTACATTGAAGGTTTAAAGAAAAAGCAAAAGTGATATCAGCACATTAATTGCAAACCCAGAAAGTTGCATTCTTTTGGACAATCCACCTGCACACGGTTGCAAAGCATTAAAGAATGATTTCTACAACAAGCAACTGCTTCTCCAACGGATTAATCCAGAGCAAGCCAACTTTGATCACTTGTACAACTGGGTTAAGTGGAGATTAGAGAGAGAAGAGAAGAAGACTGAACCTCTCCCTAACCTTTGCTGAACATCTCCAACGGATCTATTAGGGAAATCAACGGTCATTCAATGCACTCTGAGTATAAATAGAGTTGTATTCAAGTCTTCACAACAACCACAACAGCTGAAAACGAAATTCATTCAAGTCTTGCATTTATTCCTTCAGTTTTCAACTGTGTAATATCTTTTGATACATAAGCTTCAGTGTTTATCATTATTCACTCTTAGAGAGAGTTTCTATCTATAAATCATTTATTGTAAAGAATCACAAGTCAAGGGGACTTGGTGATTTGGGAGTACATTGATTACAACTTGTAAGGGGGAGTAAGTTCTAGTGAGAGAATTACTCTTGAGTGCGAGTGTGTAATCAATTGTGATAGTGGAAATCCCGCAGCGTCCGGGGACCGGACGTAGGTCGAGATTGGACCGAACCAAGATAAATCCTTGTGTCTAGCTGTTCTTCTCTACATCTTCTGTTTATCTTTGTTTTGCTGTATGAAAAACAGAGCAAATCGAAAAAGTTTTAAAATCCCCAATTCACCCCCCCTCTTGGTGATTTAGCTCCACTTTCATTTTGCTCCCTCAATATGGATATCAAAGGTTTATGAGCAATTGCCTCCCAGGATATAGCGGATTATTCATCTTTAAAAAGATGGCTCTCTCAATCTGAAGCCCAAGCGAATCCAATGAGTATGCTTTCGGAACACACAAAATATTTTGTATATGAAGTATGCAAAAGGAGTGTATATAGGAAAAAACCGGATACGATTCTGTGACTAAGGCGCCCTATTTATAGACAACGAAAAAACTTGATCAGATGAACTCGTCTGTTGTAGCGAACTGGTGCGTTGTGCAAACGGACGCACCAGAACGAAACGAACAAAAGCGACCAACGTCCCTTATCAAGGAATCGGTGCGGCGCACGAATGTACGCACTGCATCGAGCGAACGATTCGAACGGATCGCAATACGCAACCGCTGGTTGGAAAATCTTGGGGGCAAAACAGAATTATAAAAAGTTTGGGGTCAAATTGGAAATTCAAAAAATTATTTAATAAAAAATTATTTTTTATTTCACACACGTGTGAACCGACCGGCGGGCAGCGCACGCAACCAATCGAATCGAGCCGACCCAGCCAAACAAATGGCGGCGGCGCACACGTGTGTGGTAGACCAAGGGTCACTTAAGTCCTCACCCTTCCACAAAAGTGGGTTGGCCTAATGGCCCATTTAGTATGAGCAAGGTTGAAGCTTATCTACCCTCCAACTCCTCTCCAACTAATTAATGTGGGACTTCTATCCACACACACATTCCTTCTTCTTTTTTCCTCTTCTTTTCATAACCGATGGGATTTTATCCTAAATTCTAACAAAACCTACATGACATACCTAAACCAAGTGCTGTGAGCGAGGTTTAAGTGATGAGATTGCTATTGATCAAGATGATGATGTAGAGGAAGAGATTGTAGTTGAAGACAATAATCGTATGGGAAAAAAAAAATGTAAGCTAAAGGATTTGATGAGGTGGTTAAATAGATTATTTGTTAGTAAAATATAGATATATATACTAAAGTTATGTTTGAGGGACTTGGCTTTTCTCTTATACACGTTCCCATCCTTTTTCCTCATTTTCCATTTTCACTATCGTTGGATTAAGATCTCAATGGTCCAAATTTAACATATGATAAAAATACTATTATAAGGGAAAATGATGGTAAACAAGGATGATAAATTTGAATCGTTGAGATCTTAATCCAACAAGAAAAAAAAAAAAAGAAAAAGATGGTAAGGGATATAGGAAGAAAGCTAAATCCATTTTTGAATTAGTGTTAGGGGTGAGAAAATTAACTGCAAGAGGGAAGGAAAAAACCTTGCTTTTGGAATGCTAGTGTGAATTCACATTTCGAAAGATGTCACTTTGACAAAAAAGCAGGGTAAATCACCTTATTATTGCTTTTTTACTTTCAAAACGTGGAGAGGGTGAGACAGAGAGAGGAGAAAAGGACAAATAGAAGGGAAAGATGGGAGAGAAAAAAGTGAGTCCAACTTGCTTTTATAAAAAATGATAAAATTGTTCTAACTTAAGTTTGTAAAAGTAAATCCTAATATAAATTATATTATGCCATATGACTTTTACTTTAACTTAAGTTTGCAAAATTCATGAAATATAAGTCATTTTTTTCATCACTAATCCAAAAATACACTAATCTAGCATAGTCAAATTAAGGTTAATGTTTAATGGATATTTTTATTAACTAAAATAAGAGATTGTGCTGCAAGTTAATTGAGAATATAAAATTTGGGTTTAACTTGATAAAGCTTAATCAAATGTTTCTGAATCTTAGACCAAAACATATTTATATTTAAACACTAATTGATGAATAATTAATTATGTTTTATGAAATACAATGGTGAGAAATGATTCTAAATTCCTCTGGTCTTGAAGAAAAGTTTAATTTTAATTTCGATTAAATTTTTTTCATTCATAATATACTTAAAAGCATAATTGTGATAATTAACTCATTTTTGCTTTAGTACTTGTCGGACTCCTATAAGCTTGCGAGTAAGCTAGACGACAAAAATTCACCAAAGTAAATACATTTTATGGTTAATTCTTTGAAAAGTAATGGAGTGAAAAATGTGTTTAGAGAAGTTTAAGTGGAATTTATAACTCCCAAAAAAGTATTGAAGCACACAAAAAGAGAGGGCTGACCTTTGATAAAATTTAAATCATTTCTGAGTTTTTTTTTCTTTCTTTTTTTTTTCTCCCCTTCAAGACAGAAATATCTCAACTATACAATACATGAAGAGAAACAAGTGTTCTCCACAAATTTATTCTACCTTTCTTTTCCCTTTTTGTACATGCAAGTCCAACATACCAAATGATTCATGCTTCTTCACTGTTCCACAGCAAGTGTTTTGCTTTCTTCCATTTTCCTTATTCTTTGACAGTCTAAATATAACTTGTGCTGAGAAATGACTGGATCCATAAAAGTAACCGAAATCTGTATAAAATTCTAAATATAACATGATATGACAAATAATAAGTGAGATACATAAATTTTGCAAGCAAATTAATACATGAAAAAAGAAACAGCGCAAAACAGATTGAGTTTTAAACAATCATTTTATGTAAAATTAAGATCTTCATTTAGGAAAATACCACTCCAAGTCCCAATACTTGTTCCTTAGTCCCTATAGTTTTTTTGTTTGTAGTTTTCCATCTCTTCTATTTGCCTGTCTGGATCATTCGCTCCCCCTTTTCTGAAAAATACTCAGACGGAACACAAATTGGCCCAGATGGTGTTTATTTTGTTGAGGTTTTCTATAAGCTTCAAATTTGTTTTGGAGCATTTCAAAAGAAAGTAGTGCTTTTTAAAATATTTCAAAACATATAGCACAAAAAAAGACCAGCGATATGGGTGTTGTAGTCCAAGATGTGTATTATGAAGAAAAATACAAGTATGATATCAAATATTTATATGATATGGGTACATCTGTTTTGAGAATCAACTAGCATGGACTCCCCCGCATGTTGTGCGAACTGCAAATCTTCATGGAAAAAAGATATCTTCACAATAAAGCATCTAACCAAAAAAACAGAATCAAAGCTTTATGCATGTAGTTTTTTTTTTTTTTTTTTGGCTAGACACATATATCCTCCTATTAAGACGATTTTGTTCAAGATATCTTGTCAGACACTAAATATAAGCATCTCTCCTAGTAGAAATTCGAACCTTGACTCATCATATTGTGAAGAACTAGTCCCTTCTACTAGACCAAACTCTCATTTGTTTTTGCATAGAGTTTTGATGACAAAGTTTAACTCTTATATGAAATTGTTCCTATAATATAGAGATTTTTAAAAGACCTTTGTTCATTCTACATATAAAAATGGCACAGATAAAAAGATGTTTGTAGAACTTTGTTCATACAAGTTGAGCTTGAATTAGACAGATAAAGAGCCATTCATTATTGTTGAACAAATGAAGGAGTCATCCTTGTGGCGTCTTTAATATATGCCTTTTAGCATTGCTTTTATTTCCTTGCGTGCAACAACTCATTAAAAATATATATCTTGGTTACAATGTTTCCAACAACAAAAAAGGGTTACATATGCAAGCCTACTACTTATTTTATAAATAACACACCAAACTTTTCTTTTTCTGTGAAATCGAACTTCGAAGACAACATTCAACCACTTTCCCTTGAGGAAAAAGTTTCTTCTTCCGCCTACATAGATGCAGGGTGTAATCAGAGTTTAAGAATCAATATGTTATCAAAATAAAACAGCTCTAATTTGAAATATAACAACTTTGGAAGCAGCTTCCGGTGTGGTTAGATTTTCATGAGCTTTTAATCAAGATAATGAACATCAGGAACTCATTATAAACCATACGAATCATGCTTGAAGATTATGATCATGGGAATAAAACTAAGAAACTACACTTAGAAGTCAGTATGTTACAGTGGAAGCATTAATAAGATACACATCAGATAGAATGGGAAATCTTCGAGACACTGGCCGTTGTCTTTGCTTTTAATTTCTTGCCTATCTGTGGGCAACCAAAGATGTGGAAAATGGCTGATAAAGTGAGTGCATTAGATAAATGGCAGGTAAAAGAGAAAGGACCCCTTAGACAACATGGTACGGCCCATGATGACCCAAACTGATGATTTGAATCCATGGTGGTTAATTTTCGAGCAAGCCATCACATCAGCTGGAGGAAAGCTTGCAAAGCCTGAAATTCTTGCTTCAACAACAGATGCTCGATATGTTAGACAGAAAGGAATCCCTGTTCTTGGCTTCTCTCTTATGACAAACACTCCCATACTAAATCATGACCACAATGAGGTTTGACATTTTTCGCAATCCTCCATTATAAAGTTTCTCTCCTGCTATTCATCTTGCTTCTTCTATCTGACTCTCATCCCATGGCATCAGGCATCCACTTGCAGCACCTACAAGATATTGCGTACATGAGGGGCATGATAGGAAGGGCGTATGCAATCTTTTTTAAAGAAGATGGTTAATACATTCTCCTTCCCCAGTCCTTTTCATTCGTCACCACTTTGCGGAAAATCGTTAGGTATGAATATGTTAGATACCTGTGACTCAATTGGTGAAATAGTATCTCTCTCCAAAAAAGCATGTTTTACACACACACACACACAAAATATCTCCTTGGCTTTTTTGTTCATGTATTAAGTAATTGTGAAGTATGAATGGCCAAAACTATTCATCTTTTCTTTCATATAACATATCTATCACTTGATATTCAGAAGCAATCATTTTCATATGTTTATTTTTTTATGCTACAAAAGCTATAAAGCATAATTAAAAGTTTAAGTCCAAGAACAGCACAATTAAGCATCCATGAAGCATAATTAATACTCCTCCGATTCTAAATATAGAACATAGTTTGTAGCACTATAAACTATGTTCTATATTTAGAACCAGAGGTCGTAGTTTAAGTCCAAGAATAGCACAATCTTCCATTAGCCCGTCCCTTTAATTATTTAAGTCCAAGAATAGCACAATTAAGCTGTCAAACATTTTCCAAGCTCCTTTTTATTCTACAAAAGCTGAAAAGCAGAAAAGCCAAATCACTGGGAAAGCCATTGATGCTAGCTTTCTAGCTGTTTATAGCCATATAGTCCTGTTGCTCTAGTTGCAGACCGTATGTTTATAATTTATGATCCATGGTGTGCTTTTTTCATAAAGAGACAAATGAAAGGCATAAATAGAGAAAGATATGGACAAACTTGAGACAATGCAGTTATCTCACTTTCCCACGACCAAGATTTGAAAGAATCTATTGGAGAAGACAAAAAACTCCTTGTGACAGTGAACTCACATTACTTTTTATACAACTATTGCATAGGTATAAAAATGCTTAATTTTTATATGGACAACTATTGCAATGGACTGCCATAGGAAACTAATACGTATGAAAACAGACATGAAGTTTAATTTCATAGTCATTTAGCATGTTCATTGTGCAAGTTTTTTTTTTTTTTACTCTCCTCTGTTAAATGCAGCTATAAGGTTCTGTACCTCTCCTATGTTATATAAATGGCATATAATTTATAAGTAGTTTGAAGGTTTATTATGACAGAAGGAAATTACCCAAGCATATATAACTATGAGCCTTATTTAATCTATGGTAGCCCTTTGCATAATGCTTTCCTTTTTAGTATATTAAATAAGACAATTCAATATTGCTGCCCACTTTTACATGTCTGCTTTTCATTTTTTGTTGCCATGAACTTAACGAATGGGACCCTCAAATACTATTACGTTTCTACACCAAAGTATCTTCATCAGATATCATAAACCAGGTAAGCATATACCAGTAACTTTTATAAAGTTGGAGGCCGCAAGCTAACATGAAGACACATACTTCTCTACTATATCCTATTTTATGATTCTGTGACCCTAAGGATCTTTCCACAATAGCACACAAAGCAGGAGGCAGCGAGATATTTTCTATTCTATCTCATATGGAGCTATCAAGCAACTAAAGCTGCATAAAAACACAAGTAAATTTTAAGTCGAAAGACCTTACTTTAGTTAGCAAATAAGTTCCGCCTATCCCTTTTGGTCTGTGCCATTCATAAAATTTGGTAATAATCAAAATATCTAAATTGCAAGAGCACTCCCTGTCCAACCTCTCTTTGCGAGGGTTGAGAAAACCAAGTCCTTGAGCTCTAAATCGTCTAAAAATGGATTAGATGGAGAAAACTCAAATTCTGCAAGAAAGCAAACACACATTTGCAGACAAGTGATTATAAGAGTTTAATCAATAAAAACTGTTAGGAAATATATGTTTTAGGAAATATATGTTTTAGGAAGTATATTATATTAGGAAGTATATTATATTAGGAAGACAATCAAGATTACAGTAATTAGGGAATCAATCTACATAATGAGTCATTATGTCTCATTAACTCTCTTATTCCCTCTCTTGTGTATAAATACCCTATACTATGTACATGAATAGACAAGTTATTCAGATTATATTTCCCTTTCTCTCTCTAATTCTACATGGTACCGAGCTTTAGGTTCCAATTTTTTTCTTTTCTTCTTCTTGCTTCGTTTCACGAGAGAGAGTCTTGCTCGTTTAACGAGAGAGAGGAGGAGGAGAGAGTGTCGTTTTCGGTTCCAGGCCGTTCCAGCTGCCACGCGCCACCTCACCGTGCTCAGAAGGTGCCGATCGGCGGAACCCAGTTGTCCGACCACCGTTCCGGCGGCCGTGTCACGGCCACGCGCCACCTTGCCTTCCGCCGTCGATTACACGCGCCGGCTGCGTGAGGGAGTTTTCCGGCGAGTTTTGCGACGCCGCTTCTGTCCCGTGATCGACTCGGTGACCCGGTTCTTTCTTGGTGTTTTTGTGCTCATCCAAGGTCGTTTGCAGATCTCTTCTCCCTTTGCTTTTCGTTCGGGTGGCTTTCGTTTTCCCTTTCCTTTTCGATCGTGGCTTGGTTGCTCGTTTTTTTTTTTTGGTTGGAGGCCCTTTGTTTGCTCGTTTCCAACATTGTTTGGTTTTGCTTCTTGTTGGGTTTGCTTCTTGTTGCTATTTTGCCATTATTTCCCTTGTGTGTTTGCTTTGGTTATTTCTTATGGCTGAAATTAAACCTGGTGCGATGACGAGATGATCCCATTACCAACAAGATTACTCGATCATAAGTTGAATTGGACAAATTATTCGGATTGGATCAAAACCATCCGTATGCATTTACTTGAGTATTGAGAAAGAGGGCCATTTAACCGAGGTGCCTCCTAAGGATGATCCTAAAATGACATGGGCTCGGGCGATGCCGGCTCTTCTTACAAATTAAAAACTCCATTGAGGGCGATCTTCTTCCTTCGGTTAGTCATTGCAACACCGTTAAAGAACTTATTAATTATCTAGAGTTCTTGTATTCGGGAAAGGGAACATTACTCGCATTCATGAGGTTTGTAAAGGGTTCTATCGGCCGAGTGGCAAAGGGTCGCCCCCGAAGAATTTCTTCATGGAGTTCAACAAGATGTATGAGGAAATGCGGCAATTAATGCCACCAACGACTGACCTCCAGGTACAAATCGATAATATGGAGAAACAGGCGATTATCAGTTTTCTTACAACTCTCGACCCATCTTATGAGACCGTTCGATCTCAGGTGTTATCTAGCTCCGAGCTCCCTTCGCTCCAGGATGTGTATTCTCGTGTGTTGCGTGCGGCGGTTTAGCCCACCCGGCTTCCAATCCTAATGTTAGTGCTCTAGCTAGTCAAGGCCCACTGACGCTCGCTACCAGCTTCCTCACGCACATCGAATCCTCGTCCTATTTTTTTTCTCCGGCTCCTAGGAACCCCGCCCCCGATACCCGGTGTTCTAGGAGCGGGCCCCCAGAGAACTGGTCACAATCCTCCCAATTTTGGGACTAGTGGGATTGTCTGCTATTATTGCAAGGAACCCGGTCATACGAAACGCTATTGTCGTAAGTTGCAACAGTTGCACCAGAAGCAACGCAGGTCTGCTCATATGGCTCAATCCTCTGATATCTCTGATCCTGCCCTCTCTCCACCAACCGCACTTGCTACGGTGTAACTTTGATTCGTGCCTTGCTACTTCTTCTTCGAATTGGATCATCGATTCCGGGCTACTACGACCATATGACGAGGTAACCATCATTTGTTCTCCTCTTATGCACCTTATGCCAACCCTTCTTCGATCACCATTGCCAATGGTTCTTACACCCGTGTTCTTGGATCTGCGATGTTACACCAACCCCGTCTGTTTCCTTATCATCTGTTCTTAATGTTCCCGATCTTGCTTTTAACCTTTTTATCTCCTAGTAAGCTTACTCGTCGTTAAACTGTTTCATCTCACTTTTTCCCCGACCATTGCTTAATTCGGATCTTACGACGACGGATTATTGGTAGGGGGTATGAATCGCGGCCATTACTTTCTTGATAATCGGGTGCCGCGTTCCATTGCTTGCTCAGGTGGTCCCTCCTTGTTTGACATTCATTGTCGGTTAGGTCATGTGTCTTTGTCTTCTTTAAAGAGGTTGTATCCTCAATTTCAGCATGTGTCTTCTTTAGAGTGTGAGTCGTGTCGGTTTGCTAAACATCACCGTGTTCATCGGCACCTCGCGTCAATAAACGGGCTGCGTCCCCTTTTGATTTAGTTCATTCGGATATTTGGGGTCCGTGTTCGGTTGAGTCCAAGTCTCGGTTTTCGTACTTTGCTACTTTTGTTGATGATTTCTCTCGAACCACCTGGCTTTATCTAATGAAAAATCGTTCGAGGTGTTTTCTCATTTTTGTCATTTTTGTGCTGAAATCAACACTCAATTTGGTGTTTCGTGAAAACTTTACGGAGTGATAACGCTAAAGAATATTTGTCTCGCCCAATTTCAAAACTATATGCTCCAAAATGGCATGATTCATCGGTCCTCGTGTGCGCATACACCCGCTCAAAATGGTGTTGCCGAAAGAAAGAACCGGCACTTATTAGAGGTGGCCCGAGCTCTCATGTTTCAAATGACAGTTCCCAAACCTTTTTGGGCTGATGCTGTGTCCAGTGCGTGTTTTCTCATTAATCGTATGCCCTCTCCTGTTCTTAGTGGAGCCACTCCCTACACCACCTTGTTTCCTTCTCATCCTGTGTTTCCCATTTCCCCAAGATCTTTGGGTGTGTTTGCTTTGTTCGAGATGTTCGTCCTACTACTACTAAACTTGATCCCAAGTCCCTTAAATGTGTCTTCTTAGGGTATTCTAGGGTTCAAAAAGGTTATAGGTGTTATTCTCCCACTCTTGGCGTTATCTTGTGTCCACGAGATGTTACCTTCCATGAGTCAACCCCGTTCTTTCCTATCTGCTCCTTCTCCATCCCCGACATCACCAATAGTCTTGATGATATATTGATCTATACGGTTCGGTACCACCCGGTCAAGCGTCGGACCCGGAACCGGCTAAGCCACCTATCTATCATGTTTATCGGAAGCGTCCCAAGGCAAGTAATGGCATTGAACGGGTTCCGGCCCACCGATATCTCGGAGTCGATCCCGCGGTAGTTGCCCCTTCTCCAGGTCTCCACCCGGACCCGGTGCGTGGATCGACCCTCCTCACCGTAAAGCCCCGTGCGACTCTCCTACTTCCCTTGACTTGCCCATTGCCCTCCGTAAAGGTCAGCGATCTTGCACCTACCCTATTTCTTCTTTTGCTTCCTACAATCATCTTTCCCCTACATCTTGTTCTTTCATAGCCTCCTTAGAATCTATTCGTCCCTACTAATCTCCACCAAGCCTTAGCCCATCCCGGTTGGTGTGCTTTGCTATGAAAGAAGAAATGATGGCCCTTGATAAGGTCGGGTACCGGACTCTCGTTGATTTACCTCGAGAAAAGAAGGCTATCGGATGTAAGTGGGTGTTCACGGTCAAAACAAAAGCTGATGGCACCTTGGAACGGTTGAAAGCTCGACCGGTTGCCAAGGGCTATGCTCGACCTATGGTGTTGATTACTCGAAACCTTCTCTCCCGTGGCAAAATTGTCCTCTGTTCGTCTCTTCATCTCTATGGCTGCCAATTATGGTTGGGACCTTCATCAGCTGGATGTTAAGAATGCCTTCTTGAATGGTGATCTTCTTGAGGAAGTTTACATGGAGCAACCACCTGGTTTTGTTGCTCGGGGGGCGTGGGAAGGTATGCCACCTTCAACGGTCTTTATATGGCCTGGCGAGTCCTCGTGCTTGGTTTGACAGTTTAGCTCGTGGTTAAGAAATTTGGTCTCGAGTCGAGTAAGTGCGACCATTCTCGTGTTTTATCGGGATCACGACACAGATCTGAATGATTTTGTTGGTGGTATATGTTGATGATATTGTTGTTACGGGTAGCAATGCTTTGGGAATCTCATCACTTAAGGCCTTCCTCAATTCTCATTTCCAAACAAAGGATTTGGGTCCTTTGAAGTACTTTCTTGGGATAGAAGTTATGAGAAGTAAGAAAGGCATCCTTTTGACACAGGAAGTATGTTCTTGATCTGTTAAAAGAAACTGGAAACTTCGAGCAGACCGAGTAGCGTTCCCATGATTCCTAATCCCTTCTTGGACATGGATGACCGCATACCGTTTGATGAGCTACCGAGGATGTACGAAAGAAAGTTGATCCGAAAAGATCAAGCCATTTGCCTATCTGAGAGATATCGTAAGCTAGTTGGGAAATTGAACTATCTTACGGTAACCCGCCCTGATGTGACCTTTCCCGTTAGTGTGCTTAGTCGGTTCATGACCGCACCAACCGTTGCTCGATGGGAAGCTTTGGAACATGTCTTATATTATTTGAAGGGCTCACTGGTCGTGGTATTCTCTATACAAATCATGGCCACAACAAGATTGAGTGTTTCGCGATGCAGATCATGCGGTCACAGGCTACCGTAAGATCCACCACAGGATATTGTGTGTTTGTTGGTGGAAATTTAGTATCGTGGAAGAGTAAGAAGCAAGATGTGGTTTCAAAGTCGAGTGCGAAAAGTGAGTATAGAGCCATGTCTCAATCTACACAAGAGATTGTGTGGCTTCACCAGATTAATGAAGGAGGTTGGTCTTGCCACGTCGTTACCCGCGAAGTTGTGGTGTGATAATAAAGTCAGCTCTACACATAGCCTCCAACTCCGTGTTTCATGAACGTACGAAACACATTGAGATTGATTGTCACTTTGTACGCGATAAGATCAAGGAGAACTTTGTGTCCACCGGGCATGTGCGATCTAGTGACCAATTGGGTGACCTTCTAACGAAAGCTTTAAGTGGGACTCGGGTTGAATATCTTTGTAACAAGTTGGGCTTGATTAATATCTATGCTCCAACTTGAGGGGGAGTGTTAGGAAATATATGTTTTAGGAAGTATATTATATTAGGAAGACAATCAGGATTACAGTAATTAGGGAATCAATCTACATAATGAGTCATTATGTCTCATTAACTCTCTTATTCCCTCTCTTGTGTATAAATACCCTATACTATGTACATGAATAGACAAGTTATTCAGATTATATTTCCCTTTCTCTCTCTAATTCTACAAAAACAATTCAAGTCACAAATAAAAACAAGGATCTAAAGGCCAAAAAAACCAATATCATTCCTCCAACCCTTCTCTTCTCTGTTAATAGTTTCTTATATTCATAATTTTTATTCCTTTCCAATTTCCTTCCCTCTTATAAAGGGGAAAAAGAACTATGAATCACTAACTGCACATCTCATAACTAATGAGAAGCATATGTATCACAAAATTATCCCTGCAAGAGGATATGTATCTAAAGTTATTAGATTGTTGGATGATAGGATTTAAAGTCTCTTTTAGGGTGTGTGATTTTCGTATTATTCTTTTTTTGGATATACATATCAAACAGGCACTCACTCCTGAGTCCAGATTCTACTTTATAGTGATTCAGCATTGAACAATGCATAATTGCTTACATCTTTGACTAATTAACAGTAGCCAATACATATTTAACTTTGCGTTTAAAGTCAACCCTTTGACATTGATATAGATAATCTTTATTCTGTAATCATTTTGTTCATAATTAAGAGTTGGGTGTCATTCCCATACATTTTGTATAAACTTTGATTTTTGATTGGTGAAGTTTTCACAAGCCTGTTGTTGTCTATAAGATATAGCACTTAGGAAGATGAGGCATGACGCATTCTCGCTTTGTTCGGTGTTAAGCCTTCTACTATTATGTTTCGTACCAAATGTCTTCATCGGATATCATGAACCAGGTAAGCATATACCAAGAACTTTTATAAAGTTGGAGGCCACAAGGTTAAGATGAAATATGTGGACAATTTGTGAGAGAGAATATATTCTCATTGCATAAAATGTTGTGATACAATCAACTATTTATATACAAAAGAGAGGGACATAATAGTAAAGACTAATAAAAGCTAATAATTACTAATTAGCTAATACCTACTAATAAATAGAGAATATTTACAACAAATACACAATATTCCCATATTCCCCCTCAAGTTGGATTATAGATGTTAATCATGTCCAACTTGATTATGCAACTTTCAAATGCGAGGTTTGAGTAATCCTTTTGTTAACACCTCGCAGTTCGATAATTTGTCGGTACATAAGTAAGATATATGATCCCTTCTACTTTTTCCCAAATGAAGTGTCTATCTACCTTCACATGTTTTGATTGTTCATGCAGAATAGGATTTAAGGCCAAGCTTATGGCGGCCTTATTATCACAATAATCTCAACAAAAGTATACCCTAGACCTATTACATGAGACAGGAATGTTGGGTGCCTAACCAGAGGGGACACCAATGGAAGAAGGGTGCCACTTAGAGATCAAGCCACAAGGCTTTGCAGTTAACAAAGAAAGATACATAAGACTTGTGGGAAAATTGATATACTTAACCCACACACGTCCTGATATTAGCTATACAGTTGGAATAGTAAGTTAGTTTATACATCAACCATAGAAAGAGCACATGGAGGCTGTAACTATGCAAGGGATAGAGAGACTAGGAGGTCAACTTCAAGATATTACACATATATGTGGGGAAATCTGGTTACATGGAGAAGCAAGAAACAGACCGTGGTGTCAAAAAGTAGTGCTCAAGCAGAACTGGGAGCTGTTAACAATGGAGAATGTTAAAGAATCTGGGTTATCAGATTACTAAAGGAGTTGGAAATTCAACATGAGGGATCAATGCAACTCTAGTATGACAACAAAGCCAGCATTGAAATGGTCAAGAACCCAACATATCATGATAGAACAAAATGTGTTGAGATAGACAAACACTTCATTAAAGAAAAGATTGAAGCAGGCATCATGAATATGTCTCACATATGATCTCGTAGACCAAATTGCGATATCATGACTAAACTACTCGGCAGAACTAAGTTTGAACGATTTCAAGGCAAGCCGAGAATGATTGACTTTTACTCTCTAGCTTGAGGGAGAGTGTTGGAAATCAGTCATAATTACTAAATCCCTTGATTATAGCTTAGCTAGTTTAGGCATGATTATGATTTCTTTTGATTGATTGTAATCCTCCCTTTATTGGTTCATTTTATTGCCTCATTGATGAGTGTTCTTCTTAGGGCCTATATATACGTTAGCAATGTACTTATATAACATATCAATAAGAGTGGATTCTTCCTCTCTATTTCTCATAGTAACTGCAACAAATTCATAAACTTCAAAACCTTTAAGCCAATACATCAAATAATGGAGAGGAAAATGAATACAAAGGAAAAGATAGAGAGAATCATGAGAAAGAGGGTTACCTTGAAGAACATAAACGAATCCATCTCAAACTCCTCGCAGTCACCATCGCTTCCTCATCTCTGCATCTACCTCATCATCGCCATCCTCATGGATGCTTCTCCGTTGGTACCATCGCCCGATCTGTCCACCGTCATCTGCCAAAATGGGCAAGGGACAAGGTCAGAGCGATGAATTTGGAGAGAGAAAGAGAAATGAATATGTGTGTGTGTGTTTGTGTATATATAGGTGAAGAGAGAGAAAGGGTCAGAAAAAGGTGGATTTTAAATTTGAAATTTAAAATGAGGGAAGAAAGGGAGGGTAGGGAAGGCAGAGACAATTTTTTGGACCGAGCTTTTGGACTTGGTCTTTGTTTAAGAGCGATTTAATGATCTGATAGCAACACTGCATAAATTTGTTGACAGAAAGACCAAGCTGGCACAGGAATGACCAAGGGGAGAATTCAAATTTTCATGTAGCCACATGCAAAATTTTATAAGCCAGTAGCTTGGAACAGAGCCTAGTGTGTTTTTGTTTTTTTGGGGGGAAATCCAAGCCAGATCACTGTTATCTACAGTAATTTGTGTTGTAGCCGATGGGGAGCCAACTTTGAGCATTTGGCTTGGTGAAGAGGTATTAGGCGATATATAGATGCTTCGTATATTAAAACAAGGAGTATGGTGAACATATGCTTTCTCACACCTCAAGCATAATGCAGATGACATCAATATGTTTTGTATGGTGATCCTATGCCGGTTTCTCTTATGTTTTAGTGTAGGAGTGTTGTTGAGTAAAATACACGTATGATATCAAATATGTACATGATATAGGTATATTCGCTTGATGGCTTGAAATGGGTTTCCGTATTTGACATTGAAATGCACTATATCCTCCAGTAGCACAAAATATGGTTATGCCCCAGCAAGTATCTTTATTCACTTTGCGACTTGGTATTCAAAAACCAATTTAATTCTATATATCAAAGTGCAGGACCAGCATTAAATCATCGGTACAAACGATCAAAATAGTGACCCATGCCCAATTTAACCAAAAAAATTTATCTATATGCACAACAAAATTGATTGTGTGCAGAATCTAACATTTCAGACAATAAATTATAAATATGAAGAAACTAACCTCTATTGGCCACATTGGTTCACTGAGTTCACCAACAGTTGCAAAGGGGATGAAAACAATATCAGAATATCTGCATCATTCAAGCCGAAGGCTAACCAATTTAAAGCCAAGGCTACAGTAGGTGACCTTTGGACCATAAAAGAAAGACTGGTTGCTTTTGGCTTCCTATGATATGCAGGACGATTAATGTCTGATTCCATGTCAGGCATGACTGGGAAAGAAATCACTCGCACAGATTTTGAAAACCGAGAAACTCATTCTTGCTCAAGTATTTAATACTGCCACAATCTAGAAAGGCTGAATTGGCACTGGCTATCTTGTGGCAAGGATGAAGATGAATTTCAGAATTGTCCATCATAATCGTTGTTTCACCAAAAATCTCCACATGAACAATCTCCATTCCTGAAATGGTGGAATCTGCTATTATCCCTCACAATGATTTCCCTCCCAACAATCTTTGATATAAATTTGATTGCAGTATGGCAGTCCACACAAACCCGAATATTCTTAATTACACGGATTGTTGTGCCAGCAGGAGTGCTAATTATGCCATATGCTATGGCAAGTCTCTCACTGTGGGTATGTAACAAGAATCATTTTTTATCCTCTTCCACATCATGGAGGACCTGGTCAGTGTCAGCAACATAACCATCTTTCTCCATCTGCTCCAATAACACATTCAATGCCTCATTTATTTTGTCATAATCTGGATGGGATTCATCTCCGGCCATAAAACAATGCACACTGTTTCTAACCTCGATCCAGCTGCACGCTGGTGTCTTCTTCATTCCCTTTGTCCTCATTTGGATTCTTAATTTTGCAGCATATTTCCATCTGTGGGCAGCTGAGTATATGTTTGACATCAAAATATAAGCACCCATGTTTTCAGGATCGATAATTAGTAAATTTTCAACAACCTTTTCTGCTAATTCAACATGCTTATGAACTCTACAAGCAGCCAGCAATGTTGACCACACACTTCCTGTCGGGGGTGGTGCTTTCATGCCAGAAATGAAGTCATACGCTTCCTCCAACTTTCCAGCTCTACCAAGCAGATCTGCAAGAGCAGCATAATGCTCCAGGCCGGGAGCAATACCAAAATCCCATGCCATGCAATTAAAATACTTTCACGCTTCATTTACCAATCCAGCATGACAACAGGCAGTTAAAACAGCCACAAATGACACATAGGTTGGTTCAACTCCATCTGCTAACATTTTCTCAAACAAGCTAACTGCATCTAGCGCATGTCCATGTAAACCCATCCCATAGTGATGGCAGTATATGACACAATGTCATGCGTCTCTATTTTGTCAAATATATGCCTGGCCATCTTAACGTCGCCACATTTAGCATACATATCCACCACTTGCTATAAACTTGTTATCATCAAACCCTATTCTAATTATATATCCATGGAGTTGCTTTCCCAAACTCAGGGTTGTCAAGTGAGCACAACCTGGTATGATACTTGAGAAAGAAACGGGCATTGGTTTGACTTTTTCCTTCAACATATCACGAAAGGAGCAAAGCCCTTGATCAAACTGACCATTCTGCACACACCCAGCAATTATAGAGTTCCATGAAATGGCATCTCGCTTAGGTTAAGAGGTTAAAGACATGAAGTGAATACTCCACTTGAGTACATTTGGCATACATATCAATTAAGCTGCTTCCAATGAAAACATCCGCATCAAACCCATGTCTGATAGCTTTCTTTTCCTTTAATAATATCAGCATGCTCTGCGAAAATTGGAAGAATGCTTGACAATGTGAAAGTATCAGGCTTCAAGCTTGCATTGCCCATCTCCCTAACCATGGTTAATGCTTCTTTGTACATCCCATTTTGTGCATGTCCTACAATAACAGTGTTCCAGGAAACAAGATCCTTTATGGGGATCATCTCAAAAACCTTTCTCACACTATCTATTTTCACAATATCCATGCCTACCATCACAACATTAGTTTGTTGAGCATGACTCAAAAATCAACATCAGCATCACCTTTTACATGATAATTGATACCAAGGAACTGTCCCTCATAACTGTTCTCTGATTTATATGAATGATTATGATTCAAGATCAAACTACCATCAGCTTCTCTCTCTACATTGCTTGCAAAAAACTGCATTGTTCCCTTCCCTTCTAATTCACTAGAAACTATTTCACCATTTGATCCAATACACCTAAATAAATAACTCAGGTGTTTAGCATTTCCCCTTTTTTCAGTAAATCGGTCAAGCATTTTCTTTGCAGAAAGATCATTTTTACAAGGCTTACCCAAACTCTGAAATTTTGAGTACATATTCATCAGTGCATTACCGGTGTATAAATCAAAATCCAGACCAAGACGGATTATACACCCATGCACTGACTCAGCCAACCTCAAGTCCTTCAGCAATACGCATGCCTTAAGAGCCGAAGGAAACACATGTTTATCTGGATTTATTCCCAATGCCCGCATCTCATTAAAGGAAGCGATCGATTGAACAGAAAGGCCATGAAAAGTGTAGCATCTAATGATAGATTTCCAAGCTAGAGCTGGAGGAGACTGCAGGCTGTCAAATACACGAACTGAATCATGTAAATGGTTCAAGTTTGAGTAGATTGAAAGTACAATGGAATTGTCGGAGTGAAATGTTCCTTTAATCTTCAGAATTTGTGCATGAAATTGTTTTGCAAGATATGTGGAAGTAATAGTATTTGGGTTTCTTAGAATAATTCTTATCAGATTTTAAGATGACTCCATTGATCTAACAGGATTATAAAGTAAACATGGTGGTAGTGTAATAATGAAATTGGTGATTCAAATAACCAGCAGCATGAAACCAATTTGAGTGAAGTTTGAATAAGGTGCACTAGACGGCTTCAGTTTTCCGCTCAGTCCAGATACAGCAAAATTTTAAGGATGATGTTGGTATCAACTTCAAAAGGGCAAGCTCAGGCAATTTGATATCCAAAGACTTATTTGGATGACGAAACGTGTGTAATGATTATATACGGACCACGTCTTCTCTCGAGTACAGAATGCAAAAGGCATCATCTATGTTTCCTGCAGTAAAGGTATATTAAACCATTGAATACTTTTCATATGTCAAGGAGAAATCAATTGGTAAATGTTCATGCTCACATATTAACCTACTTGCAAGCATAATATGTTGACTCCTGAAGCTCCAGCTGCATCGATAATTGGTCTTAGCTTTTCAAAGATAGCCCTCTTTTGATCCAAAAACGGAGCATTTGTGGGAAGGGCCATAGAGTTCTGAATCAGACTAACCCTAACTATTCTAGGTTCTCTCAATTGTTCTTTGTCAGCATGAAATGAGAAAGCCTGAAAGAAATCAATAAGATCAGCAGAAGCAGAGTATACAAGGACTAGGCCTAAGTATAATTTATATATATTTATTGGTACTCAAGTTATCAACAAAAGAAAAATGACATCTCCAAAATTTTCTTTGAAAGACCCAATCATGTGATATTGTAAAAAACTAAACGCCCATTAGGAAAAAAAATTACATTTAACATCAGAAGAAGAAAACAAAAAGGATTAGTGAGTTGGAGGTCAAATCAGTATGTGTGTGTATATATATATATATGGAATTCAGGTATTTATAGGGAAATATAAGGTTGTATCCATATTTCATACATGGAGGTCAAATCCATGTCCCAAAGAGAGAGCTGCAGCAGATTCAGGGAGAGTGACAGTATTAAGTGCTTTTCCACAATTAAGCCCATGAAGGATGCGGCTAACTTCCTGCAATATTACTCTAATAAAGACAATATATCTATATATGATAAATTAATGAAGTAAGTTAATGATCAAAGGAATGATAAAAATCATCCTGCTGTTAAATAGATTTCAAAATTAAACAAGCAACATCATATATATTGCTTAAGAGTGCTTAAGGAATTTAATTTACAGGAGACGATCTCCACCAACTATTATACATCCTTGATATTCATTGCTACATTGACTAGAAAAACAAGTGGAAAATGAATGCCAAAGAGAAATGCTCCACTGACTATACATACGGTCCCACTTTGAAACTTTAACCTCCATGTTTTAATATAAACTTCTTCCCATATCTAATAACCAATCAACTAAGTAGAAAGAGCTCATTCAAATAAGATAAATATACCAGCAGTGGCTGGAGAAAGAACTTAGCATGCAAAACTAATGCAAGAGAGGAAGGAAATTCGGTTGCTGTGTGGGATTGCTAAACCAACACAACAAGTCTATATGGACCCCATACCACCACCTCATCATTACACTTCGTCATCTTCTTCCTTCCCTTCCCTTTTTCCTCATTCCTCGTCGTTGGATCCCGCCCCACCACCATCGACATACCTCTTCCTACTTATTCTCTATAGATTTGGGCTTACCGAAGCACCACTATTCTTCAATATGTGTGATTTCAATTGACATCTGTAAAGGAGGTAGAAGTTACTACATATTTTTTCCCTCCACCATCCCCTATTCAAGTAACTTCAAACAGAGTTAAACAAAGGATCTGGCAGTGAGTGTTCTAGTAGCGCAACGAAAATAGCATGATTCTTCAAACATTTTCTAATAAGCCGTTATAACAAAATAATCATAATAATAATAATATATCATCTCTGAACTTCTTAAAACAACATATGCAATACAAATAAATAGTTTTGTAGTTTCATTTCAAAAATTAAACTCCACAAATTTTTAGTAAAAAATGGTGCATCAAAATAAAAGGACTAGAGGATTCAAGAGATTCATAGCTAACTTCAAGATGCAAAGGGGGAAAAAAGTGGCATTCTACCAACAAAATACCAAGGTCAAATAAAATTGTGGCAGTGATATAAAAAATTTAAAAACTAACACATCCTTCTTAATATCTTTATGTATTAAGGCTGCACAAATGGGACTTGCAGTGATATAAAGAAACTAACACATCCTTCTTCAAAACTTTTATTATGTAAGCAACAATATTTTAAGAGGAGACCAAATCAAAGCAATGAAAAGCATTACACAACAAAAGAGGGGGAATTTGTGACCCAACCTTAATCTGATATGTATGCTAGGCTTGTAGAAGATCCAACACAGCTAGCACGCCTGAAATTCTCTGCAAGAGCTGTGAGAATCCTTCATGCTCAATTTCATTGCTTTTAAGAAATCAATACTAGTTATACTATTTTGTGCAAAGAATCAAAGAATGATACACACAATGTAATTGATTTTTTTAAAAAAATGCAGCTCTTTTTTTTAAAAAAATAATAATAATGAAGGAACCTTGACTTTTAAATCAATGGTGCACACAATGCATTCATAAAAGAAGCAGCCGTCATTTACTTAAAAGAATGATACAGCTCGTCTCGGGAAAATAAGACAATGCAAATGAAGCTTTTTCAAATTGTTCATTAAATGAAGATAAGGATCAAGAAAGCTTTTGCTCGAAACGACTTGAATGGATCCGCATTAGAAAAGAAAAAGAAAACTTGGAGGATAGGACGCGCATTATGTATATGATGCTTTTGCATTATGTGATGCTTCAGCCATATTACTCGAATTGCATTAAAAATTAGAGAAATGATGCAAAAAAAAAAAAAAAAAAAAAAGACGCGCATAGCCGTTTTTAAATGAATGATCCGTGATTACTCGGGTAACTGATGACGTTACTCGAGTAATTTTTTTTTTAAAAAAAAAATATATATATATATATATATATTAATTCAAAAACATCGCACACTTTGAAAAACAACTGAACCCGACATTACTCGGGTAGAACAATTTTTACTTGAATAGCGTCCGTTTATATAATATTTTCTTTTTTAATTTAAAAAAAATCTAAGACAACGCACAGGACCACAAAGTTACTCGGGTAATGTATTTATTACTCGAGTAAAGGTCCCCTTTTAAACTGAACATCGCCATTACTTGAGTAGCAAAATTTTTACTCAAGTAATATCAAGTAGCAGTGATTTAAAGAAAATGTTAGACGACGATATTACTTAGGTAATAAGCATTTTACTCGGGTAATTTCAGAAATTTTTTTTAGAGAAAGTGAAAACATTGAAATTACCATAAATACCTAATTCAAGTGTGTTGAGTGAACACTTGAGATCCTTTGAAGTTGTAATTGATACTTAAATTAATTTGTAGAGTCCAAAGATATTTTCTTCTTAGGTTCGATCAAGGATACTCGGGTAACTCTAATAGTTACTCGGGTAATTTGCGTTGGGACTATGAGACAGCATTTCGCTCACGATATTACTCGGGTATTATTTATTTTACTCGAGTAAACATGTAATATTCTTCATAGTTAATGCTCTACTTCGACGTTACTCGCGAGTAATATTTCCATTGCTCGAGTAATGTGTTCCTGAAACACTTAGCGGTAGAATTAAATAATCATATTACCCGGGTAAAATATTATCTTACTTAAGTAATTGAGAGCCACAACATCTTTTACGATTTTTACTCAGGTAATACTTGTCATTACTCGAGTACTTTCTTCATACTTACAATGAACACACTGAAGGCACTTGAACAAGAATTTGCAGCACATCACAAAATTGGTCTAAACTAATAAGTTGCTTGGACCTATATTTATTGCAGTATTTAGACTAAACATTACAATGAGGTTGTTTTTGACAGATTTGGCTTTCATTAGCCTCCACTGAACTCTGTTAACCACCTACACCTCCATTGTTCGGCACTACCCTTTGGGCGTGTGATGAATCTCATGCCTTAAATGGGTAATTTGCATCTGAAATTTTCATTGATGCTTTATCACCTTGGAGAACTGATGCCCATTTCTCTTACCACTATTATACATTTTCTTTTCCCTTTTCCCCTTGTTCTACCATGGATTTTCTTCTTCCTCAATTTACTTGTGAGGTGAATTTGATTTGTCTTTCATAATCTTTCTAGACTTATCATTGATTTTTGAATGTTGATTTGAAAATCTGAGGTTTAGATTTGAATGTTGATATGAAAATCTTACATAATCTTTCTTTATTTGTATTGCATATGTTGTTTTAAGAAGTTCAGAGATGATATATTATTATTATTATTATTATTATTTTGTTAAAACAGCTTATTAGAAAATGTTTAAAAGATCATGCTATCTTTGTTGCACTACTAGAACACTCACTATCAGATCCTCTGTTTAGCTCTGTTTGAAGTTACTTGAACAGGGGATGGTGGAGGGAAAAAAATATGTAGTAACTCCTACCTCCTTTGCAGATGTCAATTGCAATCACACATATTGAAGAATAGTGGTGCTTCGGTAAGCCCAGATCTATAGAGAATAAGCAAGAAGAGGTATGCCGATAGTGGTGGGGCGGGGTCCAACGACGAGGAATGAGGAAGAAGGGAAGTGAAGGAAGAAGATGACGAGGTGTAATGATGAGGTGGTGGTGTGGGGTCCATATGTGAACTCCAACGTGGCTGTCCAACTTGGCGTTCTACGTGTCAAGTTATCCTACGTGGCAGACGTCTATTAATCTAGCTGAGGGCAACATTGCTACATTTAAGAACTTCCGGGTCAACATTGAGACAAAAAAAACTTCCGGGCAACATTGCTCCTGGGCGTGTACTTCCGGGGCAAAATTGCTACTTAACCCCGTTAAGGAAGATAAATAGGTTAGCTTAAAGTATTTATATTTTTTTTTCTAAACTAATTTATCTTACTTCAATGCGCAACATATCTTTGTGATTAAAAAATTTATTTACTTAGTCTCTCCAAAAAAAAAAAAAAAAAAAAACTAATTATTTAGAACCGGTGTATACCTTTATAAGGTTCTGATCTTTTCTAAGGGCACAATATAAGTTATAGTTGCCTTAGTTTGATGATTATTACTCAGAGTCCTTATAGGGCCTGTTTGGGTTGGCGGTAGAAAACGGTGGCTTAAAAGCTATCTAACTTTTTAAAAGCCCGGTAGGGAAAAAAGTCGGAGTTGAAAAAGTCAAGTTGTGTTTGGATTGCCGATCGGGGCTTTTTGCGTAAGTAGCTTTTTTCTCAATGATGAGTGTTTGGATTGCCAAATTGGCTTTTTGCGAAATAGCTTTTTTCTCAATGAAGAGTGTTTGGATTATTATTTGAAAAGTCGGTTAAAATGGAAAATGACCAAAAAGGCATGAATCATATTAAATACTACTATACATATTACTTGTATATATTAGGATAATAAAAATTGTAATTTCAATTTTAATTTGGACAAAAGTTAAATGATTATTAAATAAATTAATAAACAATAAAGTCCTTAATTAAATATATTTAATGGATAAATTTAAATTGTTTATAAAATAAAATGCATACAAATAATACATTAAGTTCTCCTACTGCTATGGCGACAAGTTTTTCTCTCGATTTTATCACGAAGATGATTCATTTGTGGTGAAGACAATGTATTGATATTTGATGAGGGGCCTTCATCAAGTGGATCATCATCATCTTCATCTTCATCGTTATCATCCAAATCTCCTTGGTCGCTCGTTCAAACTCGACATCGAATTCGAAAATCTCCTGATGAGATTGTGTATAGCCATTGTTGCACAAACTATGTGGGTTTGAGTTTGAAAGTCATAAGGGAGCATATTTCGCAATATATTAAACCTATTCTTCCACACTCCAAACGTCCTTTCTATAGTGCACCTCAAACTTGAATGATAATAATTGAAACGCTCGTTTGGATTTCAAAATCCCTTGTCGCCGAATTGTGGAAGGTGATAACGTTCACGTCTATACGGACCAATGTATCCAACTGGTGTTGGATAGCCAAGATCGACCAAGTAATATTTCCCGATATATGAGGAAATTTTGTGGCACTTAGAAATATTATAGGAAAAGTGAAATAAAGACGGAAAAAAAAAAATCTAATTATAGTGATGGTGTTCAAGATATACCTTGAGGTGGATGGGGAAAATTCAAACGTCGATTAGTGAGAGCGCGTTGAACAAACGTGCATCATGTGCCGTACCTTCCCGGCCGCCAACACATAAGTAAAGCACATATCCCAATCACATACCGCCATGATATTCGTGTTGGAATTTTCTTTCTCCCAACATATTTGTCGCGCTCAAATTCGCTCACCACACAACCGATGTGAGTTCCATCAATTGCTCCTATTGCATTCTTAAAATATGGGAAGTAGCGCGATCATTTGATATATTAGGGTGACGACCGAAACTCGGATCAAGTGGTTTGACGTATTCGGTTGATAGATTAAGACAAGCCCGTAAAACCTTGTGGAATAACCTACACGATAGTTTCTCGAATGTTGAAACCGTTCCCGTATGATTCTATTTGTTAAACCATGGCCAACTATATATAAGAACATTGCTACCTGCTCTTCTACTCTTGTGTGCTTCGTGTGTCAGAGCCCATGGTCTACCAATTTAGAGCATAAATGATAGAAGACATGTTTTTCAACTCGAAAATTTTCATGACATACTATGTCATGGCCTTGCAAAACCTCCCGCACCCACATTGCTCCCGTTTGGTTACTAGTTCTACGTGGCTCTTTGCAAATATATGATGTCATATGTTGAGCCACCAAGGCAGCAATCTGTACGTTATTTTCAAGCTCTTCCTCCATAATAGAAACTTGTAAGGCCTTTTTTTGGGCACGAGACAAACGTCGTCCTTCCATGGAGAATAGGACCTGTGTCAAGGTGAAAGTTTAACTGAATGAAAAACATACATAGATAGGTGATAATAGTTGCATCAAACATACATAGATAGGTGATAATAGTTGCATCAAACAACAATAATAAGCGTCACATAAATAGGTGCGTCGATAACAAGACATAATACAAATGCATAAGCATAATCAATTCTCGGTTCAATTTGTCGGGGTTCCCGCCATGATGGGGTGTTGTACGCATGGTGCTGCAACCAATCTATCAAGTCATCTTGGTCCCCTTGTAGTGCAACAAACACATCGCGCGGTCCGTCATGCATCATCATGTTATAACATCGCCGGGCGAAACTCACTGGCCACCAGAATCGGGCTGGAATTTTCCGTAACTCACGTAGACGTAACTCATTGAAACATCATGGTTGGAATTTTCAAGCTGTTTTGTTCTATCCTTAGTTGCGGTAGCTATCATACTAAGAGAATCTGCTATTTGTTTCGAGGCGATATTTTTTTCTTTCTTCCCGTGCTTGACCCTTCACCCCTCTTTCTCTTCCCGATCCCGAACCACTAGTTGTCGATTTAGGCCTTCTAAAGGGGCACTAACTCCAAGCACTTGCACTGAAGCTCTTCCTCACTATCACCCGACCCTTCTTCTAGGTCCATTGTGGGCCGGTACACATCATCTTCGTCATCTCCCCGTGTTGCGTATGGTGAGAATTCTTTAAAACCCGATGCCATACCATCCTTGAAGATAACCTCTAATTCTCCGCGAACTTAATGCCGTTGTACCTATACTTTGCATACCGTGGATTCTCCCGAAAAAAAAAAAATAAATACTCTAAGTGTAATCTAAAATAATAAATAATAACAATATAAATACAAAATTAAGAGTTTTATACCTGAATTTTCCTATCCCACCACTCATCTTCTCGCAAGCACTTTATGGTTGACACTATCATATGATATACCGGTCTCTTTTGCAAATAGCTTCTCCCACACCCTCCATTCTTTCTTCAAGCTATCATATTTATTTTTCGTTGTTTTTTTTCCACCGATTTTCCAGCTTTTTTTGTTAAATCCATAAAAAATATTTATCCATCCAAAGAGGTGTGAATGATCCGCCTTGTCATTCTTTTTTCATAATTTGGTCAACACATTGTTGGAGGAAAATTCCCGTGCTTCTATCATCCCAACATATTCTACTTTTGTCCGCACTCATATTGCTATGTAAATAATCGGTAATTGCTATGTGAATAATCGATAATTCAAAAAAACATATACTTGCTTTATAATAAAAATAGTGGAAAATGTATACCGAATTTAAATGTAATAATCAATAATAGCAATATAATAAACAAATATATTGGATTTAATCTACTCCTTATTGCTATGTAAATAATCGGGTTTATTTGTTTCTTTAAACATATATATACTGAATTTAATTGTTTTTAATAAAAAATAAACTTCAAGTAAAGACGTTACCTATAAATAATTAACGGGGCATTTATTTCTTGGATTTTTTTGAAAAACCCGGTGGAACTTACATCCTAAGTTGCTTTACATTTTAAACCCGTGCTACCAAAGTGAATTTAAAATAAAACAAAACTATTTTGCATCATCTATAGACACAAAACTCAAACTAATCAAGTAAGAAAATAAAACAAAATTCTAATCCTGAAATCAAAACCTTAATAGAAACAAAACTCAAACTATTTTGCCGAATCAGATCAATCTTTATATGAAGACATATATACAAATGCTATGCAGACCATGGACAAAGTCAAGCTATTTTAATTGGAATCTGAAAATTACAAAGAATAACTTTGGACATAGGCATCTTTCGTAACTCACCTACGATCGTGACTTGACAGAACAATATCCTCGTTACAAAATGGATGAAGAACGAAAATTAAAGAAAATACTTCTAAAGTTATATGTTATATATAATTACCTAATAAGCTTAAAGAAGCAAGAGTAGTGTGAGACCAATGGAAACACCCATGTCTATAATGCAAACAGAGCAACAACATGAAGAAAAAGAAAAACACAAATACCATCTCACAGATACAATAGCAACAAAGAGAAAATCGTCCACTATATAAAGTTCAAAATAAAACATCTTTTCTTCCTACTATTTACAAGCTAATTCATTTATTTACAGCATGAGCAAGTTTTGACTAAGGTGGAACTCCAGAATAGTTCTAACATCATTAAAATTATCATTACTATTTTTCCCACACATGTCCAGAGAGAAAAGAATATCGAAAACTTTAGTTTCCACACTCTATAGTGCCTAGTGCCTACACCCAACCACCCTCCACCCATGTGATGTAAAAGTATTTTACCGCATAGAAGAACAAACCTCAAATTTGGGTCAACCTTTACTACAATATGATGAGTAAAATATACAATTCTACTTCAAATATTTGACAGAGGACTCGCCACCTCATCCCTTGGGAAACTAAGTGAGAACACAACCATTCCGATATAGCCGATGTGGACGAATGATGATAGAGGAGGTCGGTTACCGGGAGCTTGGTTCTGTTTTGCACGTTCCTCTCATGTTGTAACATGTTTTAACACATTATGTTAGTGTTGTGCTAAGGTAGTTGTCGGTCTTGTGCTACTAACACATTTAGGATTAGTTTGAGTCGGTTTGCTTATGTGTAGATGTAAAGAGTCTTGGTGTCTTTGCCTTGAATTTCAGAATTATGTACAAGGAGATCCTCCACTTTTACTAGATAGCACCCTATTCTCTAGTATTTTCTATTTTCTCTTATCTCAAACCCGCTTGGACCTATCAAAATTTATTGAAATAAACATAAACTAGGAATTTATTTTCAAAACTTACACAGAAGTCAGTCTACTTTCAAATTTTCATTTTTTGTCCCATTCCATTAGTGGTCATTTGTTTGTGCCGTTACACATAATGTTTGACCAAATTACACCTCCAAAACCTAAAGCACCAAGAATCCTACCCGCACTCATGGTTAACTCCAAAACCGACCAAGTGAAATGATGCTTCAAAACCTTCAAAATTGGACACTACGATCCCTAAGTTGCACTCTTGTTCTACAAGAACAACTAAGGACCTTGAGACCCAACCCATGTCTACACTCTTACACTCCCATGAATAGCTCACCGTTCAAAGATCCAATGTCAAGACTACAACTTGCTAAGTTGAAATCCCATTCTACAAGCTCAAAAGGAGTTCTAGACAATTCCTCTAAGGCTCCAACACTCACTCGATTGGAAGCGTAAAAAGCATGTTTACCTCTATTCCAAGTTTTATACAATTGTCATGGTTTCTAAAACCAAAATTCATTACTTTTACATGATAATCGAGTATTGACACCACGCAATCCACACTTTGTTACTTTTACATAAAGACCTTCCGGTAGCATACCGTTGTCATGAAGATCACCCTCGTCAAGATCATAGTTAGAATTCATATGCCAGGAGGAAGAAAGGGTAGCAAAAATGATTGTGAAGGAAAGAAAATATTAATAGCAGCAAAGGGCAAAGAAAATATCATAATAGACATACAAATTACAATGATAACATCACCATCACCATTATTTATAAAAAATAGTATATGAATTGACAACAATTCCAACATTCACACCGTTTCCCGGAAAAAGACTACAAAGCATCGAGGATCTTCAAAATAACCCTTCCAAATTCAAAAGCAATCGCATAATAATACAAAATTTGTTGCGAATCCAATTCTTGAGCACATTAGATGGAAGGAAATCACAAACCTGAAGAAGCTTTTTGATGTGCTTGGGCTGATCGAGTGAGTGTGACGATGGCGATTGGCGATTGGCGATGGGCGACGACGTCTTCCGCTAGCGAGAGATCAGAGAGGACGAATTGAGCACGATGGAGCACGAGATCGCTATTTGAAGACGAGAGGCTCTGCGCTTTGATTAGACGAGACGAGCACGCGAACCAGCTGGAGAATCTCTGCTGGAGGAAGGGAAATCTGAGGACGATGGAGTCAAAAACCAATGATCTAGGGCACGAGTGAGGACGGGAATCTCTGATGGAGGGGACGGGTGAGCACGGATGGAGATTCTCCGCCGTTTTCGAAGGCACGCGATGTTCCGGCTTTTTCGACGACGGACGCGATGGAGGGGACTCGGTGAAGGGATGGCGAGCACGGTGGAGAGCACGGGATGAGAGCAAAGGATGAGAGCAAGGGCTGGAGCGGATCGGGGAGAGCACGGGTCGTGAGGGAGGGTACTGTGCGTTTTTTTTTTTTTGATATATGGGTTCAGTTGGGAATAAGCTCCGATTCTCAGCATTTAATAAGCCCAGTCGCATTTGCCTAAATGGAAAAAGCCCAGCCAACGTACTGCCCAACCCAAACAAGGTTCATTGGTTTTTTTTTCTCACTGGTCCATTTGCTTATAAGCCACTGAACTTTTTGCACTAAAATGCTGAAATAAAAGCTGACCCAAACAGGCCCATAATAGACTACCACCTACCACCCTTTTCTCATAACAAAAGGTGAGATAGTATTTGCAGAACCAAACCCAAAGCAAAAAGGCTAAAAACCTTTTTCATAATGTCAGCAGAAATAAGCTGATCAGTATACCCCCAATCAAAACAAATGCAGGAACCCGTCAACAACTTCCTTTTTTTTTATCCTCTTTTTTCTGTATAGAATAAATTTCTGAATCGTTAAAGTCTTGTATGATCTAGGAATAGATCTACATCACAGAAACCACCTTTAAAAAAAAAAACAAGTAGAGCGCGAAACAGAATAATACTACCTGAAAGTGCTGGGGCTTGAGATTTTCTTTAAGAAGCCGATGGAGGGAATCGAATCCACAAATAGAGCCATCGCTTGAGGCCTTGAATTCGTCTTTGACTTCCCCGTTGTTGTTCTCCATGCTCAACCTGCGAAAATACCAAACAGGGAAGGTGGAATCTTTTTGTGAATCTACGGGCTCGCGTAAAGAAACCAACTGCTCCGATGTCGTATTCATAAAGTCACTAAGGACCGTTTGCTACCGGGAAGATTTTTTTTTTTTTTTTTGGTCGACTACCGAGAAGATTTGAAGAGTGAAAAGAATTTAGTGGACGAAACCAGAGCAAAATTTACAAGGACGAGAAAAAATGAGTTGTTTAATAAAAATAAAAATAAAATGAAGGGGCAGTTGAGAAAGAATAAGAAAAAATGTTTATTTTATCCTTAAAAGTAGTTAATTTAAAAAAAAAAGGAAAATGTATTTATTTTTTTATAATTAGAATTTGGTACAAATTTACTTGCATTAAATTTGAATTTATGGGTCAAATTTAAATTTCACGACAAAGCATTTATTTCATAAAAAAATTCCAATTTATAGGTTAAATTCAAATTGTATGACGAAAGCATTTATTTCGAAAAAAAATGAGTTTAAAATATTGTTTTATCAAATTCGAATTGCCTAAAATTTTCTCTTGTCAAATTCGAATTCGTCGCATCAATTCTATGGTATCCTATTTTCTTGTCTTATAGAAAATAAATATTTAATGGGGGCTAAATATGTCCTAAACCTTCATCGTTCATAGAGGGACCTTGGGTTCCCATTGATTTTAGTGGAATGTTATTTTCTCACCTTTAAAGAAAGACTCGTAGGCCCGAAATTCAAGTTCTTGGAAAGATTAGACACTAAGGGCCCGTTTGGATCGCGGAAACTTGGGGTAGGGAAAAGGAAAATTGGCATTTTCCAACGGCGGTCTGTTTGGTTCAAATTTTCCCTGGAAAACATTTTCCCACCGCGCTCCATTTTCCCAAGTTTGAATGAAAATGGTTCCCACCATTTTGGTGGGAACCCATTTTCCAAGACCTAATGGACTAAAGTCCAATTTGCCCTCATCACAGCAGAGAGCGAGAGTGATGATGGGGGGAGAGGAAGAGAGTGACGCCGGTAAACATTATGGAAGGAGGAAGAAGAAGCCATGTTGTCGCTGCAAATCCATCATACCGGAGGAAGAGAGAGAAGTCGGGGAGAGGAAGAGACTGACGCCGGGGAGAGGAAGAGAGAAAGAAAGTGACGCCGGAAAGGAAGAGAATGATGCCGAAAAACATTGTAGAAGGAGGAAGAAGAAGCCGCCGCCTCTTTATCGCTGCAAATCCATCATACTAGAGGTGACAGAAATGGAAGAAAATCACGATCAAAAGAAGGAGAAAGAGAAACACAGAGAGTGTGCATACAGGGCACACTTGAGTGTGCCTATGCACACTCGAGTGTGCATCAGGCACACTCAAGTGTATTGAGTGTGCTCCCTCGTGCACACTTGAGTGTGGTGTGTGCATGAGTTCATGGGAATGCGTGGCGTTGTTAAATTAATATTTTTTTAAGGGGCAAAATGGTATTTTGTCTTATTTTCCTATCTTATTTTCTTTCAACCAAACAAAAATTTTCCTATCAACCTATTTTCTTTTCCAATGCGAACCAAACCCATTCGTGCAAAATATTTTTCATTCCATTTCATTCTTTTCATTTCAATTCCTTTCTATTCCCACCTTTTCTTTGATCCAAACGGGGCCTAAGGCATTCTCGAGAATGCCTTGGGAATGCCTTGGGCATTCTGGAGAATGCCTATGGCATTCTTGAGAATGCCTTGGGCATTCTCCAGCCCAAAGCATTACTTAGGAGGGCACTTAGGAGGATAGGCATTCTTGAGAATGCCTTGGGCATTCTCCGAATGCCCAAAGCATTACTTAGGAGGGCACTTAGGAGGGCATTCTCCGAATGCCCAAAGCAAGATTTAGGCATTCGAGAATGCCCAGGGCATTCGAGAATGCCCGGGGCATTCTCCGAATGCCTTAAGCATTATGTGAGAATGCCTTGTCAAGGGCGATCGTCTTTCTTCTTCCTTCACTCACTTCACGCTGCTTCTTCCTTCACGCCCGCCGCGCCGTTTTCTTCCAAATCTCTCGAGGGCGATCGTCTTTTTTTTTTTTTTCTTTTTCACCGATGCGCGGCGTCGACCATCGACGGCAAAGGTCAAGAATCATGGCACATGGAGGAGCTGAGATCGGATCGGAGCCTGAGATCTGGTTCACCTCTCTCTCTCCCCTCTGAAGGATGAAGGACGAAGGAAGAAGGAAGGAAGGATCGAAAAGGCGTTGGTGTTGTGTGGTTTAAAATAATATTTTATATTCAGGGTGAAATGGTATTTTGTGTTATTTTCCTACCTTATTTTCTTCCAACCAAACAAAAATTTTCCTATCAACCCATTTTCTTTTCCATTGCGAAACAAACACATTGAAGGAAAATACTTTCCTTTCCATTCCATTCTTTTCCATTCCCACCTTTTCTTTGATCCAAATGGGGCCTAAAAACATACCAAATGAGAGAATTTGCTCATTTTCCCTTCCTTTCCCACATATTCCACGTACCAAACATACCCTTAAAATATACTATCTTAAGTTCTAATTATAGGAACACTTTTGTAGTACAAATACTATCTTTAGTTCTAATAATAGGAACACTTTTGTAGAACAATTTGCACCACAAAAATGTTCCTATAATTAGAACCGAATAGGAAAAATCACAAAAGGAAATCTTCTCATAAGCTTTTTTTTTATCCCATCTGAACCGTTGATTGAGAAGATGAGAGAAAAATTTAAGTAGTATTGTGACATTTTAGATTTATTAGATAGATATGATTTAAAGATTATTAGAAGTAAAGAGAAAATGATGATGAGAGAAACCCGATCCGAAAATCACACTAGTGTTGAGAGAGAGAGAGAGAGAGAGAGAGATTTCTCTCCTTTTTCCTCTTTCCGGATTTATTCTCAAAATCTTGTCTCTTATGTTTCAATTATGTTAAATTATAAAATAAATGATTTAGATTTAATATTTGATAAAAATTATTATTATTATATTTTATAAATTAAAATTTATTTACTTTTTCTAAATTACTGTCATGACTTATGAACTCTTTAGATTGAATTTTAAAAGATTAAATTTATTTATATGTTGATATTTATACTAACAATTTAGATAAAGTAGTAAATATAAACCATTTATTTTTTTCAATCTAACATTGTATATAAGATTAGAAGAAAATGAATAAAGGTAAAATGAGAGAAATCTAACCCATAGGGTTCAAATTAATGATTGAAAATTCCCCTACAGTTTTCAACTAGCTATAAAGTCCTAAGGGAGCTGAGTGAGAGATATTGCAAATATGCAATTACTACTTTGCCCTCGTTGATAAAAAAAAAAAACAAAAACAAAAACAAAAACAAAGGAGGAGAAAGGTTAGCCAATTTGTGCCATTCACTTCATGAGTGTCATTACTCCAGCAGTGCCACTCCTCTTTGGTCTTTTCAAAAAATACTTGTTGGTGCTTCACCTTCATTGTTCAGGATTCCACACATGTCAAGCTTTGTCGTTGGACACATATTGTTCTTTAGCAAGCATTGAAGAAGGTACAAACAAACCTTTACCTTATGTTTGGATGGAAAGAAATAATATTAGGCTGGAAAACTCTTAAAAATAATAAATTTTGGGAAGTTTTTTACCATAGTATTCCCTCTCCTATTTTATCCTCACTTTTCTCTCTATCAAAACATACCGTAAGGTTTTGTTTGCTCCCAAAAGATTGATTTGTTCAATGTGGCTTTGAATTTAGATTTGAAATTTGGCTGCTATATTTGGATTATTGATTTCTCCACTTTCTAGCTATCTATGTTGTACTTACTCCTATCCTTAATATAAGAATATTTAAGGAGTTGATCTTGTTCCTAAATATAAGAAATATTTTTTATATTTATTCATCTTTTTCTAATTTACGAGGATTGTTGTTCCCTCAACAATTATCAAGGAGGAGAGAGAATGAAAGAATTAAGGAGGATGACTAAGGTGTTTTCGAAAATATATGTTATAGTATTAACTAACTTTCTTCATCTATAGGTAAATAAATCTAATAGTATAGACTAGAAGGATTGTATATTTTGATAGCTATCCTCATCCCCAGTTTGACTTAGCTAAATCTAGCATACTATCAGCAAGATTGGGTAAGGGGTAAGTGTTTTTGTTATGAAAAAAAGCCCGTGAACCGAAAGCTCAGAGACCGAGTGTTGAGGCGGGTCCTCATTACATGCTTCTCTCTTAGGTGCTTCTCCTCCTAAGAAGCACATAAAGAAATATTGATATTTTTTTAATTTTTATATTTATATATTTAAAGTAAATTATATATCGCATCCTGGAATATTTTTTTGCACCCAATATCTCTAATTAATTAATTTCCAATCTTGCTTTTAAATATTTTTTCCGTAAAAATTCGCATCTCCCGTAAATTAATTAATTTGAGATAATGAGTGCAAAAAAATATTTTAAGATATATAATTTAATCTAAATATATAAAATATATAAAAAATTTAAAAAAGTATCAATATTTATTTATGTGCTTCTTAGGAGGAGAAGCACCTAAGAAGCACATAAAAGAGAAGCATATAATGAGGATTTGTGTTGAGGCTGCATGTTGGGTTAATTTTGCACCTTTCTCTCTCTTTCTTATCTCACACCACATCGTCCTCCCACTCTCATGTTAGGTCAGTTCTTCATCTCATCATCCTCTCTCAGGGGCGGAGCCAGGAATGAAAATTAAGGGGATGAAAATTACAGATGAAAACCCAGTGGAGTCGTATTTAAAATTAGAGGGTGAAAATTATAGAATTAGATCCAAAGTTTTCGTAAATTATGATTTAGCCTCACAAAAATTTCAATGTTTTCACTTTAATCCCTTCATGAGACTTTTTAATAGGGACTAAAATGAAAACATTGAAATTTTTCTGAGGCTGAAGCACAATTTCCAATAATTTTGGGTCTGATTGTGTAATTTTAGGGGGCCACCCCTAGCCCACTGATTCTGCTCCTTCTCTCTCTCAGCTTGACTTGAAAGCTTCATCACCTCTATCTCACCCCACTACAATCCATTATCGTTGTTCCTCCTTTCTGGTTCATCGCCCTTGTGTTTCGCCTCTGTTTTCAGGATGGAAAAAATCTGGCCTAAATTTTTGCCAACAACATTTATCTTAATGACGTTTCAGTTTCGCAAAACTGAAAAATAAAATTAGCCTACTTTAGCTTAAGACTCAACATCAACTTTATGTTCTTAAGTGTGGGGTTCTAATGTTCTATTCTGAAATTGGCTTGAGTGGTTGGCGGCTCTCTGCAATTATTTGCTTCCTTCTGTTTAATATTAATCTAATCTAATGAACCACAGAACACGGCTTTCTACCGTACTCTTTCTGTATTTCATAGCGTATTTTAGTATTTGTATCATTTATGGCATTTGAAACCGCAATACGCATGATATATTATACAAACTCAGATAAGATTTATGTCTAAATAAGTAATATTTTTTTGATATATGATAAATCACTATTTTACTATATTTTATCCCACATTAATCATTTATTTTGAGGATTATTTTAGGCTAATTTAGATATATTAGATAATATTTGAATTGTTAGCAAATTTTAGGAAAAAATATAAATCTGAATTAATTATGAGATATTGGGTTTAAATTATTCGATTGATATCTTGTTATTAAATAATATTTCTTAATATATGATAGATCATGATTTTATCATATTAGAAGATTCTATGGTGCGAACTTTTCGGAGAAAGCTAAAAGGAAATCCAATGGTAGAATTTTATTGGACTTCTTATATTTTATTGGGATCAAGTTGATACCTTAAAAACCCTATCTTCATTCCATTAAAGAAACCTGGCTGCCGCCTAGTAGATTCACGCTCTCATTGAGAGCCGCAAGAGACACACGCAGAAAGGAGCGCTGAGGAAGACGCAGCCAACACGCACAGGATCAGTTTTGATTCATTCACTATCACGTACTGATTGTAGCATTCTTGGAGAATTGGCACCATTCAATTATTCTTATTTCTCCATACGCGCAGGACCCACCAAGTTGAATTGATTCAATCAATTCAAACCATTTAATCAATTCCTCCAGTGGCGTACTGTGCTTGTGCTTGGCAATGGAATTCTTCATTTATCAAATGGCCATGAGTGCATAATATTTGGAGGAGGAAGCGTTTTCATGGCAGCTTAAGTATTTTTAGGAACCAACTTGGAAGAAGCATGGAGGAAGTTAGAGCTTAGGGTTTTATACTTGAAGACCATAAGGGAGCGTTATTCTTTTTATCTTTTTAATTCAAACTTGAGATTATTTAGTTTTAAAGAATTTCGAGTTATATTAATTGAGAACAATCTAGTTTTAGATTGTAAACTTATTTCTTTTGGATTAGACTGATTTGAAGTTTTTATGCTTATTGCTAGATTCTTGTTTGCAACCTTTGGATTGTCGATTAAATTAGTAATTGAGTTTTCGTTATTAATTTAATTGTTAATTTGATTTATCACCTTAATTGTTTAATTGGGTTGATAAGTTATCTAGTTGTTTAATTAGATAATTGTAAACAAGATTTCTAAGATTATTTTGTGATTGGTTTTTAATGGGTTTGATTAGCCACCGCTTATTTCATTATGAGTTTTCTAATGGAATATGTGTTATTGAGTTAGAGGGTTTCCCATGTTCAATTGGGTAATTAAATTCATTAATCTCCTTTTGGTGTAATTATTTGGTTTGGGCTAAGAAAGTTAAATCCATGCAATTCCTAAGTTGTCTCCTTTATCATCATAATTGAATTAAATCTTTGTTAATTTATTTTCTTAGGATTTTAATATTCTCTCATAACAAAACCCCCCAAATTTGCATCCGCATCTAGATTACTTCCATTCTCATATAGGTTTTTATCTTGCATTTAGTTAGTTTAGTTTCATTTCATTGCATTTTTCATTACCTAAATTCAACCTAAAGAAAAACCCACAGATTGCTCCCTAGGAGAATGACCTAGGTTGACCCTATATTGCATAATTAATTAGAACCTAGATTAATTGACTGCTTTAGCGACAAAAGCAGCTCATCAATATAATAAAAGTTTAGGTGGGTTCGATATCGATCCCTACTAAGGCCAGAACACGATCCCAGAGCTCTAAATAAGTAATATGAAGATTACAAACACTTGCAAGATGCAGCTTTCGGGCCTATTTGCCTCAAGCGAAACTTTTTTCCTTTTAATTACGTAACTTCTCTGTTTGAACTTGGAACACAAACATTTTTTTTTTTTAAGAAAAAAAATTACATAGCTTCCACACGTATAATTTTCACCACAGTCTTCCACCACAATTTATTGCGTTTAATTTTTATGAATACGGAATTTCATTTTCATTTAGCTATTATTTAGGCTGGGTAAAATATATGTTTGTGTTAGTTATTGTTATGGGGTATGTTATCCAATTAGTAATGTACTATTATTTAGTGTCAACCTTTAAAAAAATATTTGTATGCATTATAATTTATATACAACTTTATCCATTAGATATATTTAATTAAGGACTTTGTTATTTTTTAATTTTTTAACCTTTTTTCAATTTTAAATTTAAATTTTTATCTTCAACTATCACAATATATACAACTAAAATTATTGTATGTAGTATTTAATAAGATTAATACTCTTTTCAGTCATTTTTCATCTCAAATGATAATTCAAACATATTTCCATTTAGAAACAAGTCACTTCTGTCATTGTCAATGCAAACACAAATTACAATTACAATTTGACTTTTATCATATCTTACTTTTACAAAAGTCATAAAAAAAATAAGTTACTTCTTCTACTGTTAACCCGCTCTATTATAGTACTTTGATATGTGATGTCATTGTTTGACTTGTACGTTGTACAACAAAAACCATGTAATCAAATTTTACAGCGATTAAAGCCTTTAAAAATAACTTTTCAATTATGATTTACAACATATAAGGTAAGCATTTGAGATGAAATTTATCTCAATTTACGTAAATAAATATTTTTGGGGTGTCCAAAAGTAATCCAAACAAGCATAGTGTCTTGGAGGGTTTCTTAGCAAAGTATATCCATGGGTCCGGATCCTCTCTTTATCGCTTTTCTCCTCATCCCTCCCCATCAGCACATCCTGCAGTCCAAATTTAGATCGAAGGGCCCAGAATTTTTTTTTTTTAAAAAACATACTCTCCTAATCAGCTCTTTGGGCCCTTGGATCATGATTTCGACGGTCAGATCTGATGATGGGGAGGGATGGGGAGAAAGCTGATTAGCAAAGTATGTTTTTTTTTAAAAAATTCTGGGCCCTTGGATCTGGATTTGGATGGCAGGATGTGCTGATGGGGAGGGATGAGGAGAAAAGTGATAAAGAGACATACTTTATCAAGGAGCACTATCAGAGTGTCAGGGAAATAAATATTCTTTGTTCTTTTTCATAAAAATGATGTTAATAATGTTTTGCTACATATCCAAAAAAAAGAAAAAGAAAAATGACAATCTCAGTATGATTATGTACAGTAAAACTAAAAGCGACCTCAAACTATCAAATTTGCTACAGCTACAACTTTTTATCCCTTTTTGTTTCAAATTTACAAGGGCAAACTAGTAATTGTCTATTTAGAAACTCTATAACTCAAGTCCCTTGGAGTTTTTAATTCGTAATTAAAAAATTTCCCATGACTTTTTAATTATTATTTCAGTTGGTTGTTAGTAATGTGATTCTCTCTAGAATATACTCTTTAGGTGCAATTTGTCTGAATAATCTGAGCAAAAAAAAAATTTGTCTGAATAGAAAATTTTTCAACAGTGTAGAATTGCATTTTTCATTTATTATCGTATTGATTTTATTTTATAGGTATAATATATATTGAGTAGAGATAAATTAAAGTTAAAAAATCTATTGAATTTTAAGGCATACCCAATTAATTTTGAGATTTTTCTTTGTCAGTGTAAAACATGCGAGAAATGAATTACAAATAGGCTTAGAGGAGTAGCCTAAAAACATAAAATTTCATTAACTTTATCTTAAAATTTATTAACTTTTTAAGTGTCTGTTTGTTATAGTTTTTTAGAAATACTTTTACAATTTACGAGAGAAATATATGATATGAGTTTTATGTCGGCTTACGGAAAAGGACTTCTGAAACTATAGTTTCATTGTTTTCCAAACTTGCGTTAACCTTAATGCAATTTAATACTCAATATATTATATTTTAGGTTGAGAGCACATACGGTAAACATCAAAAAATAAATGAATAGTAAAATCTAATGGGTGGGAAAAAAAAAACTTTTCTCCCCCCTGATGCCAAAGGAGAATTGTAGTTTTCTGAGAATTTCTTTTTGATAAAATGTATCCAAATTTTTTTGGTTTTTTTTAAGTCATTGATTATACTACTACTTGTCAATATTTCTAAATGAGAGATTAAGGGTGTGCATGGCAACCATTCTTTGCCCAAAAGACATTTAAGATGAAACAGTTTTTCGATTCTGTGCTTTGGAAGAGTTTTGAGAATCGAAATTATGTTTGTTAACCCATTTTATTTTTACTTTGAGAATCGAATTATGTTTGGTAACACATTTTTCCTCCCCTTGTTTGGGAGTCAAAAAAATAGTAAGGGAGGAAGATGAAGGATTAATGAGTTATTTTTACCATTTTGTCCTTTTCTTTAATAATTACTATAATTATTATACTTTACAAATAAACTTAAGTTTAAAATTCCTAAAAAAATTATTTATGTAATCTTTATATATTCAAAAAATTATTTATGTGGCGGCAATGGTGGTGGTGGTGGTGGGGTGGTGGCGGTGGCGCGGCCGGAGGCGTCGTGGTGGCGGAGGTAGGGGTGGGGTGGTGGTGGCGGTGGTGGTGGTGGTGGGGGCGGTGGCGGTGGTGGTGGGGGGCGGTGGCGGTGGGGGCGCGGTGGTGTTTGGGGTGGCAACGGCGGTGGTGGTGGTAAACGAGGGTAAATTTACGCTTCAATTGAGGGAAAAATAAATTCGATTTTTGCCCCGGAATAGAGAAGCCAAAATTTTTAGTTTCTTTTTTTTACTCCCTAGTACAAAAAATAAACCGGTTCATCCCGGGAGCAAGAAAAAAAACCGGATTTACCAAACACAATTTCCATCCATTTTTGTTCCGGGGCACAAAAATTAAGAAAAAAGTCATTAGGAGTGTTACCATGCACACCAACGTATCAATTTTTTTACGTAAGAGTGTGGAAAATTAACTAACAATAATAATTATGTTACAAAAATAAAGATATCTGAGATAAGAGTATCAATTTTTATATTTCTTCCAATAGATATTTCATTGAGTTGATTATACCGATGCGTCATAATTGCTTCAAATCATACAAGGATTTATTTAACTTCATTGAGTATTATTCTCGGGAATTTGCATTTGATGCTTCGGCATTTTGACTCCTTCAGAGACTTGTGCTTCTAGCACCTTGAGCCCTTCAAGGGCTTATGCTTGCAGCCCCTCGAGTCATTCAGCATTACAATTCACTTCAACGAGCTCTTATATTTAAGAGGGGTGGTGGTATTTAGTATTTCGCCAAATGTTGAATTTCCCCAATTGTAAAACTTGTTAGAAGTAGTGAAAAATACGACGTTATTGCCATGGTAGATATTTTTATAAATGTTGTCATTTACATTGTAAGTATATTCATTGATTTAAAGCACTACACTCTTACTTGTATTAATATATATGCTTTTGCATTATAATAACAAAATCTTTTTTTTTTTTTTTTTTTTTTTTTTTTTTATACAAGGCGGGGAGGGGGAATCGAACTAAGGACTTAAGGGAGGATACACATCCTAATACCATTACACTACAAGAAATGCTGGTAATAACAAAATCTTTTCAAAGCGAAGGTGAGGCCCAGAATAAAAAAAATTATTGGCCCCAAACAATAGCCAGCTGGGCGGCGGCTTCAATGAGGGTGGCTTTGTATTTTCGTTTAAATTAAAGGGCAATTTTGTAAAAGCACCAACATTCCCAAACAAATTTTGATAAAAAAAATTCTTATTTTGTAGATAAAAAACCACAAAAAAGTCCCAACCCCAAATTCTAAATAAGTTACGGAGTTCCGCTCACAAAAAAGTTACATTTGTCAAAATGACTTTTTATATTGTCAAAATAACTTTATTAGTTGTTAAAATGTCCCTATGAAAATCTTGTTGTGAAAATGGTTTATGATGTTGTCAAAGATTCTCCGAATTTTTCTTCTGCCATGTAGAATTTTAGAAACCTAGAATTTTTTTGACAATATGAAAAGTCCTTTTGACAACATTAGAAGCCATTTTCACTACGAGATTTTCATAGGGACATTTTAACAACTAATAAATCAATTTTGACAATATGAAAAGCCATTTTGATAACGAGACTTTTTTGTGAGTAAAATTCCATAACTTATTCATAATTAATCACAAAAAAGTCTCTAAGATTTGAAGTTGGGACTTTTTTGTGGTTTTTTATCTACCTTTGATTTTCTAAATTTTTTTTTTTTTTTTAAAAAAAAATGAAGCCTACTTTAGCTTAAGACTCAACACCAACTTGTATGTTCTTAAGTGTGGGGTTCAATGTTTTAACTTTGAAACTGCCTTGAGTAGTTGGCAGCTCCCAGCAATTATTTACTTCCTTATATTTAATTTTAATCCAATCTAATGAACCACAGAACACGGCGTTGTACTGTACTCTGCTGTATTTCATAGCATATTTTAGTATTTGTATCATTTTGGCATTTGAAACCGCAATATGCATGATATATTATACAAACTCAGATAAGATTTATGTCTAAGTAATATGAAGACTAGAAACACTTGAAAGATGCAGCTTTGGGGCCTATTTGCCTCTAGCGATTTTTTTTTTTTAATTACATATATAACTTCTCTGTTTGAATTTGTAACACAAACATTTTTTTTATTTTTTATTATTACATAACTTCCGCACTGGTATAATTTTCGCCAGTGCCTTCCACCACAATTTATTGCGTTTGATTTTTATGAATACGGCATTTTATTTAGCTATTATTTAGACTGGGTTTATATATGTTTGTGTTAGCTATTGTTAGAGATAAGTGATCCAATTAATAATGTACTATTATTTAGTGCAACCTATAAAAAAACATTTGTATGCGTTATAATTTAATACAATTTTATTTATTAAATATATTTAATTAAGGACTTTATTGTTTATTAATTTTTTAATAATTTTTTAACTTTTTTTTTTTCAAATTTAAATTTTTATCTTCAATTATCATAATATAGATAACTAATATTAATATATGTAATATTTAATAAGATTTATATTCTTTTAAGTCATTTTCCATCTCAACTGACTTTTCAAATAATAATCCAAACACGTTTCCGTTTAAGAAAAAAAAAATCACTTTTGTCACCGTCAATCCAAACACAAATCACAATTACAATTTGACTTTTATCATATCTTTTTTTCCGCAAAAAGTTAAATAGAAAATAAGTAATTTCTTCCACCAGTAACCCAAATGGGCTCTATTATGGTAATTTGATATGTGATGTCATTGTTTGACTTATACATTGTACAACAAAAACCATGTAATCAAATTTCATAGTGATTCGTTGGAATAACGATTGAAGCCTTTAAAAATACATTTTCAATCGTCATTTATAATATATAAAATAAGTATATGAGAGAAGATTTATCTCGATTTACGTAAATAAACATTTTCGTGGCGTCCGAAAGTGATCCAAACAAGCATAGTGTCTTGGGAGTGTTTCTTAGCAAAGTAAATTCATGCTTTATCAAGGAACACTGTTAGGGAAATAGATATTCTTTGTTCTTTTTCATAAAAATGATGTTAATAATGTTTTGCTTCATATCCAAAAAAGGAAAAGAATAAGAAATATGATAATCCCTGTATGATTATGTACAGTAAAACTAAAAGCGACCTCAAACTAAGTTTGCTACAGCTACTACTTTTTATCCCTTTTTGTTTCAAATTTACAAGGGCAGACTAGTAATTGTATATTTAGAAACTCTATCACTCAAGTCCTTTGGAGTTTTTAATTAGTAATTAAAAAATTTCCCATGACTTTTTAATTATTATTTCTGTTGGTTGTTACTTGATGTGATTCTCTCTAGAATATACTCTTTAGGTGCAATTTGTAGCTGAATAGAAATTTTTTGAACAGTGTAGAATTGCATTTTTCATTTATTATTGTATTGATTTTATTTTATGGGTATAATTTATATTGGGTAGAGATAAATTAAAGTTAAAAAATTTATTGAATTTTAAGGCATACAATTAATTTTGAGATTTTTTTCATCAGTGTTAAATATGCAAGAAGTGGCTTATAACTAGGATTAGAGGAATGGCATAAAAACATTAAATTTCATTAAATTTTTCTTAAAATTTAATAACTTTCTAAGTATGTGTTTGTTATAGCTTTTTAGAAGTACTTTTACGATTTATGAGATAAATATACAAGATGAGTTTTATGTCAGCTTATGGAAAAGGATTTTTGAAACGGGTAAAGGAGCAATTTTACACGTGTAATTTGGCTCGAGGAGCGCTCACCACGTAAAATTTTCTGGACCAAAAATACACATGTAATTTCATTTTGGAGCGTCCAGCACCACGGCCGTTAGTTGACCGTTAACTTGGATGGAACGCTGACGTGGCGCTGATTTGGATTGACACGCTGACGTGGACGATGACGTGGAATAAAAAATTAAAAAAAAATTCAGAAAAAATTTAAAAAATTCGAAAAATTAGGGAAAAAATTTAAAAAATTATAAAAAAATTCAAATAATTAGAAAAAAATTTTAAAATAATTAAAAAATTCAAAAAATTATGAAAAAAATTAAAAAAATTAGCAATAAATTCAAAAAATTAGGAAAAAATTAAAATACTCCCTCTAGTGAGCCCCACAACGGCCACCCTACCGTCGGGCTGCCGCTGGCGCCAAAGCGGCGTCGGTCGATTCGATCGTGGGGACCAACCGCAAAATTTTAAACTTTATTAATTCTATCACAAAATTTAACAATTTTTTTAACTTTAAAGCTATTTAATTGTATATTTTTTCAAAAATAATAAATCATTATATATGAAGCATTCAAAATAATTATTATGTAGATAATTATTTTTTTAAAAAAAATGTATATTTAAATAGCTTTAAAGTTAAAAAAATTGTTAAATTTTATGATAGAATTAATAAAGTTTAAAATTTTGCGGTCGGTCCCCACCATCAAGAACCGATCACGCCACCAACCGGGAGGCAGCCGATGGTAGGGTGGCCGGTTGTGGGGCTCACTAGCGGGGTATTTTAATTTTTCCTAATTTTTTGAATTTATTGCTAATTTTTGTAATATTTTAATTTTTTTCATAATTTTTTGAATTTTTAAATTATTTTATTTTATTTCTAATTATTTGAATTTTTTCTAATTTTTAAAATTTTTTTTCCTAATTTTTCTAATTTTTTTAAATTTTTTCTGAATTTTTTGATTTCTTATTCCACGTCCGAGCCACGTCATCTTCCACGCGTCGCGTCAATCCAAATCGTTGTCGTCGTTCCATCCAAGTTAACGGATCAACTGACGGGTCAACTAACAGTCAACTAACTTGTAGTGGTCTTGAGCGCTCCAAAATAAAATTACATGTGTATTTTTGGTCCAAAAATTTTTACGTGGTGCTGAACGCTCCCTGAGCCAAATTACATGTGTAAAATTGCTCCTTTACCCTTTTTGAAACCATGGTTTCATTGTTTTCCAAACTTGCACTAACCTTAATGCTATTTAATACTCAATATAATATATTAATGGGTGAAAAAAAAAACCTTTTCTCCCCCTGATGTCAAAGGAGAATTGTAGCTTTTTGATTATTTCTTTTTGAAAAATAAAAAATATATAAATTAAAATATTTTCAGAATAAATATACCAAAAATAAATATATATAGATGATTTATTTATATTATTTTAGATTGGTAAAAAATTTGTAAAATACAAATATGTCAATTTCCAAAACTTTGTCTTAAAAATTTTCATAATCTTCTAACTCTAATCCTATTTAATATTACCTCTAGTCATTTTTATAAGTAAAAACTAGCCTGATTGTGTAAAATGAACTTGCGGTTAAAATTAATTAAAAACAATAAATGTGTCAAATATACCCCCTAGTTATGAAAAAAGTATAGGAGAGATAATGAGTAGAAAATATGAGAGATGATGAGTAACAAATGATTAAATAAAAGACAATTAGTGGTTTATTAATATAAAGATATTATTTAATAGGAAAACAATTAAACCATGGTTTCAGAAGTTATTTTTTCATAAACTAAGACAAAACTCCTATTATATACTTACTTTATCGTTAAAAACACTTTTAAAAAACTAAATAAATAAGAAAAGAACCAACCGAAGAAAAAGAAAACTGCTTATAAATTGTACACAAGCCAGTATACATTTTAGGACAGCTAAAGAACCAGCCCAAAAAGAGAAAACTGCTCTTAATTTTTTTTTTTTTTTTTTTTTTGGGGTATAAATAGTTCACTAGGAAGTATATAAGGTCCACTTAAATAACTTGGGGAAAAATGAATCTTTTCTCGCTGGTTTTGCAGATAACCAACCGAATTTGGACGGTTGACTCATCCATGAAAAGGCAATGGAAAGACAATTTTTGGTGAAAACAAAATTAACATATATCATCAGGGGCCCCTTCTTTCAATGAGGTAGTCTGCAGGTTGGCCATTTGGTTCCTAAATTTTTTATTTTGAGAAAACCTTATAAAATAGGGTTAAGGTGCATTTTTGCCCTTAAAGTGTGCGCCTGGAGCAATTTTGCCCCTAAAGTTTTCGGCGTAGCAATGTTGCCCCTGAAGTTTCAAAATGGAGCAATATTGCCCCTCCGTTAAAACCTTGACGGTCAACGTTGGGAGCAATATTGCCCCTAAAGTTTAAAAACGGAACAATGTTGCCCCTCCGTTAAAAACCCTAATGTTGACCGTTAGTTGACCGTTAGTGTTTTTAACGGAAGGGCAACATTGCTCCGTTTTGAAACTTTAAGGGCAACATTGCTACGCTTGAAACTTCGAGGGCAAAATTGCTTCATGAGCAGCATACTTTAAAGGCGGCAAAATGCACCTTAACCCTATAAAAATACCATTTGAAATTCTAAAAAGGGAGAGTTCAATATGAGAAATTCTAAATCTATAACTTGGGTTGAGCAAAACCAAACCCGAAACTAAACCGAACCAAATTTATTTCAGTTTTTTCAATTTGGTTTTAAGAGTTTCATATGACGCATAGAAAAAATGTACAAAACAATTTGGTTTTTTTAATCATTGATTATACCACTACTTGTCAATATTTCTAAACGAGAGACTAAGAATATCAATTTTTATACGTAAGAGTGTGGAATTTAAGAGGGGTGGTGGTATTTATTATTTCTCCAAATGTTGAATTTCCCAAATTGTGAAACTTATTAAAAGTAGTAAAAAGTGACCTCACTGAAATGGTAGATACTTTTATAAATGCTGTCATTTACATTGTAAATAAGGTTGTCAAACTACGAATTTAAGAAACTCATGACAATGATGTAAACTCGTATCGTAAACTCGTAAGAGTATATTTTCACTATTAAATAGGTATTAATAGTGTATAATAAATAATTAAAATATAAAAAAATGACAATAATTTGATTTAAAAATATTTTAAATCCAAATAATTGAAATTAAATCCATCAACATTCAAAATTTACTATATTTAACAAAGAAATTTCTATAAAATTTATATATAAAGTTGTTAAGCATGATCAAATAAAAAAATTAACATGAGTTTAAGTGTGAGTTAACACGGTTTTGTAAGTTAAAAACGTAAAAACAGATAAACTTGATGTATAAACTCATGAGTTTAATTGAGTTTATAATGGTCACGAGTTTACTAGTGACTTGACTCGATTTGATAAGCTAGAATCGTAAAAACAGTAAATTGGAGAGTCAACTTGTAAGTTTGACAACAAAGATTGTAAGGATATTCATTGATTTAAAACACTACACTCTTACTCGTATTAATATATATGTTTTTGCAATATAATAGCAAAAATCTTTTGAGATTGAAGGTGAGGCCTGAAGTAATAAAAAAAAAAAAATTCTTGGCCCCAAAAAATAGCCATCAATGCTAGAGCTCTAGTGGCTAGTTGGCGTGACTCCAGTGAGGGTGGCTTTGTATTTTTGTTTAAATTGAAGGGCAATTTTGTAAAAGCACCAACATCCCAAATAAAAAAAAAAGATAAAAAATTCCTATTTTGTATATTGAACTAAATTTTTGGAATTTCAAATGTATTATATTTGATCATTTTATAAAAAAAAAAAAAAAAAATCCCTAATTCGTCAAGAGATCGATATGGATTTGCAATTTTGTATCTTGGACTCGACTTTTTTTAATTTCAGATTTCAAATGATAATTTATAGGGATTGTCCTTTAATTTAGGGAAATTACATTAATGTCCCAATTAAGAAAAATAATATTAGAAAAGTCTCATAGTTTGTCAATAATAAGTAAATGAGGAATCACTAACAAATGAATGAGAAATTACTAACAAGTGAAAGAGCTATCATTGATAAGTTATGTGATTTTTATGATATTATTTTTTTTTTAAATTGGGACCTTATTGTCATTTTCCCTTTAATTTATTATATTTTATATTAAATTATTAGAGTTTAATATAATTTTTGTTAGCTTTTATTTATTATTTTTTGGGGCAATCAACAAAGAAAATATTCATTAAAAATTTGCTATAAATTCCAACTAAAGGACTTGCTTGCAAATAAGTCATGCAAATTTGGAAAAACCTATGAAAAATTTCAGCCACCCCCTTCCATAGCAAATAAATTTTAGTCAACCTCGAAACTTTTTGAAACTCCCCCCCTCCTCCCCATAGTCAAAATGAAATGAAATTGTGGGTGAAAAGACCGTAATATCCTTACTTTATTTGTCTTATAAATTGTTTTATTTGTTTTGTAAATACCCGCCACTGCCTGTGGGTCCCAGTGGGAACTAAAATGAAGGATCTAGTGGCGAAGTAAAGAAAAAGGATGTGGGCCCTCAGAGACTTCAAATCCTTTTTGAGCTTTACAATCTGAATTAATAATCCCAGACGTGTTCTTGAATGCCCATGTCCCAATCCAAAGTGGGCTGGTTGAAATAATGAGCTGAATAATGTTGATGAAGGGATGGAGGATATGATCGATGAGTGACCTTGGCACTATGTTGACCAAGATGGATAATGTTCAGTAGGAGGACAATAAAATAACACCATTAAACTCTATCATGAACCACACTAGGTGCAGCCAATTAAGCTACACCCTGCGACGTGCTTGGTAAACATAACAGAAATTTCTTATGGGGGTGAACAAGAGGAGAGAAGGAAAACAAATGATGATGTTTGCAAGCCAAAGAAGAGGGGTAGTTTGGGTTTGAGGCATCCTAAATTACAAAACCACTCTCTCCTAATGAAGTTGGCTAAATGTAGAGATGATTTTTGGCTCTGAGTAGCGTGATATGATAATGATCTTACGCCAAAATGTGGGACCGCGAGTCAAAAGGACTGGCTTGAACGTCTGGGCAGGAATCAAGAAGATAATGGAACACATTACTAATATTGGGGCCGTGAGATGGAGATGGAACAGAATTGGCAACTTCTCATTTAAGTCAGCATATGAACTGCTTTCTGAGAATGATGATAGAACTGATAATAGATGAGATAAAATTTGGAAAATGAAGGTGTCGTATACTTGCTTGGCTTGCTGCACGTAATTCATCAAGACGGAAAAGAGGAGTGTGTGAGGATGACTCATGCTCGGCATGTAAACGATAAGCTGAAGAGACGGTGCATGTTTTTCGTGACTGTGGCTACACAACTTGTTTGGAAAAATTGGTTATCATGATCCTTTGGTGACGCCAACCTGTTTTTAAGAGTTATTTTAGAAATGAATAGAGGATGGGTGGTGCATTTAGCGTATGTTGATCGGAGTTGTAATGAAGCTGTGGACTTCCTTGCAAAGGAAAGTTTCAACCAGTGGCGAAGGCGGATTTAGGAATTTTAATGACGGGCTAAAATAAAAAATACTATATCATAAATAAAAGTACTTGAAATACAATATATACATAATACATACAAAAATTTGAAAGAAATCTATTACATAAATTAATATCACTTCACTGACTTTCTTACTCTACTAATGTTTTATATCATTAAATTCATCTACAATTAAATCCATACTAAAACTCAAAATAATTTCTTTTTCAATGTATGTAATCAAAGAATTATCAAGAAATTGGTCTTATCCTATTTCGACTTGTTCTTGATTATCTTCATAGTAGATAAAGATTTTTTAGTAGTTCTTTGTAAACCTAAGAAAGTGAAGTACAAGTTTAATTACTCTATTAATAAAAAGGTAAATAATGGACTTTCCAATTCTTGCTAGCTCTTGAGCGTAATTCAGATGTAGTTGATAAATTAATCAAATATGAATGTTTAGGAATGTCATGATTAAAATGTTGTAACTCCATCTTTAAAAATGCAATTTTCCTATTCTATGAAATCTCTAAAATAAAATTTATCAACAAAAGTTTGCAAATATCATCACTATTAAATGTCTTGTACTGTTTCTTGGATATAAAGTCATGCTCAAAGTTGTAATTCAACAGTATTATCATTGAAAATGCTTTATTTAATTCTTGCAATTCTAGAGACTTTTCAAACTTGATCAATATTCGACAATTAAATATTGAAGAAGCATTTAGACAAAGACTCACTATTCTTTCTCTTAAAATAAGTATCAATGATAGCACGTGACTTCTTAAATAATATTCACCTACAAAAGAGTATGAATTATTTCAAGACCAATATGATTTTAAAAATATTATTAATATCAAACCACTAAAAAAAATATGTAGTTAATTTCTACATTCATGACAGTTAATGGATAAAGAGGGAAAAAGGGAATACCGATATGATGATCTGAACCATATCAAAATATTTGGTCATTTATACATACGCATTAATTACCAAAATGAATTAGGAGCCTAATTACCAAAATAAAGTGATGATTTCTATAACATATAGTATATGTAACACCCTTCTAATATATCGACAATAATTAGAGCAACAATGCACAACATAATAGGTGAACAGAAATAGCATAACATACTGATATAATATTACATGATTACAACAAGAATTTTCGAAGGGTTATATAGATTATCTATAACTTCTAAAAGTAATACCAAGTTACAAAATTCAATCAAAGATAGCTAGTAGTTGCCCTTGCCTTATTCATAAATCTCCAGTTGTCAATATCTGTCGCTTTGCCCTAGGAGCTGTGTCCAATACACTGTCCTTGTAACACCCCTAATTCAATACTACCCATTATGTACATAAATAAGCAGTATATAAGAATATCATCGTAGTGGACAAATAGTGTGTAAGTTTTTTTGACAAAAAAAAAAAAAAAAAAAAAAAAAAAAAAAAACTGAGTGTGTGTAAGTTGGGTTAAGTGAATGAGTAACTGATACGTGGCTACAAACTTAAACTCTTTGCGGTGTATCTGGTCGGCACATTAGTGTTACAATTATCCGAGTATTCAAATATTATACATAATATAGTCCAAAATAAAACATCGGTTGAGTCCTCATACATGTTGCTTACCCTTTTCACAGTCGATCCTCCGATCCTCGATCCGAGAGGCTACTGAGATTCAATACCCATCAATGAATCTCGGGTAACCTTTAACCTTATGCTCAAGTATAAACAATATATGTATGATAGATATTCATTACATTTCAACATCAACCATATATAGCACATAGTAGATGTAAGGTTACAACAATACATAGCACACAACAAATGTAATGTTAACAAAGACAACAATACATAGCACATATCAAATGTAATGTTCATAACGTCGCACTCACCAGCCATGAATCCACGTGTCCTTAGCGCTAGGAAAACAACCATACGACATTATCATGATTATAACCCACACAAAGCTGAATGTATATAAATATGTGACTTAAGATCGAGTCTTATCCACTGATGACATGACCCAAGACCTAGTCTTTCCAATATCCATAATTCTATAAATCATTCTATCACATGTAAGCATGTAAGACACAAGAGTTAGAGTCACGGTATGCGTTTGTCCTGCTCGTACCAATTCCCGACTTCTTAGATATCCTATAATATTATTACCAAATTATTCCCTTTATAAACAATATCCTAAGATATATTTTTGCCACTATTGACCTTTTTACCCCTAGTGGATTTGTTATTTCAATTTTACCCTTACATTTCCTTAAATTTCGAAATTCAGCATTTCAGCCTAGATTTCCACAGAACTTTTAAAAATCATAATTAATTCCACAAAAATCAAAATGAAGTGGTGAAAAATTATACATAACCCTTGGCATGTATAATTTCAAGAAAAAATAACATCTTTAACTCAAAATGCATAGATAATTCTTAGTTCTAATCCTTTCCCTTACTGTTCCAGATCCCAATTCTGAAATAGGGGCTAACTTGGAAAATTCATATCTCTTAGTGTAGAACACAAAATGTTACAAATTTTATATCAATAGAAAGCCCTACATGTCTAATTTACCTCTCTGTAAAATTTCATGATTTAAGGATTTCATTTGATACATAAAATAATGATCACAAGGTGACGTATTCCAAAAAACTGAAATCTGCACTATTCACCGCCACGATGTACGGTTTGTCCTCAGCGCTAGGAAAATTGTAACATTATTATCAAAACCATAACCCGTGTAATAAGCTGAATGTATAAGTAGTGATCTAAGCCCCATAACTTAGTCACGGTGCATGACCCGAGGCGAGTCTCGTCTATGTCTTTATGAAAGTATCTATCACATATAAGCATACAATAAGCATTAGAGTTAGTGTTACGATACGCGTCCGTCGCCTGGTGATATCGGTCGTTGGCTTGGTCGTTGCATGATCACGTATATCCTATAATGGTAATATCGCATTTATTAATTCACAAATAATATTCTAGTAGATATTTTAGTCCCTAATGACCTTTTTTCTTGGTGAGATTATTTTTCAACTTATTTCCAAAATTTCGTAGAAAAACGCTGGTACAGTATTTTTGGGCAAATTTTCATCTAACTTTGAAAAATCATAATTAATTCTAGAAAATCGAAACAAGGATCCGTAAAATTTCTTGGAAACCTCAGCATGTCTATTTTGGAGAAAAAATATTGGTTCACACCCAGAATTTGTGATTCATTCCCAGTTTGATGATGTTCATCCTCTGCCCATAATTTTTCCAGAAAAAAAATGTAGCCTTATTTTCAGAATTTTTATCTCCCTCTACAGACCTCTAATTGATGCATATTTTATATCAATAGAAAGCTATACATGTCTACTACACTCATAAATTATTTCAGAATTCTTGAAGATGATTTTTCATATAAAACATTACTATCTAACTTCCTGATTCCTATTACCCAGCAACACCCCACAATTCACTACTACAAAAAGGGTCAATAACGTCCATTTTTAAGGCCTTTTAATGCCTATTTGATGCAGAGAGACGCCTATCCTGGGGCGTGTACAAAGGGAAGACCTACGGAGTCCTAATTTTTAACTTAGACGTCGTAAGCATTTTTTTTTTTAAAAATAAAACGCAAAAAAACGTATTCAGTATTCGATCCGGGTGCAAAACGCGAGATAAGATAGATCAAAAATTGCAAACTCATTTTGAAACAAAAAACGCAAAATCTCATAAGAAGAAACCCAGAAAAAAACATATCATTCTCTTGATCGAGTACTGGACATGTCCACCGGTCTTCTTCCCAAGCAATAGCAGAATCAAAACATACGCAAAAATCAAAAACAAAAACACAAAATCTCGAAGCAAAAATGCGTAAACAAAACAGATTTAGGAACCAAAAATAAATAGCAAAATCACAAATAAAATGCAAAAATCACAGCAAAAAACAGATCAAGAACAAAAACAAATTGCAAAATCGCAACAAGAACGTGAAATCTCAATTTTACCACAAAAACAAACATCGAGTCACAAGTTGAAAATGAAGGAGCCGAGCGACGTCAGCTCTGCCGCCTTTTCGTAGATCCGAGGAGATGGGAGTGGAAGAGTGGCCACGCAAAGGATATGGCAGATCCACCTCCCTTTTTCATGATCGAGGAGATGGAAGCGGAGGACGCCATTAGAGACGAGAGTGGGAGGATTGGGTGGCGGATCACGTGACTCCACAAGTTTGACGAGGAGGAGCGGCGGCGGAAGACCTGGAGGATGAAATGAGAACACGAAGGCGGCAAAGGATGAGAGAATGGAAAGATCAATGAGAGAGGATGAGCAAAAAAAAAAAAAAAGGAAAAAGACAAGGCGAGAACACGAAGGTGGCAAGAGTTAATGAAAGATGAAAGAGAGAGGATGAGCACAAAAAAAGAAGTACAAATTTGAAATGTTTTTTGAGTCTAAGTTTCAATATTAGACTCTGTAGTGATGTTGGGAGTCTAATTTTTGAAATTTTAGACTCCAAAAGTGTTTTCGGTGCCAGGACAAATTTTTGGTATTAATTTTTGCTAGGATCTACTTTTGGAGTCTAAGCTTTTGTCTTTTAGACGCAAAATCAACACTTTTGGAGTCCCAAGTTCCAAGTTAGACTCCAAAAAGTCAACTTTTCTCTTATATAATTACAAAAAATGCCACCGCCCTTTTTTTTTCACTTCCGTTTTTTAAAATAGGACGAATTTGGGAAGTAAAGCTATTTTTTGTAGTAGTGATTAAATCTTACTCTAACTTGTTTTATTAATCCTAGAAGTCACTTCCCAACATGTTCCCACCTTGTCAGGCATCTTTTGATGCAATAAGGCCTGAGAACAATTATGGAAAATTATTTTACCTATTTCCTAGATTAAAAATAACAATTCTACTAAAAGCTACTAAGAACTAAAGAACTAAAGACTAGAAACTAAAAACTAGCACAGCCTTACCTTCAAGACTTCGCTT